>VXBI01008048.1:0-133365 GCA_013397375.1 Toxostoma redivivum | reverse complement strand
ATGTGGAGCGAGAGCGGGATCGGCATCGGGATCAAGATCAAAATCGGGATCAGGATCGAGATCAGGATCAGGAGGAGACTGAGCCGCCCGTGCTGAGCACGGGGAGGCCGGAGCCGCACCCGCACCGCCGGGCCCTGGACGCAGCCAGTGCGGACGCCGGGCAGGCCGCGGACGCACCATGAAGGGGTGAGTGCGGGGCTCGGCCCGGGCCGGGCCGGGCCCGCCGGGGCTGCCCGGGAAGGGAGCGGGGAGCGGGGCGGGCCCGGGCGGTGCCGCCGCCTCTGAGCTCGGGGCGGGTGTTGATGCGTCCCTCCCGCCCTTTAGGACGGGGCCCATGGCGGGTGCGTGCCGGGGAGCCCGTCTGGACGAGAAAAGCCGACGGTGTCGCCCCTGGCGCCCTTTGGCTCCCGAGCAGGAGCTACCCGCAGGGCTCCCATGCCATCACGATTGTGCCGCCGCCGGAGCGAGAATTCTCCGCACTCAGCCCCGTGCTGGAGCGGGCGGGACGCGGCGGCTCCTCGTCCTCCGGGGGATCCCGCCCTGCGGGGTCTGTTGATCTTCATAGCGGGCGGGGATGCTGGCCGGGCTGTCGTCCCTGTCTGGTCCTTGTCTGGCGGTAGCAAAGAAGCGCCGCTCACTCTGTGCGAAAAAGCTGCCAGCCTCGGATGTGTGTGGTTTTGCAGTGCTATTGTGTGTAACATCCTCTTAGCACTTTTGTTGGTTTTTTAAGTCTTTAATTGCTACGTGGAGACTGTACAGCGGGGATGGATGACAAACGAGCTGTGTTCTGTGTCGTGTTTCTGTAGCACACCCGCTGCTTTGGGCCTGGCATTGCTTCTCTCTGTCTCCTGAAAACTGGAGATTTCAAATCTGGTTGGCTGAAAACACTGATTTCCTTTCAGTGACGGCAATGAGGCGCCGTTTTTATACTGAAGAATGGAGGCCTTTACACTCACAGTTGTGCTTTGGTGTCAGATGACCTGCCTGACCTTGTCCAGGTCACTTTGGTACAGGTTTTTCAGTGTATGCTAAGCCACCTCATGTTTATTAATTTCAGCATCACTTGTGCTCCATAAAATTTGCTTGTTCCAGTTCTGTGCCTCAGTTTCTTCATAGACACAAAGGAAGCTTTCCCCAGCTGTTTCTCAAAAGAGCATTAAACCAGTCTCCTTGGAATTGGTGTTATGCAATGGTGGGTATTATTATTCCAGTTTGGCAGCTTAAGGCGGGGTGAATGGAAGCTGAATCACTTAAGCTTTTACTAAGAAATGGTAAGGGGTTTAGCTTATAGCAGTAGGGGTGAGGTCATACAAGACTGCTTGATAACAGCCTCTTAGCTGGTTCTTACAGCATGTAAGTAGCTTCAGGCATCATGAGGGGCTGGCAGGTTGTCTGTTGAAAGAGGTTCAGGGATGATTGCAAATAAAGACTCTCAGCTGATATAAAATAGGTGTGTTTGGGGTATTGGACAGCCCTTTATCCACCTGCACCACCCTACGTAAAACGTGGCACCCCCACTCTTAGTCCTCTTGTAATGAGGACGGCTGAGTTTGCAGGAAGAGCAGGCAGCACGGATCAGCCAAGATGAGGTGGCAGTTGATGCAATCCTTGTTCCGTAGTGCTCCTAGCAGAACTGGGCTTTTTTTTATTCTTTATTGACCATTCTTCTGTTTGGTACACCTTAGCCTTGCTTTGGT
Source organism: Toxostoma redivivum (assembly GCA_013397375.1). Taxonomy (NCBI): domain Eukaryota; kingdom Metazoa; phylum Chordata; class Aves; order Passeriformes; family Mimidae; genus Toxostoma; species Toxostoma redivivum. Next base: position 131,668 of record VXBI01008048.1, on the reverse strand, counting down.
TGTATGTCAGTCATGGGACAGGGTTACTGGGGCCTGGATGTGTGCGTGGGAGAGCAGCCCAGGTGCATCAGGCTGGAACTGTGGGGATCTCCTGGCAAGGCACGGCCAGAGCTGTCTGCCGTGCTTAGTGCTCCCCGAGGACTGAGCCTGGCTTTGCTTGCACTGATCAGGAGTTCTCATTTTGTGGACTTTCTTTACTTCTTGTAACTTTTTTTTAAACTAAAAAGCTATGGAGAAAAAACCTGCATACCACTCTTCTGCTTCCAGTGCACCAAACTTTATGTCTCTTACTTTACTTTTACTTATAGGCAGCTTTATTTCTGGTTCAACTTCAGGGCTTACTGTTTTGGGTTCTGTACTTGGTATGTCTGCTCTTCTTGGTACTCTTTCATCTCTTTGAAGAACAGCATATTCCTGTCTTGCCCAAACACTGTTAGCACCACAGAGCAAGTTCTGTTGCAGAATAAATTCATATTCCTGTGCAGATTTTCATATTGAATCCAGGTGTTCTCTAAAAATTCAGATGGAGGCAAATATGCCGACAGAGCTCAAATTGAAAAATAACCCCATTTAAATACAGTGAGACTCAAAGGACTAGAGAATAGTTCAAAAGGAATGTATAAATTACATGGGGGTACTTTGGAACAAATCCAAATTGTATTTTAAGTTACTAAGATTGGTGATGATCCCTAAAGTACAAGTACTGTCAAAAGATGGGTCCAAAAATAGATCTAAAGATTCAGCTCCCAGCATACAGAAACCAATGGGCTTGAAAAGATCTAGTCTATCTTCAGAATTGAATCCAAAATTGTGGACAAGTCCTTCTGAACAAACTGACTCCATCTGACTTTTTTTTCTGGGAATGTATGCACTGCATTGTAACCCACACCACAAAATGCAGAGATGATTTTGGAAGCTCTTAGGGCAGCTGATGTTTTATCAGCTGTGATTATGAAGAGTCTACTTTGGCAGAGAAAGAATTAAAAAAGAAACTATCCAGTTCATGAAATTTCAGATCTAAAAGACTGTGTCGTCAACGTATGTTGTTTGCAGTCTTCTTTCTTAGCTCTCTGAATTCAAAGTAGCACATAGATGTGTGTTAATAATACATAGCAGGTTGTAGTGTCTCTGTCATCAGGGTGTTTGAAATTAGGTGACCTCTTCTTCCTAGGACCTCTGGTTTCAGAAATAGCAGAAGATTTTTGTGCTTTCTCAGCCGCTTACAATTTTGTGGATTTTCTCTTATTTCATGAGTTAAACATGAGTTTCTGAACCGGCAACTGCTATTAGCTTCCACCTGGTTTTGTGAGGCTTGGCTTTATGTTCACTCTACCCTCACCTTCTGAACAAATTTGATATATTAGAGTCTCACTATATTTCCCTTTTTTCGTAAATGTGACTTGAAAAACTGAAGTAATGCGCTGTTCTGTTAGTGAACCTTGTGATTCTCTAGAGATTAATTTATTTTTTCATTTATTATATGTTATTGTTAGTTCTTGAATTTGAAAATCTATTTTAGAGCTGTGTTTGCATGAGGAAAAATACTAGTGGAAGGGACTCGGATTCCACTGTCTGTAGTAATCTGGCTGTTTTTATAGAGCAGATGTAAATAATACTACCTGCACTTTTTCATGGTGTTGATTCACTTGTTGCTCAGTGGTTTTTATTACACTTCTTATGCTGCTGATTTTAAGGAGAGAAAACTGAATTCTTGAGCATTTGCTGATTGCTGTCCATGCCATTTGATATGTTAAAGTAAGGGTGTATTTCCAACTTGTTTCAGCTGAGATGAAACCTATGGAAATAAGGCATCCAGCCTTTCCCTGATGGCCTTCCCTAAAAATTGCATTACATGAGCCTATTGCAGGACCTGCGCGCTCCATTGCGTGCATGTACCTGCTGTGTGACCAGGATTGCCACATATGTGGAACCAGTAGTGCGTTACAAGCAGGGCCCAGTGCTTGTGATCCTGTGCATGTGTTATTTTGTCACATTTTCCAAATTCCTCTCCATTTTGATGGGAAACACCTGGGACATTGTCATGCTGGAGCACATCCTGAGCCATGTGGTGGAAAACTGAAACAGGGAGTGAGCGGAGTGCTGTGTGTTAAACCGGTCTTAGAAAGAAATGTGCACTATTTTTGGATAAGACGCTCCTAGCAGATTGCCTCTCAACTTTGTCGTGTTTGCAGCTAAGTCTCAGGTTCTGTAGTTCCTAAGAGCCTCCTGACTTGCTGTGGAAGAGTCCTACAGGCTACATCCTATGCAACAGGTACCTGCTGCCCTAGAGAACTTCCTAACCCTGAGACTTTGCAGGCTTGTGCTGCTCTGGGTGCCTTTGCAGGAGAGACATCACAGCTGGGGAGTACTGAACATAACAGCAAAATAACTATATTGTTTTTGAAGTGTGGGGAGTCATTATGGGTAAGCTCTGAAAATTCTGCTTGTTTTGCCCAGATTCAAGGAGTAAACCTTTCAAGGTCCATGAAGATGTTCATGTTTTTCAGGAGAACAGGGAGGGCTTTTTCCTTTCTTGAGTTAGTATGACAGAGTTTGTGCAGAGCTGCTGAATTGTTTCTGTTAGCTCGACCCAGTGCTAAGCTTAATATATATGGGAGGAAGTTCCAAGTTTATGAGAAAACTCCTGAATGGTCATGTGCACTGGAGGCAGGACAAAAAAGGTAATTGAGCTTGAAAATCACTTTATTTTTAGGCTTTTTCTGAACCTAGAAATGTCCAAGTGTGAGCTATAAATCTGCATTTATTTTCATGGACAGTAAATTTAGACCTTGTCTATATGCAAGCTTACAAATGGCTTAACAGCTTCTAAATGAGCTTATAAAAAACTCAGTATAGTTTATTATAGGTACTTTAACCTGATTTATAACTCCGACCATTTTGAGTTTAATTCCATAACCAGATTAAGACATTCCATGAAGTAGGAAGGATTGGGAGGGTAGGAAGGTAGTAGAGGGGTGGTAGCCATTTTACTGAAGCACTTTAGACCCCAGTCATGTGCTTTGAGCACTGTTTGACCATTGGGTTCTTTCTGCATGTAGATGTGGCTTGGTAGTTTGGGACATTTCTGTGAAAAATGTAGTAACATTAGTTAATAACCAAATGCCACAGACTGCTGCCATCTCCTGAGGACAAGAAATGATGCATCCTCCTTTACCACACTGAATCTCTTTCAGAATGGGGAATAATGGATGATGGGTGAGCCAGAAAAATACTTCAATCCAAGTGGAAATAATTCAGAACTTGAAGAACCTACCCATTTGGCAAGCATTAGAAGACCAACAATCAGACCAATAATCTGAGAAGGTGCTAGATTTTGTTATCCAGAAGAGGAAAGAATATAATAAATTGGATCTTTATGTTTATTTAGGAATTGATGAGAGAGAAGTGCAAGAGTTCCTTGCATCCCTCCTGCTCTAAGTGAGGCAAACAATGTCAGGATTACTTTCTACTCTTGGCTGGAAAAGAGAAAGTGAAGACGTGACCCATGTGGGAGTTGGTTGTAAAGCAGCAGAAGTTTGTCAGGAGGGCATTTGAGGTGGGAAAGCTAGGGATAAGAGAGAGTTTGTGCCCAGAAGAATACCTGATGATATGGAGACTCTTGGCACTGAAGACCTGAGAGCAGAGAAACACAGCACTGAAATGGGGTAACTGTGTATTTGTGTCAAAGCATATTGAATTAATTCATTATGAGAAGGAAATTATACTTCAGGCTTTATTGAAAATAGAGCCAAAACCATTTCCACAACACTGTCACTAGGCGACTAAGATTAAGATATTTGAATTTTCCTGGGGACAGAGTATTTCTTTAATTAATTAAAAATACTGTGCTTCATAGTAAGATCTTAATGCATTAAGTACTTCCTGAGCTCACTTGGCCTTTCTTCTCCTTCTCCCTGTTCTTTCCCAGCCTCTATGAGATTTTTGGCCCTTAGCAGAATAGAATCTCTAACCCTGAAAAAAAATCTGATTTCCACCATCTGAGCATTGTATTTATGTTCTCTTGAGAGTATGGGACCGGGGCACCAGCTAAAGGCTCGTGAAAGTTTTCTCTAAATGGCACTTGGAATTTTCAGCAAAGATCACTAAGTTGAAGATGGCAGTTAAAGGAGATTTTTTTGGTTTTAGCTATTTGGCACAAATTTTTATTCAAGAATAATTAATTCTTAGTGAAAATTAGGAAAAGGGTGGGGGAGGGGAAATTATTAGGGTTGTTAAGGTAGGCACATAAAACTGATAGCACATTCAGTTAATTTTTCGCAATATGTTATTAATATAATGTGTGATTTGAACACCTTGCAAAACCCAACTCTGGGACTGCAATCCAAAGTATAAGTAGGAAACCCATAATGAACTGACTTTTTTTTTAATCACTATTCTAAAGGCCAAAGGTATTTTTAAAGAAATGTATTTTCAGTGACCTATAGAAATAGTTTGTGTGAAGCAGAAAAATTATTTTCTCCTGATATGTCAATACCTTAGTTTGTTATCTGTGTACATACAAGAAGTGCCCTCAAGCTGTATATATGTAAATAAGGTACTTTGTAAAACATCACTTCTATTTTGAATTTGAAGGTAAGCTTCTTACCTGTTGATCATCAGGTCCTTTATGAACACTAATTAGCAAAGGGTCATGATTGTTAGATCTGGGGACACTGAGGGTATGGAAAGGAGCAGTAATCTATAAGGTGTCTCAAGATCTAGTTAGTGGAGGTACAAAAATAATTTTGAGGGAAGCTGTTTCAAAATAGTGGAGTACCTCTGTTTAGCAATCATGGATCAAAATAAGTGTTCTTGTGAGCTTACTTTAGAGCAACAAAGAGTTGGGGTTTCTGGCAGCTCTTTATCTGCTGTATAATTGCAGACTAGTTGTTTCCTCTTTCACCTGCTATGCAGGTGTACCTGGGATAGGCTCGTGAAATATTTAGGCCTTAACCTTGTGAGGTGCTCTGGAGCAGCAGAATTTTATGGACAACTAAGTGTTGGATGTGTCTGCTTTTCTGTTCTGGACCAGCTACAATTATTTTTGCTGTTTTAGAGTTTAAAAATTCTGTCAGCTGGGCATATTGATTCCTCCTCTTTGTATCCATGTACAGAATAGGATAGTTTATAATTTTCTTGGGAAAGTTTATTTTTCACTTGAAGATTTGAGACCTAGGACATGTTTCATCTGGAAAAACTGTAAGGCTGTTATAGCATAGTTTTTCTTCTTGCATGTGAAGACTGGCCAGTCTTTTTTATGTGGTCAGGTTTTCTAGATTGAAGCTGAGTAAATGATACGATATCCAGATATAATGAAGAAACTTGGCTGTAATGTGCTGTGTTGTTTTTTTTTTAATCATAAAGGGAGAGGCAACTAGAGTCTAATGTATGTCTTGAGGAATTGTGATGCACGACATTGAAACCTGTTCACAGTGAGATCCAGTAGACTTGCAAGTCTTGAATGAAGTCTTCTGGTAATTCTGATTCTAAAATTGCTTTGTTTTCTTCTGTCCATCATTGTGCTCTTCTGCAGGCCAGAACTGGGGGTAATGTCCAGCAGGGTATCAGGTGTCATGCAATACATGTTTTCAGCAGTAAGCAGGACTAAAGAAGATCAGAGGTCTCAGAGCAAATTGCTGAGATTTTTTGCACGCTAGGTTTGTACTTATCCTTCTGGTTTTCTGACAAATGAAGCAGAGGGATGCAGCCCACAGATCTTTGAGATATTTGAAAATACACTGATCTGCCCACAAGAACTAGACTAACTTGTGTGTGTAGCAAGACAGCTCATCTTTAAAAAAAAAAAAAGCCCTAAACAAAAACAAACCAATCAAAAAACCCCACCAAAATCCCAACAAAAGAGCCACTAGGGGAGGCTCTTTTGGCCTTGGAGTAGAATCGAAGCAGAGCCACACCCTTCATGTCTATAGCCTTCATAGTTCTGGTTTGGTTTTATTTTATGAGCGGTTTATCCTGTCTAGACTTCTGATTTGACTTGGAAGCCAAAGTAGAAGCAATAAAGCTAGCTGGCTGCTTAGCAGGTGACAAAGCTTCTCCGAAGTCTTCTTAATTTGTTAGGGCCCATTTCTCTGTGCTGCCTCTCCTGACTTACTCCTCAGTAAGTTTTGCAAGTTTCAGATACAGCTCTACTAAATTTAGCCTGCCAGCTGCCTTCAATAAGCCTGACCCCAGCTATCACTTACATGGAGATCTGTTTCAGTCAGGCATGTCCCTCTGGGGAGATACTTGCACTATTTAAAGTTGAATGAGACTGAGATTCTTACAGCATTAAGAAACTTGAAATTTGCCCTTTTTCTCCCTGATGTTGGTTCTAAACTAGTGTTCAGCACTTGGTATTCCCAGGGAGTGAATTTGTGCTTCCTCTCATACTGTGGCTGGAAATTGGCTGCTTCTTGAGCTATCATTCTATGTAGCAGGTGTCCTTCGGTATATGTTGAGCAGCGAAAGGCAGTCCTAGCATAAATAACACTAATGTCTCATGTACCTCATGTGTTACTTCCACCAGAATCAATGTAAGACAGTGTAGGAAAAATAGACTGTTCAAATCACCTGTAAACTGCAGGCAGAGCAATGCAACTGCAGCAGGACTAACTAGATTGCATTTGGTCCTACAAAACGTGTAATGCATTTTCTAGCCAGTGCCTGGAGGATCTTAGGACATTGGTATGCAAGAGCAGGAGTGTTAATGGCAATGTTCTGGGCACTCATCTAGTTTCAGGAAGTGGTGTGTGTCACCTCACTAAAGTCACACTTCTGTTCAGATTTCGTGGATCGCTCTTGACTTCTGCTCTTACATCTCTGGGCAGTGTTGCTGTGCACTTTTAACAGATAGTAGCCTATGCACCAGAAATTGATTCCTTTTACTAGTGAATTCTCAAAGTGCTTTTTTCCCCAGTGACCAAGTCATGGAATGTAGCAGTTGTGAAAAATGCAAACATAGTCCTAGGCTATGTCAGGAAAATACTTCCAGTAGTGACAGAAAAAATTTATTGCTATTGGACAAGACAATAGTGTTGGGTTGTTGTAAGCAGTTTTGGTTAGCCATGTTTAAGGAAAGTCAACTTTAATCAGAAGGAATGTAAGGAAGAGCTAGTATGATGACAGTAGGAATTTAGAGCCAGTCTTACAGGAAGAGGCCAGGAGCTTGGCTTTAGTTAGAAGAAAGGTATGAAGAGATCATGACAACTCTGAAAAGACCTATGCAATGGTCCCTATCATCTTCAGACAGCACAGAGGTAGATTTGAGTACACTGGAATAACTAACTGAGAATAATGATAGCTTGAGAACAGCCTTACAATGGAATATGTTTAAGTGGCTTCAGAAGACTGATATTTCATTGAGGAAAGTGTGTGGATTTGTAGAACACTGCAGTAGTAAGAGGCCTGACTTGATAAGCCAGGAGTCCCTCATTCCTCTTTGCTAAAAGTAATTTCTTGGGGTGGGGTGACTGGCTTGTCCCAGAAGCTTTGTTATCTAAGATGGAGTACAGTTGACTATTGCATCCTCTATGGAGTGCCATTTGAGCTGTAGGATGCCAATAGCAAGTGTGGATCTTCTTAGGAATATTAGTGGTGTGATAGGGTAAAATAATTTATTAAGGAAGCGCATGTTCCTTCTGGGCACTTCAGGTCCTTTTCACATCTTTATGTTCTCTCATATGCTAATTTGAGGTCATAATTTAATTTTTTTTTTTGCAACAGCAGAGGATAAGTGTTTCTGGTACATCTTCTGCTAAGCTGGAATTCACAGGACTGGCCTAGTCGGACCTTAGCTGACATGGTAAACTTACTTAAGTTACTGATTTGGCTGAGACTTCACTTGAAGGTCTCGTTGTAAACAGCTGTTGAAAACAAACAAAACAACAACAAAAGACCCCACAAAGCTTTTTGCTTTATTCTTGTGAAGAGAAGGGAGTGATAATTTTGAGTCCTTTGTTACAGGTGTTTTGTCTTGGCTGTTTGGAATAGGTTTTTTTAAGTCATTAGGATCAAAGTATATGTTGTTCTTTGAATTATAAAGTGTAGCACAATATTCCTAGAATGTGTTCACAGATGTACTGGATAATCTACAACCCTGTCCTCCCCTTGCACACTACTTACAGTTTAAACTGGGGTGAGCTGGGACTTTGGCTCAAGAGCCAATTAGTTCTGCCTATGACAATCTTTTTTCTCTTCTTTATGCTGGCAGAAGACTTGTGTGGTGAACCCAGTCAGGGGACTGATGTGTGTTAAAACTAAACTTTTCTTGTTTTGTCCAAGTTTTAATGGGTGTTGGTTCACCACATTATTGCACAAACGTTTGTGGCAACAAGAGGATGGAAATGAGCGGCCCAGCAACAGCAAGACTGCTGCTTTCAGCAGCAGTGGGAGCTTTCCCTTGATTTTACTCAAGGCCCCACTGGCACTTTTGCCACACTGTCCGCAGGCTAAATGATGCATTCTCATTTTGTTGGTCTTATTTTCCATGTTCTTATTTAATTTATGTATTAAATGGTTTTGTGCATAATAGATGTGGTGCTGATTTATTCAGTCAGTGCTATTCATTAAATTAATTTATGGTTTGAGTATACACTATTTAAACAGATATATTTAGCATATTGATTTATGCTTCCTGCAGTGTTTCTCAAACCTCTGTCATATTATTCTCCAAGATAAGATGCTGTCCCTGGTGCAATTCTTGCAAGGACAAACCAGATAGTGACAGAGCACAGGAGACAAGCAGCAGGAGATGGCAGGAGGCAGCAGTGAACGCGGCAAGTGGTGAGAGATAGAGGGAGGAAGTCCAGGGGCTTGAGGAAATGTGTCAGCAAGTGCCTTATAGCCATCTACTAACAGAGCTCATTTCTCTGGCCTGATGTCAGCTTCAGAGGTGATGTCTTGGCTCAGCAGCTCCCAGCCTTAGACTCTGCTTCTGCATTTATTTATTTGTTCTCTGTCTGAAACCTTCTTGGTGAAGATCCATTTTCTGGCCATGTTCCCTTTCTTAGCCATCTTGTTCTGGCTGTCTATGGTAATATATTTTTGTCCTATTGCACTGTCATCATAAATATTTCATAGTGACTGTCTTCTAATGCCTGGTTTGTTTGATTAGTAACTAATCTTAAAATAATATTAGAAAACACGACCTGGTGATGGTCTGTGTCAGGGATTTTTGCTCTAAAAGGAGACATGGTGTATAGGAACTTTGTTGTGAGTTCATCATGCTAGCATTGCTGATCTGCTGAAGCTTGGAACTACTGATGGTGTTTTGTATCGCCCAGGTTAATACAGTGTTATTTGGAGAAGAAGTCTAGACTTTCAGTAACTGAGTATGAATGTGATGTTTGTCTCTTCCCTTACTGACCTCCTGTACTGAAGCTCATCTGACCTAGCGGGGCAGTTGAGACCTGCTCCCTTTGGTTCTAATGTCATGCAGACTGCAACAAAGAGGCTCTTCAGTCTTCTCTTCCCTCCTAGTACAAGATTATGAAGTGCCTTACTCCAGATAAACTCTTCCACAGACACAAATATACCCAGGAACCCACATGCCACAGTTTTACTCCTGCCCTTTGTGAAGAAGAGGAAGCAGCACTGCCGGCTGGGATCAGAACTTGCCTTCTGTGAGCCTGAAGAAGGCCTGCTGTGCTAGGCTGAGCAGTTTTGCCAAGCTGGGCATAAAACAACTACTACAGTTTCTCCACTATCTAATAACTTAGTTTACACGGGGAGTACTTCCATAGTGTGAGAACATCATCCTTATTAGCTCAGGACTTGCTTTGTGTCAGAATATAATTCTCAAAGGGATTTGCGCAAATGGCATACCTGAAGAAAGGAATCTTGAGAGCAAACAATGTCTTTACTGCTGTTTGGGCAGGAAACAATCTGCTTGCCCATATCTATTCAGTAAAACAGGGCTGATATGAACCTACAATTGTGTGCTTTTCTAATTCTACGTGCACTGGCTTTGTACCTCCCTAATATTCTGGTGGCCATTTAGGAAAAGATTTTTATTATCTTGGCCTTTTTACTTTTCATTCTTGTAATCCTTGTTAAAACTGCTTGCACTCACCCAAGGGTAACTAATCTCTTTTTTGATTTTTTTAAATTCTTTTTGTGTAATGTTTCTGTCAGGAAGTTAGTCTTAGAAAAGAGAGAAGCTTGGTCTGTTTCTTCTCAGTATAATTCAGTATATTTTAAGGTTGTGGTTCTGCTCTCAGCAGGAAGAAAGATTTTAGTGGTGATCAAACTAGATGCAGGTATCCCCTTGAGAAGGGCACACTTGCATATTAACAGGCTTAATATATTTGTTGCCTGCAGTACTGTTGGTTTTTAGAGACAAATGTGTAGTAATGACTTTGCCTATTTTGTCTAAGCATAAGCTTTATATTGATAGGTGGTAAAATTGAGGCTGTCTTTAAAGCATGGGTAAGGACTTCAGTTTCTTGGTCTCCCCTTCTAGATTCCTGTAGCTTCCTCTAGCTTTGCTCTAGCTTTGTTCCTCCCCCTTTTTTTTTTTTTTTGTGATCTTGATGATTATAGGGCAGATGAGTGGTATAATGTTAAAGCTAATACTTCTGCACAGATGCATGTTCTCCTGTCTCCCACCCAGTAAAACTACACATATACTTAGAGTACATTAGTGTTTAGTGTGGCCTGAGAAATTTCTGACTATATAGAACTGAAACTAGGTTTGGGACTTAAATCAGCCGCCAGCATAAGACTTGATTGTATGAGTTGGATGTGGCAGTTCAAGTATGTATTAAACTGACTGTTAGGTGGGACAGTTCTCTAAGCATAAGCAAAATAATTAATCTTGGGTGTCCTTAAAACTGTTGCAGTATGTCAGATGTTAAGCATGTTTTGGTTTGTTCCAGTAGCCGGATCGAGCTGGGAGATGTGACGCCACACAACATTAAGCAGCTGAAGAGGCTAAACCAGGTCATTTTTCCTGTCAGCTACAATGACAAGTTCTACAAGGATGTACTGGAGGTTGGCGAACTTGCCAAACTAGGTACAAATGTTCTTGCCGGTAATTGTGGGCTATGGTGGCAGAAGTGGTCATCATTGCTATCCATAATGATTTTGAATAGCAGCTCCTATTTAGTTGTTTTACATCATGAAAAATAACTGTTTATTAACCTCAAAGAAGCCGCAAAAGATCTGTGTTCGAAGAAGATTATATCCCACTGGGAATAGGCATGTTTTCTGTTCCAGAAGAAACAGTTGTGCCTTGCCAGCTTACCTCCTGATGTCATTGCTGGTTGGTGTGAGCAGTAATAAGCAGCCACTATGTCAAAGCAGCACTGGTGACTTCATTCCAAGTGTGAATCTACAATGCATGTTATTTTTTCTGGATAGGAGAATTAGCAAGCAGGGAGGGAGGGAAGAAGGAAGATATAGGCTGTAAATAAAAGAGCTGTATGTGTAGTTTGAGACTTGTTACTGATAAACCTGTGTTTCCCTCCCTGGCAGCCTATTTCAATGATATTGCAGTGGGAGCAGTGTGCTGTAGGGTGGATCACTCCCAGAACCAGAAGAGACTGTACATTATGACACTTGGATGCCTGGCACCCTACCGAAGGCTAGGAATAGGTAAGGAGAGTCTTCTTTTGTATCTGAGGCATCAAAGAAACCAGATTGCTGTCCAGATTTTAAATGCTCTTTCAGATTTTTAACCAAGTTAGTGCACTTTAGACTACTGATTTCTTTGGAAGAGACTTGGGGGAAAGAGTATGATTTATCATGTGTTCATTTTTCCCTCCCTTTCAGAAATGAGCTTTTTGTAGAAATTTTTAATTCAGGATTTCAGATTAAAATAATCTTATACTGTGTTGTAAATACTCTGCTTCTATGGATGTGAACATTGTTGCAGAGAGAGATGAAACAATTTTTCAGAGATATGTAGCCAGTATGCAAGTCATATCTAAGTAGAACACAACATTCCTTCATTGGCTTCTCCTTTCACTCTTCTAAATGTAGGGGATTTCTATTTATTTTGTCTTTATCACTATTGATTATTGCTGCTCAGGGGTAGCACCTGCTTTTTGTCTATACTGCATTTAATTCTTTGCTCCATATTGAAAACCCATAGGACAGATTAATCAAAACCTTAGAGTAATCTGTTTGCTTTGACAAACTGGATTGAAAATATAACTTAAATTATTTTACTAGGTCTTTAGTGGAAAAACTTCCTAGTGTCCTTACTGCTTTATACAATGTTTTGGCTGTATTTTGAGCTGAGTTTGAGACCTTTAAATTAGTATTAAAATAAGTTGATTTATGCTTCTGGGCTGTTATGATTTCTTCTTCAAAGAAACAATGAATTAAGGTTTATGAGCAGTCAGAGAGAAAGAGCGAAATACCTAACATCATGTTTTATTTGCCTTTCCTAGTTTTCACACTCTGTCATTTTAGTCTACCTACAGTTAACCTGCCTCTCCTCAAGGAAGCACCTAGCAAAGTACAGATTAAATTGTGCCCTTCTAGTTTTCTTAAGTGTGTCTTTATCTTTTACCAGGAACTAAAATGCTGAATCACGTCTTAAACATCTGTGAAAAAGATGGCACTTTTGACAACATCTATCTGTAAGTAAATGAGTTACACTCATGCATTTTTTGAGAGATGATAAAGGTAGATATGGGAGCAAATTGACAGAGATAAAAATGTGGGTTCAGTGTATATTTTAGTGGGGTCATGGAACATCTTGTAAGTACTAGCAGGAAAGCTAGGGGTCATATTCTGGGCTTGTTGTGTAATGCTGAGAAAACCAAAAGCGTGCTTGCTTTAGAGAGGGTTCTGCAAATCTGCTGAATTTGAAAGTGGTTTACTTACAAAATTATGTTCTAGAGCAAAGTTCCACTGTAAGACCAAAAAAAAAAAAAAGTAGTTTAAGAAAAGTTTTTATTTTTATCATAAAAAGTCGTCTTCAGAATTGAAAATACTGCAAGTTTTGAAGCATTTGCTTTCTGTCTTTTATGACAGAACTCTGTGTGTTAGAATATCAGAGATGCTTGCAAGCACTCAAAGTTTACATTCAGCAATAAGGCCCAACCACTGCTCCCATTCTTGAACACTGCCAGGTCAGCTCTTTGTGCAGCACAATAAACTAGATCAGTGCCCTGACCCAGCTGGGGAAACTGTTTTCAGTTTTGTTTCTGGGTGTTGTTTTTTTGTTTTAGTGTGTTTTTGGGTTTTGGGAGTGGTTTTCTTGTGCTTTGTTTTGTTGGTTGCTTTTTAAAACCAACTGCATGTCTGTGTAAGTACTTGGTATGATGCAGACAAGAGAACAAGCACTGGGGTAGAGGGCAGTCACACATGAAACAGAGTCTGAAATCCATAAATGCCAGAACTATACTTTTTCTTTGGTGCTGGTTTCACACTTCTGCTTTTTCCTGTGCATTGGTGTCTGTGTGGTTACCAAGTGATGCAGTTTTTGGCCTGATCGCTTCTCTGAGGCAACTTCTTCATGTCTATCACTGCCTTGGCTGTCACACCAGTGTAAGCACAATGCACTGCTAGGGATAGGCCCACAGCACGTACAGCTTGGATGGACTTACGTTGCCACAGAAGTACATCCTGAATACTTGCCAGGACTGTGGAAGATGCTTTGTGAGAAATGTTTCATACACTGATATCACTGTAAATAGAGTGACTTTCTCCTCAAACTTAGTCCACTTCTGCCATGGAGGTGTGAACCTCCTTCCATGTCCTCTACTGTTTTTGCTTTGTGCCATCTCTGCAAGAGGAACGTGTTTTAGAGGTGTCTGAGTAAAATTGCTTTTGGCTTGTATTCCTGCTCTCCTGCCACAGGAGAAGTGGTAATGAACTCTCTCAGATTCCTGCTAACGGGACAGGGGCTTCTTTTTTTACTTTTGCACATTACCGTGTGAACAGTGAAGGAATTGTTTGCTGATTCTAATGCAAAAAAAAAACCAACAAATTCTTCATAATCCTTCTTTACACTTCCCAGACTAAGGATTCTGGCTTGACAATAAATAGCCCCCAAAATTGGGCTAAAGTTCTTTTAGTGGCCCATTGATTTTATTACTGTGTCTATTGCTTATGCATCTTCTATCTGAACATATTATGCAACTTAGCACCAAAGTTGATATCAGTGCCTAAATTTGTCTTTATAATAAAGCTTCTTTTTAGCTTTTTGACACTTATTTGGCTTAATACTAAGATCTTCTGTTTTGTTCTGCTCTTGCTTCCACAGTGATTTTGGTTCTATGGTTATGCAGCTTGTTGTGCCTAACAATTTTCTTTCTTTTCTCTCTTATTTTTTACTTTTTTTTTTTTTTTTTAATGAAACTTTGCAAATAAATGTCCTGGTCACTTAGGATAAAGAACTGATGGCTGTTTGTTTTGGAGACCTTGAAACACGCTAGCAAAATCTGTAAAACTGTAGTGGAACTAAATACAAGGGAAAAGGACTTTGTAAATCCATAGAACTATTTCGTATTACAGCTTTTTGTGAGGAGAGAGGAGTGGTTAGAGTAGAGCAAGGTGTTAAAATCTTATCAAACACAATTGCCAGTTTTATGTTACAATGCGTTGGGATCATCGCTGAGACAACTCCTCTGGACACCTGCAAAGTGTTACTACAGGAGGTTTAAGTTGGCTTTACAATGAAAGTCTGTAGTATATTTCCACAAAATATCTGCCCACATTGCTTTATTAAGAAAAATTGAAATTCCTGAGGTAGTAATGCTTCAGAGTCTCTCTGCTATTTTGTGTTCCTTGAAAGAGTTTTACTGAGGGGAAGCATTTACTACTGTTCACAACCATGGGCCATCCAGGAGCTGAGTATTAGCCCAGAATTGAATTGGGAAGACCAACATTTCCAGTCTTGAACTGCTGTTCTGTCTCTATCTAGATAACTACTTTTCTTGTCTGTAACTACTCTGAGTATGGAAGCAGAATACTGACCTCTGTCTCTCTATGCCCTATTTTGTCTCAGGCATGTCCAGATCAGCAATGAATCTGCAATTGACTTCTACAGAAAGTTTGGCTTTGAGATCATTGAGACAAAGAAGAACTACTACAAGAGGATAGAGCCTGCAGATGCTCACGTGCTGCAGAAAAACCTCAAAGCCCCTTGTCTTGGCCAGAATGCAGATGTGCAAAAGACCGACAACTGAACAAAACCCCAGTGGACACTTTCTTGCACTTGCTTGTCGCCAAATAAGGAAAGAGAGGCCTCTTTTTTTTTTTTTTGGTTGGGTTTTTTTTTTTTTTTTTTTTTTTTTTTTTTTTTTTTTTTTTTTTTTTTCTCCCCTTTTTTTTTTTTTTTTTAACTCCACCCCTTCATCTTAATTTTTTTTCTTGACCTCTCTCCAACAAAATGTAATGCTTCTTCCAAGGATTGTCCAATCATGTTTGGGGTTGGGTTTTGGTTGGTTTTGAATTTTTTTTTGAGCTCTCCTTTTTGGTGTTTTTATTTTTGAGGGTGGGGGGCTTTTTTTGTTTTGTTTTCTGTTGGGGTGGGAAAAGGTGTGCAGATCTCATTTTAGTTTGAGGTGTGGAAGGCTTGAGCAGGTTATCCTGATGACAAGTTTCCTTTAGAATTATTCTTTCAGTAAGCAGAATGTAAACCCAATAGGGGAGAAAAAGGCAAAGCAATATCTTGTCCTTTGACTCCTACATTATTGTGTTTTTTATAACCTACAGGGTACTTTACTCTCCCCCAACCTTTGAATGTTACTTCAGTATTTCCCACTCTTCCTTTTAATCTCCTCACCTCAAAAAAGTATATTTAGTTCTTCCCAATATTTTTGAATATGGCTTTTTCCTCCATCTTTTGCTGAGAAGGGTGGGCTACTTTACCATACCTTTTCACTCTGCCTGGGCTGATCTTTTTGAATGCTTTTTTAAAATACTCCTCACCCAAGCTGGTGCTATACTTCTTAACTGACTGAGAGGAGGATTTAGAGTGGTCTTTGTTTTTTCTTATTTTCATTTACCCAACTCCCAGTAGACTTTTGCCAGAGTAAGAGCTAGATCTGGTGTTGGCAAGAATTAACCTTGTAAAAATATGAATCCTGAGGCAACACCCTTGCTTTAAAAATGGGTAAAATTCTGCAGGACTCATTGAGAGTTAGTTTTATCTGTGCTGTTGGGATGGAAAAAGTGACTGTGACCACCTTACCAGCTTTGATGACATAAGGCAAGCACCTGTCTCCAGATAACCTTGTTACAGCTACTGAATCTGTAGTGACAGATGTAAGGGTTGAGGAAACCAGGCAGCAAGGCTAAGAAAGCAGACATGAATCTGACCCTAATCAAGTAGCTTTGCAGGGTCTCCTGGACTTGCTTGGGATTGGCTTGACTTGCTGTGTTTATGAGCTCCTTTGGGAGGAGGTGGTGAAGGACTGCACAGTTTTGCTCCTTTGAAGATTATTTTCCCCTTCCCCCATTCAGTAGTAATAATGCAGTTCTCCTCTGGTGATAGGGTGTTCGTGGAGCACCGGAGAAAGCAGCGTATATTAGAGCATTTTATGGGTTTGGAAAATAGGCTGGCTGGCTTCTTCCTAGTACTGTAACTTTGAGGCTACAGTAAACTGTACTAAGCTCTGCTTTGCATCCTTTCATGCTTTGTTTGCGTGAATACCAGTGCTCTTTTCTAGGCACTGTTGCCAGCAATTTTATGTATGCCAATATAAATACCAGCTTGAGCTTGGACTCTTCTCCAAGCATCTGGGAAAGTGCACTGAGCTGAGACAACACCAACCTGCCCCATCCCCCATGTAGATGCTGAACTGTATTCTTTTCCTGTTTGTTTTTTAAAGTTTAGATCTGTGTCTTGAATTCTTCCACTCTGAAAGCCTCCAACCTGTAGTATGCATTGCAGCATACATCTGGTTAGTAGGTGCTGTCCAGTCATTAGAGGGTGACTTGGGAACCAAGGATTTCAAAACGGGAATTGTGGTGAGGCAAGGGATGGCACCCCTCCATGCATGTGATGTGGTCTTTGATACCCCAGGGGTGACTATAAGAGCTGCTACACAATTACTCCTTCTTTGACAAAGGTGTGTCATTTGTTGGAGTGCATCTTGACAGATCTGTGCTGGAAAACGGCTACTTCATTTGCTGAGTTTGCACTAATGGAGTCTTGGAGATGGGCAAGTGGCCAACACCAGCCTGTCTGCATGGTCCGAGCACCTGTGTTTGCAACACTCAGTGGCAGACTGGCTAGAAAGATGCAACCGGTTCCCTTGGCAGAGACAGCCTAGTTTTGACAAAAGCTTATTTTTAGTACAGCTAGGGCCTGCTCCTGGTGGTTATGTTGGCAGTCCAGCATCTTTCTAGAAAGGGATATATCGAAGCACAATTAGCTTGTCATATGCCAAGATAGTTTCCCTTGCCATCTGTAGACCAAACCAAGAGAAGTATGGGGAGGGAGAGAGAGAGATAGTATTGTATTTGAGGCTGTTTGTGCAGCACAGCTGTAACTCAGACCATAGCTGCCTCTGGTGCCAAGCAAAGTGCTCTTCATTCTTCTAGAACTAAGTGGTAAGTGTTTGGGTAGATGAGTGTGGGGATATGAACTCTTAGGATTTGCTGTTGTCGTAGGCTTCCACAAATCAGTGTGTTTCACAGACAGTTTTTGTTCAGGTTTAAAAGTACAAGTCTGATGTCTGAACTTACTTGGATTAACCTTTGTTTATGTCTCTTTTTGCTTTGGGTTGCCATTGTTCTATGAATGTATCCATGAGAACAATTCTTAAAGCTCCTATTCCACAGCAGACCTGCCTCATTGTAACTTCTGATAAAAAGCCTTGTAGGAGGTGGAAGAGAGAATAAATCTAAGACATTTTTTCCCAGGCAATTAATCCTGGAAAACAGTTGTTGAATCTTGAATACAAGGTTTAATCTGAATCTTAAGAAAACTGTGTTCCTGTACATGGGTAAGGGCAAGTGAAGGTCAGTAGTTCTGGATTACAAACAGTTGTATTTTATTAGTCTGTCAGTTGTGTTGAGTGAGGGAGGAGAATGCTGTATCTTAGTGCTGTTACCCAGAGACACTGAAATTCTGTGAAGTAATGGGCTTACTGCAGAGAACTTCAGTTGCTTGGATTGTTGCTGCAGGAGAACATCCTTCTAGCTTGAAAACAACAGCTTGTGAACAACTGAGTTTTTCCAAAGTTGGGAGTTTCAGTGGGGGGAAAAAAAACCAAAACACCAGCACCTCCTGTTCTGGATGAAGATCTAGCAAGAAAAATGTATGTGACTAACAGCTTTAGAGTGTAAATTGTGTATATACAAATTATTCCTGTATCTCTGCACATGGCTTTGTCATACATCAGTTGAAGTATGAAGATATTACAAAAAGACTCCTATTTGAGAAAACCATGGTACAGGAAAAAAAGAATCATCCAGAAGAGAGATCCCTCTTTTTTGGGAGGGGGAAGGGAGAGAATGTATTTAGTGTATAGAGAAATTGGCTGAGTTGACATGATGCAGCTAATGGTTAAACCTGCCAACTAAATATGACATACTGTTACAATTGAAACAAACTTATGTGATATTCTGTTAAATCTTGATGGTGCCCTGTGTCTAGTAAAAATTTGATCCCCCAGATTGTTTTATTCTTCCCTCATGTTGTAATCCAAGGTCAGCTGCTATGCACAATGTGTTTCGTAAAGTGTTTGCTGACTTGGATGTTTCTTTTGAATCTGCAACTGCTTCCTGATAAATTTGGCTAATTAATTTGGTCAAGAGACCTCTGGTCTCTTGAGTTAAGATTTAGTGAAAGGTATGCTGTATGCAGTTTACAGAGGAATTCTCAATATTAGAAGTTAAGTTGTACGGGGAGCAAATTCTTTACAATAAGATGGTCCATTTTTAATCTGTATCATTGCCCTTGTTATACATCAGGAGCATGTTTTTGTTTTTCTCAAACTCTTTAGAAATACCGTTCAGAATAAATGTGCACTATTTGAGTTATATCATTTACAACTTGTCGTGTGCATTTTTTTCTGTCCAGCTGTTTCCTTCTGAATTCAGATATAGACTTACTCAGATGTTTCATAAACTCTGTAACTCAGAAGATTTCTAACATGAATTTTGTTGGGCTGCTGTGATGAATGCCAAGGGTGTCTGACAACTGTGCAGAGTGAGGTCTGTTTGTTTGTTTGTTTTCCCTGAAGTTATGAGCCTTTCCTCAGAAATCCTCTGTCTTGTGGGGTAAGAGGGGGAGAGGAAGAGGAACTGTTCTGGAATATTTTTGATTGATTAGTGAGCAGTTTGGAAACAAACAGACCAGGTGTCAAGAACTCTGGTTTGGGCTTTATAGGTTAAAAAGTTTAAAGTATTCCGATTGGCTGCTAGTTACTGCAAATCCTGACCAGAGTCTTGGAAAAACTATGGTCCATATTTGTAAAAGTGACTGATCTTAATATGCAGATATACTCTTCCATACTTACTTTTCTCAGAAATGGGTTTAAGTAAAACTCATATCTCTTCCTAACAATTCCAGTCTCTTCTGTTAAAGCCATTCTTTGTCTGTAATTTCACTGTGTTCCTCTTCTGCTTTGAAGTGCCATTTATGAAGTGATGAAGTTGCACTCTGGCCCAAGTTCTGGATGAAAAGAGGTGTTTCCCTAAATATTCTATAGTGTATTCTATTCACTTATTTAAGTTCCTCTGGAAACTGCTTTATCAACAAATGGCGGTGCTGCATTAGAATAACGTGCAAAAGCAAAGCTCAGGCTCTGAAACTTGTCTGTAGTCTTGAGTGGCTGCTTCCAGCTGTCTTCCCTGACCTCTGCTGGAGAGCCTGGAAGCCACAGCTGGAAGTGAACTGCTACCAGAAGTGCAGCCCCTCATCACTCCAGCCTCACCAGCTGCAGAGGCTGGAAAACCTTTGCTGTACTTAAACTGCTGCAGCTGTTCTCCAAACCATTTGATTTGACTTGTATTGCTTTGTGTTTCTTTTCTTCTCCTTCCTCGTTCCAGTTGCCTCTTAGAACAACCTGTCCAATACTAATCAACAGAATTATCCTTTACAGGAAAACTAGCAGGTACTCCTGGTCATTTATGTTGCCCTTTCCCAAAACTGTGCTGGTTCTACAGGCACTCCCATTCCCCTCACTGCATTCAAAACTTGGGTATTTATGGCACCTCTGTAATCACTCAAGGTGTGCTGTTATCTCTTATTTGTTGCTGGTACAACTACTTAAAGAACAGTTACCACACCAGGATCTAGTGAGTGAGTGGTCAGTCATTCACTTCATGTGGAACATTGGGATTGTTCTGTCTTTTAATCAGTTCTCTGTCCCTGTGAGGGCATTATCCTCTGATCCTGCAGTATCTTAGATTACTTAAAAAAATTCCTGTCCGAAAGCTCTTATGTTAAGTCCTTTTGAGAATCTACCAAACCAATCTTGTCAGGTGAACATTGTGATCTGTTTCTGGCAGTATTACTTTACTTTCCATAGGGGTTCTCTAAATCTATTCACCCCATCTTATCCAGATGCTTTGTAAGGGACAAATGACTTGCCCTATGTTCTTTTCTCTTGCCCCTAAAGAGGCATCAATTCAAACAGATAATGGAAAGGTTAATCCATCCCTCTCTTTTTGTTCTGCCTTCTTTCCTCCTCCCCAGTGCTTTAACACTGTAAAAGCATTCAGCTTTGCTACCATTCTGCCTGTAGGCATTGTGGCACCACCCGCTCTCTAAACTGCTGAGTCGCCAGCTTTCTTTCACTCCCTTGAATGAACATGACCCATAGTCCAAAAAGCTCCTGCACTGGGAAAGATGCACTGACCTGTGTTTTGATTGCCTGTCAGCTGCTGTATCACATCATACAGACTTATGCCAATACTGCTCACTGAATTATTGACCCCAAACCTGCACTACAGCCAAGAATTTAAAAAAAAAAAAAGTTAAAAAAATTGCACTCAAGTTCTTAGTTAAGACTATCTGAAATAAAGCTGCAAAACTTCACTTGTCAAATTAACAGCAAATTATCTATATATAAAGCTTTTCTTCAAAGTATTTGTACGAAAGCTGTTTGTTTTAACCATCTTGCCATATGATTGTAAATCTATATTCTTCAAGAGAAACAGGCTACTGATACTTGGCATGTTCCTGTTGTATGTGATTTCACCTGCAGATTTTTGCCACAGTATTTCAGATATTTAACCCTGTACTGGTATTGACCATTTATGAACTCAAACATGCTACAGAGCACAACAAGAGGGTAAACTTGTTTTTGCTGCTTTGGACGGGGGTGCCTATTTAGTGAAAATCTTCACCGAAAAAAGCACATTACCCTTTGGAAGAGAAACCTCCCCCCTCAGTTAATATTGGAATAAATTGATGGAGCAATGGTATTTCAGATTTCGCTTGTCTTCCAGTTTGGTTGTGTCATACCAGAACTAAAGATGACAAAAAGCAAAAAAGTGCATTTACATTCCTACTTTACACTTCCAAGCTGCTATTTATAGTAGTGTTAGAATTCCTCTGCAAAAACAGCTCTCAGTTTTCTCCACAGCTTGCAAAAAGGCTTTTCACTTAATGTCAACTGCAAGGTTATTTTCCAGGTGGCAGCTATTCAAAATAAAATGGTTTGGGTTATTTAACATCTGATTGCTGCTACGACTGATTTCAGCGGCAGCAGAGTTCTTAGACACTGCTTCAGAAACTTGTCCCTGCTCTATTTTATTGTAAGAAGGTAGATGGATAGAAGATGCTTTTTCAAGGAAGCAGTTGAGGCTGGAACTGGGAAGCTGCCTTATTATGGATGATAATTGAAGTAGGCGTTAGCAGGAAGTAAAAAGTGAGGTAGTGGGGAGTTGTTAATGATCCACAGTCCCTCATTGCATGGATAAAACAACACTTTACCTAAACTCTGATTTAACTCACGAGGACGATGGATGGAGTGCTTTCTTCCCCAGAATTAAGCATGGAGCGTGTGACAATGCCTATTAAAGTCCAGGACAGTCACGGGACGTAGTTGGGCTCCTCGTGAACAGCTCCATGTGGCAAATCTTTAGCCAGCCTTTATCTTTGCTCTCTACTCCGTTCCAGAAGGCTGACTGCCGTGGACGCAGTGCAGCAGTTCAGTGCATAAACGTTGTTTCACGCTGCTGAGGTTTCTCACATACTCCGCGGGTGAGGTCGGCGAAGGGCAGCGCTTAGGTGATTCTCGCCCTGGCAGGACGGGACTGTTTCATCTGACAGCAATGCACACAAAATAACACACGGTCCTTTCTCACGCACGGTGCTTTCCACATCACCGGTGCCGATGATGCCGCGCAGAACCGACCCAACACCATAACCCTCGCAGCGCGGCCGCTGCTCCTTTAAGAGCTGCCTCCCGCCCCTCCGCGCGCCTCTTCCCGCTGCGCTCATTGGCCGCCCGGGACGCCGCTCCCCGCTAGTTCCTGTTTCGGCCACCTTACCCTGTTGACGCCAGTCTCTGCCTCCCTGCTCTCTGATTGGCCTGCTCTGCCAATGTTTTTGGCGGCGATTGGCCCGCGCCCGCTGCGCCCCGCCCAGTTGAGGGCAAGCGACGCCCTCTCCGGTCTGACCCTTGTTGATTGGTCGCGAGGGCTGGCCCCGCGCCCGGCGATTGGCTGCGGCGTGAGCAGCAGGGTGCGCTGCGCGGGCGGGTAGTGGCGTGGAGGCGGCCGCGGGGCTGGCGCGGGGTGTCCGCCTGGCGGAGGATGGTCCCAGCGCTGGGGCCGCCGCGCAGCGCCCCCGGCCCGACCGTGAGTGCCAGTGGAGGGACTGGGAGCGGGAGTGGCAGCGGGAGAAGAGGGACCCGGAGCGGCCGCGGCAGCGGGGCCGGGACGTCGCGCTGGGCCGGGGCCGCGCTCGCCCTGGGATGCCGGTGGGGCCGATGCCCTTGTGTCCGGCCCAGGTGTGCCCGGCCCGGGCAGGGGCTGCGAGGCCGGGACCGGCCGGGGCGCAGCTGCAGAGTCCAGGCGGCCCTTGGCGGGGCGGGCCCTCGGGCGGTCGTGGCTTGGTGGCGGTGCCCGGGCTCTGCTCCCCAGGAGTTGTGCGGCTGCGGGGGCTGCCCGTGCCAGGGGTAGGGTGAGGTAAAGTCGGGGGAAGCAGCCGTGGAGGTTTGGAGAGCGGCGTGTTTTTATCGCTTTGCGGTCTTGGTGCTGAGGTAAAATTGAGCGTGAGTCGCCGTTCAGGGAGTTCGCTTCTGCGGCAGCAAGAGATGGGCACTGCGCCTCAGCCTAGCATCTTCCCTCCCGGCGTAGTCCGGGATACGGGATCTTCGGTGCATCGCGGCGGTGTCAGCGGGCAGTCAGTCCAGCTCGGAGAATGATGTGCATACAGAGCCACTTAAGAGTTTTTCTTAAGAGTTCGGTCACTCGTAGCTAACGTTTCTCGTTGGGCATGTTATAAGCTTGGTCTCCTAAGGAAGGAGGTCTGATGCATGTGTCTGTCTATTCCTTCTCTGCCTACTCTCTGGCCAATTTCAGTCAAATTTGTCGGCAGCAGAGGCTTTAAAGAGTTGAAAGGCTTCGGTTTCATGGAAATCAACACTGACAAACACAGAAGTGTTTGTAACTCGCAGTTACTGGTCGCATTAAGGGCAGGACACCTAAAATGCAGCTCACTGTAACAGCGCAAATGAACTGAGTCCATTGACATAGCTATAGTTAGATACAGCTGTGGCACATGGTGCCCATTGTCCAGGGGAAGTCTATAGGGAAAAACTGAAAGTAAGGCAATGTTTGAGTTTCTGTCCATAAGTACAAAAATCACAAAACTGTTTTTTTGTTTTTCACGTGATAGCTTGGACTTCCATTAGAATTCATCTAGACATACAATTATTAAGTACTTCTAGCAGAGATAATGATGGCACGGTTAAGCATTCAGAAGTCAGGTAATTTAACGGCTTGTTTTAGAGGTGTGATCTTAGCTTTACTTTTAATATGCAAGTCATTGGGCCATCTTATTTATATGATTGTGTTATGTAACACTTTAACCAGCTGCAGAGCCTTGTTTGTTGCTCATGAATTGTGTGCAGTAATCAGACAAATGGGAAGGAAGAAACTTCCTATGAGTAAATGGTTATCTTTGTAAAGATTTAGAACTCATAATTTTTGATTTTCAGTTAGTGCCATAACAATAACTCAGGGGTACATTTTGGGATTAAATACATTTGACAACTGAAAATATGTTTTACCACTGAATGGGAAATAAGCTTAGAAAAATGCTTGTGTTGTGAGCATGATTTTTAAGGTGCATGTATTCAAAATATCATGTCAGGTATATGAAATAGCATAAGAACATTGGAAATTTTGAAGTGTTTGGAAATTACTTATTCCCTTAGAGACTGACTTACTCCCTTAGGTTATGGATGCATGGAAAGATTGTAATGGAGTAGATGAAAAATGTTGATGGATCCTGAAGGAGTCTGACAGCTGTAAAGAGATAATTAGGATGTAAGTTTTTGATAGTGATGTTGGTGCTTTGATTCCTGGTTTTTCAAGTAGTGTTTTGAGGAGCTTGCCAGGGACAGACTGAATTGACTGTCACTCGAGTGACCCTGTGACATGTGCCTGGCCTACGCCTGCTGTGTCCATTGTGGATCTCATTTGTAGCTGAAGTGTGGCTGTGGTCGGAAATGCCAAAAGCATCTTGGGAATAAGAAGACAAAGATTCTGTGACTGTGTTCTGCTGGCTGAGCTATTCTAGCTGTTTTTCACCTCAGCTCTTCTTAGGTGAAGGTAGGGGGTGCTTCTGACTCTTTTTAGGCAGAGGACTTACAGAGGTACTTTTTTGAGCATTGTTCGATTGTTGATAGTTTCTTCATGTGCTGAAGTTGTAAGAACACCTCTGGCTTCCACATATTAAAGTATAATGAATTAGGCTACAGAGAGATTTGGGAAGGTGCATTCCAAATATTTAAGTAAGCTTTTAATTTGCAAAATGCTTTGATACAAAATGTGTGACATTGTAATCAATCATGTCCAGCTTGTATTTGAATTACTGCAATGTATGAGTTGAAGCTGGATGCTGTAGAAAGAAATAGACATGTGAGGAAGTCAAGGGCTGTGATGTGCTGGATTTGACAAGGGCCATTCTGTGGTTTAATTTTTGTACAGTAGTGCTTTTTAAGGTCTTAAAAATAACTTTGTAAGTGACACCTGGCTGGGGGAGGTATTAGTAGCATGGCATTTGATATGAAGGGTTTCCCAATGAATCATGGTTGGTTGTGTCGCAAGGACTTGTGAAAAGTACCACAAAGTCTGTGCCACTTTGGAGGACAGTGATACCTTTCAAAATAAGAAAGCATGTTCCTGAGGGATTAAATTTGATTAAAGGAATCACAAACACAACTGAGATGAAGAATTATAAAATGACTGGCATATGTGGATGGACAGTCCATTAGGCTGGAGGCAAGTACACTTCTTCAGAGCCCTTAGATTTATAATTGGAGTTGTTACGAAAAGATCAGGAACGTTAAAACTGTTAGAGGCATGCATGCACACATTTACACATTCATTTTCATTTAAAAACCTGGGTTGTATGTGCAGCTTCACTGGCATTTTCATCAGGTACATGGCTCAGTAGTGTTATTTAATTGAAAACTGTCTCATCTGAAACTCTGGGCCATGATATGTATTCAGTTGTAATGGGAGAGAGTGTTCAAGCAGTGTTCGAGTTATTTCAGATTACAGTAAAACATGTAAATGTCTCAACTCCTTGATTAGGAAATGTTGTCAGTGCCCAGTTTATGTAATGTGGACCTAACTTGCTGTTTAAAATACAATTCCAGCTTTTATGTATGGATGTAATGTTTTCAAAGTGTACTTTGGTTTACTACCTTACCAGTCTAGTGCTTTGTCATGCTTAGAGTAAGCACAAAAGAGATCCTGCTGTGTGCACAAGATTGACAAATTGTGTGTCAACTGGATTTGTTTCCTGTATGAAAAGCTATGGCTTTAGTACTCTAAGGTGAACGAGTTACTTTTGCAACTATGATTTACGATAGCAATCTCTTACATCAGCCATGCTGGATGCCATTGTGATTCAGATAAGAAGTGCTAGGCTGCTAAAAATGTTTCATGCTTCCTGGTAACAAGTGCCTTTCTCACGCAGTTACCTGAACTTCTGTCAGGTTAACTGACCAACGTGAAAACCATGAACTGAAATCAACTCCATCTAATAGCACATCTCAGTCATGCTGGTATTCTGATACCTTGAATGGGTTCTTTGTGGTTCATCTCTAGTGAGGCTGGAATAATCCAAGTATGGAGCTATTAACTTTTAGTTCTAAATCCAGGTTCTCAGAACCTATGATCCATTTTTCCAGCTTTTGGTGTGGTGGGCAGTGCCTTGAAAGGATTATAGAAAGCATTGTCCATTAGCCTGCTGACACACTAATAGTGTAAGGATTTTATGGGGAGAGGAGGTCTTAAAGATTTGTTTGTTCATCAAGTAACTGAAGTTTAAGTGAAAATAATATTGTCCATTCGGGGTGTCAGCCATAATCTGTAGTCTGTAATGTGGTTGGCCTCAGGGACACTTAATTCATGCCAGCCTTCAACCTTTGAAGTTGGACTCTGCTTTGCTTTCATGCGTCACTGAAGCTGTTAGCTAGAAGTTGAATGCAGTTCTTGTACAAAGCTTCATGCTACATTCTTGCTCATTTACTCCATACATGCTATATTCTTCTTGCTCGTTTACTCCAGTAGTAAAACGATGCTCCAAATCAGCAACAAGGAACATAATTTTTTTACTATTGGAGTATCCTTAATATTTAGAGATGCTTTAATTCAGAAATGTTTAAATATTATGCATCTATAGCTTAAATCCCTCCTTCTCCACATTAGTCTCTCACCTGCTGGAAATTCTGGGACTTCTTGTGTAATTGGACAAACTTAAAAAGTTTTGGCATCATCTTGGGTCATAGTTTCACAAATATTAAGCCAGCACTGCCACCATGAAAAACAATCTTGTTGTTTCAGTGTACTTATTTGGGAGTGTGAGGTATCTCTGTGATCCTTTTGCGAAGTAAATTTTAAGTTGATGTAGTGTTCTCATCTGGCCTCCTGAGTGAGGAGTGGCAGTGAACCAGAGGAGAGGCTACATCTCTCAGTGTTATTTTGAAGGAGTTGGGACAGTAGGGGAAGATAACCATCTCAAGGATTTTCCCATTTATTGCTAGGAGAAGTGGGCTGACAGGAATTTCATGCAGTTCAACAAGGGCAAAATCCTGCACTTGGGGAAGAACAAATCAGTCCACCAATATATGGTGAGGGCCATGCAGCTGGAAAGCACCTTGACAGAAAAGGGCCTGGTGGACATCAAGTTGAACATGAACCAACTAAGTGTCCTTGTGGCCAAGGTAGCGAATGGGCTCTATTTGATACAGGAGTGTCAGCGGGCTGAGAGAGTGATCCTTCCACTGCACTTGGCACTGGTGAAGCTACACCTGGCATCTTGTGTTGAGTTTTGGGTGCATAGTACAAGAAGACATGGATGTACCATAGAGAGTCCATTGAAAGGCCACAAAGACAACTAAGGTACAGGAGCATCTCTCATCTTGAGAGGCCAAGGGAGCTGTGATTGTTCAGCCTGAAGAAGAGAAGGCTCAGGGGCAATCCCACCTGTAAATTGTCTCAAGAGGCTTTACTCCATCTTACTTTGTGGTTTTTCTGTTTTATTCCGGGCAGGAATGGGAAGACCCTGTGTTTCCTAGCTTGGAAATAGTAAGTGTGTGAGCTATCCCTTGCTATGGAATGCAATGGAGTTCTCCCACTCCTAGTTTCATAGATCATGTACAGTAATTCTCCTAAGCTAGATAAGTAGTTCCTAAAGTGGTGGAGTTATTGAATTCAGGTTTTCTATGGATTTGCACCTAGTAGTTGCATTTTCTTGTGTCTAATGTGTGTTGATTTTGATTTTAAATTTTCTCCTGAAAAGTGTTACGAAAGTGTGCTTGCTTTCTCTGGTCATCTGGGCTCAGATAACTTTACTGGGGACCTCTCTGTTAAATATAATTAAAATTATGTGCAGCTTTATCCCTGCCAGTATTATTCAAACTGTCAAACATCCGGATTGCAAGATGAGTCCTTTATTCCTGGAACTGAAGTAATTGCCCAGTGCACCCGCTTCATGGGTCCGAGGAAAAAAAAAACTCTGAAAAGCGAAAGTGTAATTAAATTGAGGTTGTAAAGGAGAATGAGCTACCTTCTGTCCACCAAAACCTTTTGTGAGCAGTCTGCCTATAAAATGTACGTTGCAACATTGTGGAGGTTTTGTTTGGTTCTCTTGGGTTTGGGGACAGAGTGTGTGTGTGCTTGTTTTTGAAAGCTCATTGGAGTGTAATTAGTGAGTTTATTTTATGAGCTTATACATTAAAACTGAAATCCTGTTTTATGGTACCTTCTACCTCAGCCATTTTTGTCTTTGGCCCCCTTAAGATTTATAGGGAAATCCCTTAACTCTGGAAGGGCAGTGTTTGTAACAGAATCTCAGGATTGATCTCTTCTGCATCTTGTAGTGGAACTTTGTAGTGCAGGCCCATAGAATATTGCTTCCTATATCATGAATACTTGATGAGTTCTTAGTTTGTGTCAGGTTTCTCAAACCTCAATCCTGTAAAATATTTGAGAACTTAACTGTGTAATCCTTTGTACTGAATGACTCATATCTGAAAAGATTAATTTAAAAATTTGACACATAAACTCTCTGGATGCCTTGAACATCTCAGTTCTAGAATATTTTGCACTGATTGTTAGTTAGGGTCCTCAGGAGAGAGCAGCAAGGCAATTTGGCATGTGTCAGAAAATTACTTGATACCTCTTAGGGACTGTATGTGGTTTTATGGACAGACTATGTGAGGATCCTTTGTAGTTGCAGAACAAAGAGAGCTCAGCTTAAAACCAAAGCAGTGAAGCAAATAATACTGCTCTGGCTTAATCATCATAGCCAAAATGAATGTTTTTATGTTGTAATTCTAGATTATCAGGTTATGTGGTTATCAGGCTCTGTGACAAGGTACTGCTCTTTGGATAGAGATTTCATTTGTACATAAGGTCACATAAGATAGCAGAATTGGACTGGCTCTTGCTGGAAAAGGTTGACCAGGGAAGCTGCAGATGCCCTATCCCTGGAAGTATTCAAGGCCAGGCTGGATGAGGTTCTGAGCAATCTGGTCTAGTGGGAGGTGTCCCTGTCCATGGCAAGGGGGTTGTAATGAGAAGATTTTTAAGGTTCCTTCCAACCCAAACCATTTTGTGATTCAATGACTTACAGCTTCTACATTTGTTCAGTCAGTCTTCAGTGTTTCAAATACAGCTTTCATATAGGGATGGATTCCCAAGTTTTAAGTAACTGTCTTGGTCGCAGTATTTGGAGACCATGATGACTTATATGTTTCAGCTTTTTTCAGGAAAAAAAATTACTTGTTTTTTAGGCAACATTCTGCTGCAAGGTTGGGCTCACGAACAACTGTTCTTGCACAAGAGTGAGCACTCTCAGCCTGGTGCAGGCAATCTTTGCCATGTGATACAGGTAACCTAACCCTAACCCACGCAGAGGTGATGACCTGTGTTAGGAGGAACTTGCCTGCAATTCACTTTGTATCCACTTAGCTTTTACCATCAAAACACACTTGTGGCTCCTTTCAAGTGTCAAGTCAAGTGCAGCATAATTAGATGTCTGTCTTCTCTTTGAAAATAATTTTCTGTTTTGAAGTGTACCACGGATCATTGGGCATTGGAAGCCAGGGAGACTGTCTTGCAACATAGAGACATTTCTCATGCTTTCTCACTTCCTTAGTGAAATTGCTATGTGGTAACTTGTGAATCTCAGCACAATACATAGAGAACAGGGGATCAGGATTTCCCTGGTCATTAGTTTTTGATTTCCTAAAGAAAAGAGTGATGTTCCCCTTATTTTGGTCTGAAGTAGCTGAAGACATGCTTTAAGGTGAGAACTCTGGTATTTATGATTCTGGCTTATGCAGTGGTTGCATAATTGCAGCTCTTTAGTTCCCAAATGCCTGCTTCCCTATAACAATTGCTCCAGACCACAGGAAATAGCTCCCGTAGGCATCTTCCTTTACTTCCACTGTATGCACTTCAGGTTGTTTGCAGTACCAATATCATCTGCACAATGTGTGGGGGTGGCAGTAGCTCTCATCTGGTTGCAAAATGTTCAGAGATACTTCTCCTTAAATATTTTCCAGACCATAAGCAGTGAGTAAGAGACTTGGTTCTGTGGACATGAGCTCTATCTCTGCCCCTCCTCTAAGGTTTGGAAAGAAATGATGTTGTACTTAGGAAGACTTGGGAGGGAACGACAGTAGACAAGTTAGAAGATTTTTGTTTTGGTTTGGTTTGGGTTGTTTTTGTTTGTTTGTTTTGTTTTTGTTTTTTTTTTAAATCTTATGAAGTTTTCTTAAGCAGATCTGGATTTCTCAGAATGACCCTACACCTATGCTGTCTTAAAACTTTGTGTTACTAAATGGTCAGTGCAATTGCCATTGATATTTTGAAAATTATAAATGAAAACAAAACTAATGTAGGTATGAGGGAATATCACTTGAATAATTACCCTTTCTCTTCCTCCAATGCTGTTACAAAAAAAACCCTAAACATTTTATTTCTAGTTCTCTTGCATGTTCTTATATAAGAGCCTTACTAAAACCTTATTGCTTTAAGTCAGCAGGACTGTATTTGAGTTTAGATATTACAAACAAGAGAGGCAGAGTAAAAATATATAAAAGAAGTGAAGTTTTCTTTCTGTTATTTGCAAGCACCTTATAAAAAAAAGAAAAGTTGCCCTGTGTAACAAGTTTTAGCTTATTGGCTTTGTTTATCTTAACTTTTGGGGAAGCTCTGGGAACAGTTTGGTTGGCCTGGGAAATTCTCAACTGGTTTGCATCAGGAATATCTTCCTCAGCCCCAGATGGCAGTGCCCACTCTGAGCCAGCTGGTCAGCACACAAATCCATGCTAGACCCAGCCATGTCCAGTCCCTTACCTGACCTCACTCCTCCTCCTCCTCTGCTCACTCCCAAATTTTTGTAAACATCTGGGAGCTTCATCTCTTTGAGAGGTTGCAGTTAGGTTAGTCAGTGCCCCCAGCTGTTGTGAGGGTGTGGATTAAGGGACACAGTAACAGGGAAATCTCGATTTCTTCTGAAACCAACGGATAGATTTTTTTTTTCCTCCTATCAGGAAAAATAACATTTTTCATTTTCCTATATGATAGTCTTACCAGGTTGCTTTGGTAGGCCACAGTAGTTAATACACACAGGTAACAATCACATAGGTAAACTTTGAATTACATTTCCTGCAGTCATCTTATTAGGTAAATACAAAATTAGAATAGAACCATTCCAAGGGGGAATAAAGAAGGGGCAGTAAATTGTGTCTCTTGATCTCAAGGGCACCTTGCTTGTCATTAAAAGCTTGGATTAAGTTCCTGATTAGAGCTAGCCTTGTTCTAAAACATGCATGGAAGATTGGAGAAGTGAGCTCCAGCAGTTGCTTGGATGAAGAAGACACTGTCTCAGGAAAAAAGCATTTGAATAGCTCTTATCTGTGCCTTGGAATTGATCTTAACTTTACATTAAGGCTAACATGAGGCATTACAAAACCAGTAAGAACTCTGAGACTGCAGCAGTGTAACAGCGTAAGCTTGCTGAAGGATATTAAGAGGAAGAAAGATTTTGACTGCTGGTAGGTTTGCAGAATATGTGTAGTTGCATGTAAAAAAGATTCTTTTTGCCTGATGCAGAAGAATGGAATGGCTTTACTAATTTGAGGAAGATTGTCTTGTACAGCCAAAGATAACAGATTGGGCTAACTATTTTCTTTTTAAAAATTAATATTAAGTTTGGAAACAATTCCTAAATAAGGAGTGAAAAAATAATGCCTAATTAAATAATCTAAATTAACTTTTTCATATCTTTGCTGAGTGCATGTTTTGAAGAAGAAATTTCATAAAATTTGCTGAATAATACCTGGAAAGATGGGTGGTAGACAAGAAGATGTTTAAATAAATAGGTTTTAAGTTTTATACCCTGTGTTTCAGAACTATAGAAGAGATCAAATTATGTTAAATCTTCAGACCACAAAGCATCCTTTAATTTCTGAGGATGACATTGCATTTAAATTAAAATCAATATTTTAGGTTGACATTGTGAAAGCTGTTAACTACATAAAGCTTGAGGGAAGCTTGGTACTAAATAAATATAAATTATGAGTTGCTGCTTCGTCTGTTTTAAGAATTTGAATTTTGCTACATTTTCTCTGCAGACGACATTCAGCTGAGTTAAGTGAGCATATTTCATGAGTGAACTTAAAATACACTTGTCTCTGAGCTTATGAGGCAAATATATGTCTTCTGCTTTAGAGAATCCATGAAGGGATCTTGCCATGAAGAAGCAATGTCTGATGTGGAAGAAGTAAAAGGAAACCCACTGTCAAAGTTCTGGTCATACAACAGCTGAGGGGGACAAATGGAGACAGTATAAACATTCATCAGCCCTCAGAAATTTCCACCTAGGCAGTATTTTTATTTTCTTTTTAATTCACAAAGCCCATATTTTCAGCAGCCCTTAAGAAAACTTCCCTGATACTGCCAGCTTGAGCTGTTTCGTGGAGTATCAAGTAAAATGCAAAGGTTACTGTCCTTACAGAATAAGAACAGGGAAAAACAACTTCAGTACAGTCTATCAGTAGAAAGCCCAGAGCTTTATACTTGTGTTGCTTAACAAATTCAACCACCTCTTGTTAGTGGCGCTCAAAATAAACTAGTTGGTTAATTAATTAATGTGTATAGCCTTGCTTTTTCCTCTTGGCACCATGAAAGTGGGAGCATTTGTTGAGTGGTAAACTGATAAACTTCACTTGAAGTAATTCCAAAATAAAAGTAAAATAAAATTAGGGTAATAGTCACAGCATTCCTATGCCGTATCTCCTATATGAAATAGGTTCTAGATTCCAGTGGAACTGAAGCATATCAAATACTGACTTTAAGTTTACGTTTGTGAGGCTTATACACTCAGTGTGGCAGCTAATGGCTTGAAATATGCAGGGAACAGCATCACTTGTCACACATCAGGAAGAAGCTTACTGATATTTTAGAAAAAGGGCAGAGGAGGAAGAAAGAAGTGGGGCCTTTGACACGTAATAAATATTTTCTGTTCTTTTTCAGGATCAAAAAATGGTTAGAAACTGTATTAATAAATTGCAGCACAAATTTTCACTTAGGCCTTGACTATCTATCTTCCAGAATGCTATATACAATGAATTGATGAATCATTTCAGCATCTGCTCAGCATGAAGAAATAAGGCAATTGGAATATTGTATATATCATGACTTTGGGAGATAGGGGTGGCTGCTGTTAAGAAAGAGAGCTTTGCTGAGTGGACACAGAAGAAGCCAAACTATAAGAGTATGGAGAACTTATGTCAGGAGGGAGAAGTGGGTGCTCTGACTTAGGGCAGGGAGAAGATGGGGTAGTGAATGTGTTCTGGACTGTGCAGCTGGAGCCAGGACAGCCCTGTCTGTTATGGGGAGGGGTATTTGTGGATGGATGCTTTTTTACGCCCTTACCTTCACATAGTTGTGCTTTATCTGTAGCCCTGCATGGAGGCTGGCCATCTAAATCCACATTAACACTTTCTATGTTAAATATACTGCAATACAGAAATAGTTCTTTGGTTCTCAAGCTGTATAAATTTGCAAGATCAAAAAAATACAGTTGCGTGGTGAATACATTAGCCTTTCAAAAATGCTAAGTTCACCAAAACTAAGACCTCTTTTATCTTTTTACTTTGATTTCCAGCATATTTGCTATGGTCTCATAATGCCCAATAACTGACACATCAGCTCTGTCTTTATAGGTGGTGCAGAAATCAAGAAACATGGTATGTGAATACCACATGATACAATCCAGTATCTTCCTTTTTCTAAGCATGTTTGAGAGCTTTGCTTTACCAAAACTATGCCCATGTGTTCACATCCTCACTAAAGAGAAGCAGTACAGTACACAATAAATTAAGTGACCCCTTTGTCCTTTTGAGTAGTTATTTCACCTGCTACACAAGGTGCTGCCTCAGTGATGGATACAATGGTGTCACATCACCAGGCAGCTGCTCTGCTTCTCCTGCCTCTGCTGGTAGCCTTAATGGATACAGATTCTGCTGGGGTGCTTTGGCGCACTGGAAACTGCTGAAAGGAGATGTGTTGGCCTCAGTCACTCCATGTACACCTGAACATCTCTCTGGTTGCCAAAAGTGTCCAAGATGGCTGGGCTCTAACCAGCTTTTATTTCTTTTTTATAATCAGAATCGCTCATCTGCTAAAGTCTCTCAGCTAACCCCTTCATCATCACCGAGTACAGTGAATGCAGCTAGAATCAGGGAGTAAGTACTACTGACCATCACCAGCTGTATGAGGGATAAAGTATAGATGACTTGGGTGGGAAACTGGCTTTCTTGGGTGTCAGAATTGAGAGTTTTTACTAACTTTGGCAACCTGGGATAACAACTGGATTAATCTTACTACATATAAACTGACTTTGTGAGTGAAGTAAGTTAATTGGATTTCAATGAGAAGAAATCCTGTTTTTAAGATGAGGTAACACAATTTGTAAGAGTGTGCATGGAAGTGCTGAAGTTGCACCACTGCTTTCTCCAACAGTAAAAGACTGTTAACTCTGTCAGGCGCTTTCATAATTTATGCAGGGGATAGTCAGTGAGCACAGAGAAAGCAAAGTCTGTGGATGGGTATAAATAGAAAGTGATGTGCTCCCATGGCTTGCCTGGAGAGGGCTGTGGTGGCTGTGTTTAGGTAGGCTGTGTATAACACCCAGTGGGGAAATGGAATGCTGTAACTCAACTTAGAGAGGATTGTGTCCAGTTTTGTGATGGTGGGAACACTGCTGTGTAGGTGGAGTTGAATTATGTTCCTGAAATCTTCAGGGACTTTGAGTTCCCTGAATTGGATCTATTCATAGGTTGTTTCTTGTTTGCTTTATTTTATGGTTTGCTAACATCTCCTAAGTTTTCCCTGGAATGGAGAAAGTACTTCAAGATTAGAATGGTAATCAGCATCAGCCCTAATGTTTCTCCTCCTCTAATCTTTACTGAATGCGCTACATTTAACTAACTTGTAGAGTATAAAGGCTGAAAAGCAGTATCCGAATTCAGTTGTAGTACAATACAGATTATTTCTGTTAGTTTGACACACACATACACACAGGTGTGTGCACAGAGCACTTTGTGAAGTGTATGCTTCAGTGCTTTGGGAGCTCTATAGGTGTCTGGCTTTCTGGTTTATAAGGATATTATTTTGGGGATTTCTGATGTCAGTGCCAGTAGTGGTAGGCTCAGTTTATATTAAGAACTGCTTGGTGTTTAAAGTTATATTAAAAACCACCCCCACTTCCTTGCGGTCCAAACAAACATACTCTAAAGATATTAATATCTTAATAAAGATATAAATATCTAAAGATATGAAGCCTGTTAAAAGAAGCCAGTGAACTTTCCAGGAGGAGCCAGGGAAAGGTGAAGCCACAAGGAGTTTGAGGGCCTGTGGGAAGAGTTACAATAACAGGTTGATTGGTGAGAGTGAACGGAACTGTGAAAGTAAATACGAAGCTCAGACATCAAAAAACAGATCTATTTTTTCCTGTTGTCATCTAAGTATATTTATGTCACTTGCTCTCTAAAATTCATTTCTCTGGTAGATATGTGTTCAACCATCACTGACTTAATCTCATCTTTTGTGTATTTTTATAATGCTTTTGTTTGTCTAAATACACACTACCAATCTGTTCAAGATCAGGACAAGTTAGGTGCAATTTATTAGGCTGTTATGTATAACTTCATTTCATAACTTTAACTGAATTTTACATATCTGAGAACGTAAAGGTGTCATTTTAATCTGTACAGTAATTTAAATAAACAACTTGCTTAATAGCAAGTAAGTGTTCTAATCTCCTGCATTAAGAGCACTCTAAACTTGTAGTTAACGAAATGTCCTCATTGTAGCTTGTTCTTTGCTTAGCATTCATGCTTTATTTCAAACTGGGAACTGAGTGCAGATTCAGGGAGGAAGGGCTGGTAAGAGAGAGTTCAGCTGTTCCTCCTCCCATTTGAAAAACAGTCATATGCTCTTAACTTCTCTTCTTGTTTCTTCAAGTGGTTGGGATTATAATAGTTTTTGTATTTAAAGTAATTGAGGAAATGGAAACAAGTTCATTACAGACAGGTTTTGCAAAACATCCTGATAGGTAACATACTCAATTTTTAATGTAACAAAATCAACTGCTCTGAGTCAGGGGAATGGATTTGTGCCTACACTGTAATAGGGCCCCGTCCTTGTGGTCCAAGGCAAAGCTTTGTAAATGCTGTGGGCTAAGAATCCAGAAAAGTGCAGGAGTTGTTAATTCCTTCCATGATTTTTCCTCAGGCTCTCTTCTCCGAAACCATGCCAGAGATGACAGAGAATGAGACACCTACTAAGAAGCAGCATCGGTGAGTTTCTGTGGGAAAATGACTATTTTGTAGTTCTGTGGTCTGCAGTCATGTTGCAGTTACAAAGTTTCTAGCTAAAAGTTTGGCAACAAGGGTATGGACAAGAAGTTCTGTGTGTTCATCAGGTTTGATCCGAAAGTTTCTCTCTTGCCCTGTCTATGCCAAACTATTTGTCAAAGACATATCTATCTGGGTCACTTAGGCAAAAGAGATTCTTTCGTTATTTCACTGACTATTCTTATGTGTGTAAAACTGTGTTGCTGCCTTGGTTATTTTTGTGGAGGCTCCTTGTAGATATCAGGGGATAACGGTACTACTTTTGACAGGGTAATTTAAATCTCTTCCTCAACTCCCAGTGGAATCTGCATTTTACAGCTAAAATCTCTGCTGGAATTTAAATTACACTTTG
The DNA here is from genome assembly GCA_013397375.1 of Toxostoma redivivum. NCBI lineage: Eukaryota > Metazoa > Chordata > Aves > Passeriformes > Mimidae > Toxostoma > Toxostoma redivivum. The sequence continues at coordinate 94,786 of VXBI01008048.1, read as the reverse complement.
AGGTTGTACAGCAACATTATGACCAAAATTTGTAACAGTGACTCAGCGCTCACTCCAACTTTTTCAGTTTTGTTACTTTGTATTAACATGGTTGGTCTAATACGGGATTAATAGGGGAGTTCTTCAGTCCTTAGTTAAATGCAGCATTCATCTTATACTACTAACCATGTAGGATATGATTTGTGATCAAGAAAAGCTCAGAGAGAGCATTGATTTGTCCGACAGGAAGTTTTTCAGTCTTTGTGGATTTAATGACTCTTTCTTACCTGACTAATGGAGTATTTTGTGTTCTGTAATGGTAATGTCAACCAAAGGAGAGCTGAGTCTCTCCAGTCCTTATATTCTTGTGCATGTTTAGTATTAATGATCATCTTTAAGCATTATTTCTTAGCAGATGTCTCTGGGTCTGTAACAGTAACACTACTATATTGTATTAAGTTACTCTAGGTGCACACTATCTTTAGTGAGTTACCAGAAATAGGTATCAACTCAAAGCATAAATGATATACTGTGCCTCATAGTAATCACACCTCTTCCACATGTGTCTTGCATTCTTACCTCAGACCTTGTTACATCTGGACTGTTACTTGTAACAGTCAAAAAGAACAGCAGAAGATGCTACTCTGCTTTTTGCATACCCTAGCCGACAACTAGACTGAGAATGTGCTGCTGGACAGAAGGTTTTGAAATTGTTTTTTTCTGGAATTTTGCTTTTTCCAGAAAACATGTGCTTTGCTTTACTGTACTTCCTGGAAGTATTTGTCTTAGTGCATGGGTAGAGTACATCTTATTTATATATGTAGAGTATATATTTGAAATTTATTGACTACCAGTAAAGCAATTTGGGGCATTGCACAATGATTGTTGCCATCAGTCCAGTAGTCTCAGGTGAATATCTGAAACCAAACACAACCCTCACATACCCAAATCACACCTATGCAGAATTTTGAGACACTAAAGAACAGCAGCTGCAGAGGAACAGTATTTTTGGTTTCTCTCACAAAGGAGAAGCCTCTTTGATTCCAGAAGCTGTGATGTTTGAAGGCAATGTGGCTGGAAAATCAACTTGCATGGTAAAGTTTTCTCCTGTTTCAGTGATCCAGTGAATGTAAAAGCAACATTTCAGACAAATACTTAACTGTCTTGTTCCTCAGAAACAAAACTATTTTTTTTTAATCTTTGGCTTTTTTAAACACTGCATAGTTTAATAGGAACATAAAAGCCAAGCTCTCCACTATAAATATGTACCAATAATCAAGTGGAATATTACAGTGTGCCTTGTTATATTGCAATTGATTTAAGTCTGAACATGAACGAATTTTTGTTAGAAACTGTTTAATACCAATGTCTAAGAACATCTCATTGTGACTTCTGCTGTTCTAGTTCACAGAGGGGACTATAATATTTAGTATTTTTAGCTGTAATAGAAATAATAAAAAAAATATTTGTTTGTATGCAGATCTTTAACCTTCAGTTTCACATGAGTTCTTTCCCTTTATGTTTCACAGAAAGAAAAACCGGGAGACACATAATGCAGGTAGGAACATCATGCTTTGATGTTTGATCTGGAAATAAACACAGATACCTTGGAGCAGTAAAGCATACTTTGCATGGAGAAGGTTCCTCCATAGGAGTTTAGTACACTGAAAAAGCCTCACCCTATCAAACACCTTTCTGTGTCCTTGCATAAAATATCTGTGCAGATTGTTTCTAATCTGCTGTTTTCCACAGTACAAAGTTAAAGCATCAGGGAGCACCATGACCCTGCCTTTCCAAAGCTAGTAAATTAAGAAGCAAACAATTTCAGCTGTGTTCAATTCCAAAGGAAAACAACTGCACAGACATTCACATGCAACTAATATCCAGCTCTGTCAAAACAGAGCCCAGTATCCTACCTGAGAGCTTTAGAGGCTCCCTGGATTAGAAGTATTCCTCTAGCCTATTCCTAAGGCACCCACTTGCATGTTGACACCCCAGAAATTCTGTGCAAATGTTGGCTGTTTGTTGCAGGAGTCACATCCCTTGAGCAGCACCCAGTCAGTGTCTAGCACCAATGGCATCTTCTACAAGTAGGAGCACAAAGATGGACTGGGGAAGTGTCTGGCATGCTTTGGCCTGGTTTATCCAGAGAAATTCATTGCAGTTGTTCTTTTATTGTATTGAATCAGAATTTCACAGTGTGCTTTGAAAAGACAATGATTAGAGTAAGATACAATATTATCTATCATGTGGACTTCACAAACTCAGCTGGAAAAACAACTGAGCAGTTTCCACGTGAAGCCTGTGCAGTTTCCATGTGAAGCCTGTGCAGTGTTGTGCTTGTTGAGTGTGCTCAGGGTGTGGCAAATTTCTTAAGTATTAAGAAGAATCAGGAAACAGTCTTATCAAGTTTACTTCTAAGATTGCTGGCCTCATTGGAATTCCCAGTTCCTGTTTCTTTGTTGATAGCTTTCCAAAATCTTTATCACCTGGGCTGAACCCTGAAGTATGTGGGGACAAGCTCCTTCCAAGCCTATACTTTCTAAGTCATTAATTTTTGGAAAAGCTGAGGAGAGTGTTGCAAATATTACCAAAACAAAAGAGCAGCACTTCACAAACACTGATATCTGTATGTATGAGTAAGATATATAAAGGTTAACTCCCAGGTATCCCGTGTTTTAATTTTTACAATGGTGCTCTAATTGGTATGGTAAATTTCTTGCATAAGAAACTTCGTCTTGCTGCATTTAGTGTATTTAGGCCTGTCTCTGTCTCCTGATATGCAAAAAAATAATAGTTTGAGAAAGGTAAATTGAAATGACAGGCTACTGAAATAAGACTGTTTAAATTAAACTAGAGAGTCTTTTGTAAAGGAGCAAAATGAAATACACTCACCTGCAGGTCACAGTTCATTTCTGTGTGCCACCAAAAGCAGAACAACTGCACAAATCAAAAGGTTCATTCAGCACCATGAACGAACAACACAATGGTTTGAGTCCTGACAAAGCCATGACAGAACTTTTTTTCATTTTTTTAAAGATATCTAATAGTTTTAAGTTTGCATAGAACATGAAAATATTTCAGTAAAAATAAAATAGCTACATGAGAATTAACCATATATGAAAGAGGCTGACCATGGTGGATCAAAAATAGAGATACTGTCTGTAAAAATTATGCCCAGAGGTATTTACACTCCTAGACTTATAGTGTAGACCCCTTCTGCCAATATTCAGACCTATTGAAGATGTAAATGGTATTACTGGAAGACTATAAATCAAGCATTTTCTGACTTTCTCCAAAATAGGTATTTCACTGGAACTAATCTCCATTCAATATTTTCTTTACTGCTGTCAGTTAGACCTTAGGGAACAGTTAAACCTTTGGACATAGAAAAGAGTAACTGATAGTATATATGCCTAAAGCTTCAGGTATGTTCAGTGTTGACTGGCTGCTATGTTAATATAAATTTAAAATTAAGCCTGAAGACTGATAAAAACTACATTATTTCTCTTTTGGTGCTAAATTTGACAGAATTTAAGAGGCATGGGTTTGCTTCCCAAATCTGAAACTGATTCTTTCCATGATCTTTGTACATTTGCTTTCTGTATGCCTAAATTTAATGTATCTTATGAAGAGAGTGTCATAAAACTGTGTTAGAAAGCAGTTTCAAAACCTGAGTTTTGACTTGTAGGAACTTTACTTTTTCATGAAGGGGTCCAAAAAGTCCCCACCTTTTGAAGGTATAGCTATTTACGTTACGACTCTTTGATTCCACTGAGTATTAATGTGATAACTGAGATTTACTCTAGAGGAACTTTTTTCCTCACTCGAGCTACTCCAGGTTCCAATGTGTAATGAAATAACAGATTTATGAGCCCTTACATTGTCCTAGTTGTGCTGCTGTTGTGCTGACTTGCCCAACCAGATAACACAGTACATATTATTTTTGCTTAGTGGAGAGACATCGAAAGAAGAAGATTAATGCTGGGATAAACAGAATTGGAGAACTCATTCCCTGCTCTCCAGCACTTAAGCAGGTGAGCGTCTATCCAAAGGTGCATACAAGTTTCCTGTCAAATGTTCAAATATTTCTTTTTTGAAGTATAAATACTTATGTACTATTTGTATTAGCAAAAAGGCAAAACTGTCTGAATCAATATACTCAAAAATATCACTAGTTATTAGTATTTTAAAAACTACTTGTAATAGAATTTCTATGTGGAAGTGCAGGGTCACATGAATGCACTTACACAGATTTTGAGCATTTTATCTGAGTGTTGCATATGACTGCTTATTTTTGTCATCCTTCATATAGTGTCTTGAAAGCAATTCAGAAACTGAAATTATAAAAATAGTAATTTAAGACACTCTCCTTGCAAAAGATGAAGCAAGACGAATGCTCTGAAGTTGATGCACAGAAGCATCATTTTCAAGACAGAGGAATCCCCTGCAGAGACTGTTCCTACTGAACAGTAGAAGAAATTAAGTGAACAAAGGTTTTGGAGGCAGAATAAGCATAGTTTCATAAAAAGATGATTGTGGATGGGTTATTTTCTCTTCCCATATTCCCTAGTACCCTACTTTCAAAATTATGCATGTATCTCCCTGGATAGTTGTTCCATGTTTGTTTCCTTTCTAATAAAATATTTACAAGGCAGTATCCTGAAAATTTCATGTAATGTGTATGTTTATTAGTGAACATAAATTTTAGGCTGATCAGCAAGAAAGGATGCTGGCTGTTCAGGATCTGTGGCTTTGGTATCTACCTCTGGGCATCAGAAAGTATCAGCTCCAGCACTGAAAATGTTACTCTGTAAAATCTCACTGCATTTTAGGGTCAGTACCACTCACAAAACCTGTAGTTTCATCTTACAAAAGCAACCAAACCAAAAAACAACCTCCAAAAATCCCAATCCAAACCAAAAGAAAACAAACCCTACTCAGTGATATCCAGAACATATTTTTAGAGTAAAGACCTCTTGGAGTAAGTGCAGCCTCATCACTAATGAATTACAAATTCTAGACCTTTCTCCTAATTTTATATGTATGTTTTCTTTTACAGAGCAAGAATATGATTCTGGATCAGGCCTTTAAGTATATAACAGAAATGAAAAGACAGAATGATGAACTTCTGTTAAATGGAGGAAACAATGAGCAGGGTAAGTACAGGTGCTGGCTGGGGGCTCTAGAATTTCTGTCCCTCACTTCTGCCATGCCTCTGTATTGACTAACAACAAAGCCTGGAACCACAAACAGAAATCCCAAAAAATTATGCGCATACAGGAAGAATACAGCTGCTTAGAATATCTTGAAACAAAAAGTCAGTAGTAAGCCCAAGTGAGTGTTTTGTCACGTAGCTGTGAGATCATGAAGCAATTGCATTGTCATGTACAGTAATTACAGAGCTTTTTAGGTGATGAGGCATCATCTGGTAATTCTGCCTCAATTTATTCTGTTGTAGTGATTGGAATGATTTTTGACAAACTTCAGTTAGATGTTTTTTCATTGAAAAGATGAAGTTTTCTTCATTCATGAAGCTTTTTTTTTCCTTTGAAAAGCTGTAAAAGTTATAACTGCCCGTTTAATAAAAATATAATGTATCATATAGAATTTACTTGAATAGATGTGTAAAAGTACAGTGATGGAGGTGTGAAAAAAATAATCTCAGAGCTAATGTTGTGGTTTGTGATTTTTATTTCTGCTTTATTGTGATTTTCTAGTTTATTGAGTCATCTCCCAAGTGCATTGCCAGTTTTTGTGGCTTTACATGAGTGCTTTCTATTTAATTTTGTGTGTAATTTTTAGATGTAATGAAACTTAATTCTTATGGAAAGCTGTAAGATTATCAATTAAAACAGTTTTGGTGTTTGCAAAAGAGCAGGGAAAAGAAAAAGATTAATGTGCTTGTCTTTCTTTCAGGAATTAAACAATGTTGATTAGCATTCATTTTCATCTGAGTTAGTCCTAATGTTTTTTCCTAAGTAATTTGATATATCCTGCTATTGGTAATGGAATAGTCTTTGAAATCCATTCAGTAGAGAGACTTATCAGGATAAGAGCACATAGGTTGTGTTAACCATTTGAAAAAAGCATACATTATTAACAATTTATTCAATTTTTTCTACAAATTATTTCATTACTACACAGTGTTTACTCTCTAAATCATGTGGTAACATTATTTCATTGTCTGCTCTGGTGCTGATGTAATGAAGTGCTCTCACTGTTTTGTAGCTGAAGAGATAAAAAAACTCCGGAAACAGCTGGATGAACTGCAAAAGGAAAATGGGAGATACATCGAGCTACTGAAAGCAAATGATATTTGCTTGTATGATGACCCTACAATCCACTGGAAAGGAAACCTCAAAAATGCCAAGGTCTCAGTTGTTATTCCCAGTGATCCGGTTCAGAAGAACATCATTGTCTATTCAAATGGGACTCAGCCCAATGGAAATAACCAGGGAGCATCTGTGCAGGGAATAACATTTAATGTTGGTCATAATTTACAAAAGCAAACGGCCAATGTTGTGCCAGTTCAGAGAACTTGCAACCTAGTGACTCCTGTGACAATTGCTGGTATTTATCCCACTGAAAATAAGCCATGGTCACAACCTACAGTTTCTCCACTGGCATCTGCTCAGACAGGTCCAACAGGGAATGTTCTTGAGCTCTCCACCCCAGAGAACGAGCAAGGTGTGCCCACCACTGCTCCTGCCAGCTCACAGGGCACACCTCGACCTGCAGCAGAACGGGAACTAGAGTGTTCTTCAAATAATGCACCACAGATTGAGCAAAATCTCCCCAAAAGTAAAAATGATGAGGAGGGCACTAAATCAACAAAGAAAACACTCCCGCAGGGAACCAGCCTTCCTTCCAGTGACTCTGTGGAAGCCTCCCAAGTTCAACAGGTGAATGCAACTTGCTCAAATACACACAATTCCAGGAGTGACCTCCAGGAGAGCTGTGTTTCAGCTGCGGACACAGCTTGTGTGCCACCTGTGAGACTGTCTACTGCAGAGAGCTGCTCTTCTGCAAATGTCCTCAAAAGTACAGATGTAGTCAGCACTGCTGGGACACCAGTGACATCTGCAGCAGGAGTGAAGGCTGTGACAGCAATAAGCACTCTGGCTGCCAGTCCCCTGGAGAACTGCTGGTCTTTTTCAGGCTCTTCAGGTGTTGGCACTTCAGACTTGAAAAGTAGCCTTACCCGGATGCCTTCAGCTGGGAATACACAGACCACGTGGACGACTTTGCAGCTGGCAGGAAACACTGTTCAGCCACTGAGCCAGACCCAATCCGGGATAATGACTGCCCTCCTCAACGAGCCAGTCAATGGTGCTGGGGCTGTGTCTTCTGCCCACAGCAGGCCTTTGACTACAAGTATCAGTTTGCATGCTTCTCTGCCTGGGGATGGCCAGGCAGCTGAACAGATTGTAGTTACCTTGCCCTCATGCCCACCTGTACCTATACAGCCTTTAATCAGCCAGTCACAGGTTAAAGCTCAGGCTGCAGGAAATATCCTTCCATTAAACTCAGCTATGCAGGTGATTCAGATGGCTCAACCAGTCGCCTCAGCTGTGACAGGAGCACCAGCTAACCAGAATGTCTTCATTCTCCAGCCTCCAAACCCTGCTCCATGCCCACCCATTGTGAGAGCGGAAGTTCCCAGCCAAAATGTTAGTCAGCAAATTGTAATTATACAAGCTGCAAATCAGAATCCTCTTCCCATCATCTCTGCTCAGCCTTCTGCTTCTGTAAGAGTTCCCATGAATGGACCGACTGTAGTTGCCAACTCCAGTGGCTCCATGCAAAATGCCTCTCTCCCACAGACTTTTGGAGGGAAACACCTTGTCCATATATTACCAAGGCCATCTTCTTTGCCATCTTCTAGCTCTACGCAGACATTTTCAGTGACAATGTCCAATCAGCAGCACCCTCAGACTATCTCATTAAATGGGCAGCTTTTTGCATTGCAGCCTGTGATGTCTTCATCTGGAGCTTCAAACCAAGCCCCTATGCAAATTATTCAGCCCACCACCAGTGAAGATCCAAATACCAATGTTGCCCTCAATACATTTGGTGCTTTAGCTAACCTTAATCAAAGCATATCGCAAATGGCTGGACAGAGCTGCTTGCATTTGTCTCTCAGCCACCCCACCAATCCTGCAACTGTCAATAACCAGATTGCCACAGTCAACTGTGTGTCGTTGCCAGCTTCTGTGGCATCTTCAGTGCCTGCAGAGGTTTCAGTATTAACCAGTGCATCTAGTTCCATAAATGCTTCCCCGCAAAAAGCGGCTGCTGGCTTGCCATCCAGTGCAAAATCAAAAAGGGCAAACAAAAAGCCAAGCACAAAGAAACATCAAGCAGTTAATAATAAAGTGTCCTGCTCAGCAGTTTCTTGCAAAAGTGCAGGGAAGGTGGACTGTGCTCCTGTGGAAATGGTGGCAAAGCCTTCAAATGGCAAAGGGCTGCCAGAAAATGCCCCAGCAGTGTCACAGGCTGTAACCGCATCGCAGGCGGGTTGCACAGCTGCATTGAGAAGTGTCAGCATTTCTGACTCTCCTTCTAAAGAGACTGTGAGCTCTGAACAGGCAGTGAAAACCCCCTCTGCTCCAGAGCTGAACTCGGCAGAGGTGCCTACTTCCTCACCGCTGGAGTCTGCAGTGTCAGAGCAGATGCAGCTCTCTCCACCGCCAGCCAAAGATGCTGCTCCTCACCAGCAGGCCCAGGGATCTCAGAGCCACCCACCAGCTGCCTCTGAGTTGTCAGAGTCTCCCAAACCCTGCGAACCTCCCAACACCTTAACATCCTCTCATAAAGAAGCACAGGGGACACATTTGCAAGTTGTAAATGGGACTTCAGCAGTACAGAGCAACACAGCAGGTCATACTTTGAAGGCAGGAATTACTTTGGAGTCCTGCAACATTGCGCAGGATTCCTCAGTGGTAATGCAAGATGCGGACTTGTTAGAAGGACAGGGTCTAACCAAAATGCTGTCTGATCTCACAAAAGAAGGAACAGCTGTGGAAAAAACCTCTTCATCTGCTGCTCAGGGGGAGCATTCTAATTTTCCTATGGAAAACTCTAAATCAACAGAATCAAATGTTGATTTGCCTGAGAAGCAGGAACTCTTGCTGATGAACACGGAAAGTGACACTCTCTCCCAGCCTCACTCCTGCATCTCTGATCAGGAAGTAGTGAGTGCTTCCCTTATCACTAGCAGGCAGGCTGACTCCCCGATGTCAACCAGCTCTGGCGGCAGTCGAGGCTTCTCAGTTGCATCGATGTTACCAGATACCACCAGAGAAGACGTCACAAGCAGCACCTCGACCAGTACCTGTAACAGCTGCACATTTTCAGAACAGACTGACATTGTAGCTCTTGCAGCGAGAGCTATTTTTGACCAGGAAAGCCTCGAGAAAGGTGGAGGAGGAATACAGGTTAACACGAGAGATGTCATCTCTAAGTCTGAGGCTGCACATTTGGAGAGAGAGCAACAGCCTTTTAAACCTCAGTCAGTAAAAGAAAACAACTCAGGGCCACTGGAAGCAGCTCCGAACAAATTCAGTGCTCACGAAACAGCACCAACAAATGTCGACAGGCAGGTTGAGAAGCCAAGCTGCTCTATAGGAGATGTGGAAACATCAAGCACTCCTTTGCAGATTTCCACTTCCCAGACTCCCAGCATAACCAGTCTAAGTGTGAATAATCTGATACACCAGAGCCGCATTGTCCATCCCCTGGTGAGTTGCTCAGGTTTATCCCAGTCTTCAGAGCCTGCAAGTGTTCCTGCAACTGTGAGCCTCTCCCTTCCATCTAGCACATACATCAATCCATCCCCAGGACCTGCTCTGATGAGTGAATACGCTCAGGAACAATTGAATGCTATCAGGGCAAGCACCATGCAGGCTCCCCAGCTGCAGGAATCACACTTAAAGCAGCAAAACCATGAAGGTCGCAAAGACTCTGCCAAGAGGGCTGTTCAGGATGACCTTCTGCTTTCTACAGCAAAAAGGCAAAAGCAGTGCCAGACAGCACCCGTAAGGCTTGAGGGGATGGCACTGATGAACCGGACACCAGAGGGTATTGCTGATCAAACACAGATGCTGGTTAGTCAGATTCCTCCTAATTCATCCAATTCAGTGGCACCAGTGAGCAGTCAAGGGCATGCTGATGGCCTCAATAGGTTATTCCCACCCAACAGCAATTTCATAATGCCAGCTTTGAGACAAACTGAAGTTCAGTGTGGTTCTCAGCCACCAATTTCAGAGCAGACAGGGCAGCACTTGCAGCCAATTCAACATGTCCCTGCCCAAGGCATCTCTCACCTTCATGGTAATCACCCGTACCTGAAGCAGCAGCAAGCTGGGCAGTTAAGAGAGAGGCACCACTTGTACCAGCTGCAGCACCATGTCACTCATGGGGAAAACTCAGTCCACTCTCAAGCCCACAGTGTCCACCAACAGCGAACAATACAGCAGGAAGTGCAGATGCAAAAGAAACGGAATCTCATCCAGGGAACACAAGCCACACAGCTTTCTCTACAGCAAAAACACCATGGAAGTGATCAAACACGGCAGAAAGGTGGTCAGCCCCATCCTCACCACCAACAAATGCAGCAGCAGATGCAACAGCACTTTGGAGCTTCCCAGCCTGAAAAGAACTGTGAAAATCCTGCAACAAGCCGAAACCACCATAACCACCCTCAGAGCCATATCAATCAGGATATTATGCATCAGCAGCAACAGGATGTTGGCAGCAGACAGCAAGGTTCCACTTCAGAACACGTGTCAGGGCACAATCAGATGCAAAGACTTATGACCTCGAGGGGCTTAGAGCAGCAAATGGTGTCCCAGGCCAGTATCGTAACCAGACCATCAGATATGACGTGCACCCCTCACAGGCAGGAAAGAAACAGAGTTTCCAGCTACTCTGCTGAGGCTCTCATTGGGAAGACACCCTCTAATTCGGAGCAGAGAATAGGAATATCTCTTCAAGGCCCTAGAGTTTCTGACCAGCTTGAAATGAGAAGCTATCTTGATGTTTCCAGAAGTAAAGGGTTGGCAATTCATAATATGCAGGGCCGCTTGTCGGTCGACCACACAGTTGGCTCAGATGTGCAGCGTCTTTCTGATTGCCAAACATTTAAGCCCTCTGGACCCAATCAACAACCGACAGGCAATTTTGATGTACAGGCTTCAAGAAACAGTGAAATTGGCAATTCCGTGTCATCCCTCCGGGGCATGCAGTCACAAGCGTTCCGAATTGGTCAGAATGCTGTGCCATCCATAGAGAGGCAGAAGAGACTGCCCTACCAGCCAGTACAGAGTATTCCAACAGGGAATACCCTGCCATCAAGGGAAAATGAAAACACATGCCACCAAAGTTTCATGCAGAGTTTGCTCACCCCTCACCTTGGAGATCAAGTCAGTGGAAGCCAAAGATCAATCCCAGAACATCAAAGGAACACGCAATGCGGTGCCTCCTCCACAATTGAGTACAACTGTCCCCCAGCACGGGAGAGCGTCCACATCCGAAGGGATGGTGATGGCCAGAGCAGGGAAAGCTGTGACATGTCCATTGGGGCAATTAACACAAGGAACAGTTCGCTGACTATTCCTTTTTCGAGTTCTTCTTCCTCAGGAGACATTCAGGGTCGCAATACAAGCCCAAACATCTCTGTACAAAAGTCCAATCCTATGAGGATGACAGACAGTCATGGAACTAAGAACCACATGAGTACACCCGTTTCCAGCAATATGCATGGAGTTGTGAGGCCAACTCACCCTCACCCTGCAGTTTCTCATGGAAACGGTGAGCAAGGGCAGCCTTCTGTTCGTCAGCCAAATTCTTCAGTCACTCAGCGTTCAAGGCATCCTCTGCAAGACAATGGAGGTTCTAAAATACGTCAGCCCGAAAGGAATCGATCTGGAAATCAGAGACATGGGAATGTCTTTGACCCTAGTCTTCCCCATCTTCCTCTGTCCACCAGTGGCAGCATGATCCTTGGGCGCCAACAGTCCACAATAGAAAAGAGAGGAAGTATCGTCCGATTTATGTCTGATGGCCCTCAAGTGTCCGGTGATAACACGGCCCCTGACCAACATACTCTCTCCCAGAATTTTGGATTCCCTTTTATTCCAGAGGGTGGCATGAATCCACCAATAAATGCTAACACTTCCTTCATCCCACCAGTTACTCAGCCTAGTGCCACTCGGGCACCAGCTCTAATCCCAGTTGATCCTCAGAATACACTGCCATCCTTCTATCCACCTTACTCTCCTGCCCACCCTACCCTCTCCAATGACATTTCTATCCCTTACTTTCCCAACCAAATGTTTCCAAACCCAAGCACAGAGAAGCCAAGCAGTGGAGGTTTAAACAATCGATTTGGATCCATTTTGTCTCCTCCCAGGCCTGTTGGTTTTGCTCAACCAAGTTTTCCTTTGCTTCCAGATATGCCGCCAATGCACGCAATGACCAACACATCGCACTTATCCAATTTTAACTTAACTTCTTTGTTTCCAGAAATAGCCACAGCTCTTCCTCCAGAAGGCTCAGCGATGTCGCCTTTGCTTTCCATTGCAAACACATCTGCTTCAGATTCTTCCAAGCAGCCCTCAAACCGCCCTGCCCATAATATAAGCCATATTTTAGGTCATGACTGCAGCTCGGCTGTATGAAAACTGGCAAACTGACCTCTAGTCTGATGTGTTGTTGATATATTTAAGAAGAAGGAAGCAGATCTTAGTGGTACCCCTGGAGAGACCATTCACAGCATCACTCTTTATTTGCCTAAATGTACGTATATGGTATTTTCCATATTTAAATACACGTCATGTTTCCACCCACCTTACTAACTCTAAAGCACCAGTGCCTATAGCAGTGCTTACTTACTAGGAAACAGTAAGGATGCAACATTGAGAGCTGTGCAAATATTGGTTGTTGATTTTCCAGCAATCAAGTTTGATGTCTGATTGTCCCAAGGTAAGGTGCTGCCCTCAGTAATACATGAGTGAGAGCATCCACATGGAAGACAGGAAACAAGTGCTACAGGTGTCAGTTTGTTCCTGATGTGTTTACCTGAAACTGCAGAGGAGCTTAGAATGGTTTGGGGTTTTCATTTTCCTTTGTAAAATATCTTCAGGAGCTTCAACACAAGTTAAGTCTGCGTTAACCGAGTGCTAATTGAAAAATGCATTTGTTGCGCAGCTTTTGTCTGTCTCAAGCTTGTCACATACACTTGACTTGAGGCTGACTACCTGGTGAAAATTACTGTGTGCTCCCATTGTCAGCAAAAATACTGTTTTAGAAAATTTAGATTTCTTTAACCCATGACTTTCTTTTTCTAAGAATCTTGTTTGGATCTGTTTCAACAGTGGCTTCAGTTGAACTCAGTTGATGTTTCAGTGTAGCTCACGACTCTTGGTGCAGTCAGCAGAGACAGCAGCCATGTTTGTTGCCATTTCATTGTTGATTGCTGCAGGTTACCTCAGGGTGGGTTTTGTACCTTGTTTAAGCACCTTGTTAATGTCTTTTTTTTTTCCCCTCTCTACTTTTCTTTGGCCCATGCTCTAACTCCAGCTTTCTGCTTTCTGTGAATGACAGCCCTTTGTTGTACCAGGCAGCACATGGGAGGGGGACTGAACCTGTTGCATCTCACAAAATGAGTGTAGATTCCTGGGGGCACAGTTTTTACTTGATATTGCTGATAGGATTGAGCCTGAGTTAATATCAGTACTCTGCACTTGAATGCACCTTTTATCGAAACCTGTGTGTTTGTGACTGAAGGAGGAACATGGATGTGTTGAGAGTGAAACACACAGAAAGACATTGAGATTTGAGGAAGAATGATGTGTTTGTAGATGCATGAGAGATGGAGTGAATGCGTGTGTGCTGGCTGATTCTCCACTACTTTCAAAAATTTTGGTCCTAATTCTTGTAAAGGAAAGGGAAGAATTAGGTACATTTTATTTATTTAATGTCTCTGCAGTGTGCTTTTTCTTCTAATAGGGCAGAAATACTTGTCTTTTATGAGTTTGAAAGTACCATTCTGGGTTCAATTCTTCAAACAACATAGTAACTTCAGGTTCCCTCGCACGCAGTCATCCTCTGCTTGTTTTTGCTTGTTGTTGCTTCTAGGACCTGTCAGAAGCTCCTGGTGAGGGCATGGGCAAGAGCAGGCTCCCTGGGATTTTTTTGTTTTGTTTCTTTTTGAAAGGTGGAAAGGAAGATATTCCTCCATGTCCAAGAACAGGACCCACAAAGAGAGACATAGAAGTGTTTTCCACAGCTTGACTGACCAAGACTTTGGTTTTGCTAAGCCCTTTTACACTGATTCAGGAAAGTAAGGAGGCTTTAACATGAAAAATAATTGGACTGTGTCTGGAGTCTATCCTGACAATGTCTCTGCTCTTGTAACCTGCTGTCTGGTGTTTTCCTGCAAGGTGAAGTAAAACAGTTCTGATCCTGGTTGGGAATCACAGAATGAACTAGGTTGGAAAAAACCTTTGAGATCATCAAGTCCAATGTATGACCTAACCTAACACCTCTCATCAGCTAAACCATGGCACTGAGTGCTATGTCCAGTCTTTTTTTAAACACATCCAGGAATGGTAACTCCACCACCTTCCTGGGCAGATAATTCCATTGCCCCATCAATCTTTCAGTGAATAATTTTTTTCTGACATCTAACCTGAACTTCCCCTGGCACAGCTTAAGACTGTGCCCTCTCATTCTGTCACTGGTTTCTTGGGAGAAGAGACGAACCTCCACCTGGCTACATCCACCTTCAGGTAATTGTAGAGAGTGATAAGGTCACCCCTGAGTCTCCTTTTCTCCAGACTAAACACCCCCAGCTCCCTCAGCTGTTCCTCATAGGGCTTGTGTTCCAAGCCCCTCACCAGCCTCATTGCCTCCTCTGGACGCACTCAAGTGTCTCAACATCCTTCCTGAGGGGCCCAGAACTGGACACAGCATTCAAGGTGTGGCCTCACCAGTGCCAAGTACAGGGAAAGAATGACCTCCCTGCTCCTGCTGGACAATATTCCTGATACAGGCCAGGATGCTGCTGGCCTTTTTGGCCACCAGGGCACACTGCTGGCTCATGTTCAGTCAGCTGTCAGCCAGTACCTCCAGGTCCCTTTCTGCCTGGAACCATGATTTAATTCAGGTGGAGCTTATCTTAAGACACTAAATCTAAGTGGTGCATCACTTCTGTGTTTCTTACAAGTAATTGAGTATTTCAGTTCACAGCAAGGCAGTTTCTCTCTGCCACAGTGCAGTCACCGAGTAGCAGCCACTGGCCTGTGTAGGGGGCAGGGGTTAGGAATGAGTCAATTCTCAGGCTCTGTACTGGTTTGAAAGTAAAACCAGTGAGAGACTCCAAGTCAGAAATGCAATTTAATAGGGAAAAAAAAAGAGAAATCTAAAATACATGCAATAGTACAAAAGAAAACCACTGACAAAGTCAGATACAACCTGACACCCTGTCAGTCAGGGTGTTGGTAGCAGTCCGATTAAATGGTGGCTGCAGTCCTCCTGCAGTGACAGATGTAGTTCAGTTGAAGCAGTGCTCCTGTAGAAGAGTGCAGTTTTCCTCCGAAGATCTGATTTTCCTCTGGGATCCAGTGGAAAAAGGCTGCCTTGGTGTTCTAAATCTCAGTTTTTATCTAGGTAAGAAAGGTTTGGCTCCTCCCCCTGGCTGGACCATCTCCCAGTGGATGATGTAATTTTATCAGTCATTCAGTGGGACTCAATGGCCCATTAACAGACAATATCTTCCTGGAGGAAGGATGGGTTGTGGAAAAGATAAAGATGACTGTCTCACCTGATTTTATCAGATGGCCCATCAGCAGAGGATATCTCCCACAGAGATAAGGATCACTGCCCCACTTCATTTCAACAAATGATGATAGAATACATACTTTTGGGCACATCTTTACATTGTAACCCAGGACGGCCTCAAACCAACTAAGCCAACTGCACGTCTGGGTGTGCCCTGGTGAGACTCTTGACCAAAGGGGTGTCTGTAGTGCAGTAGGTCTCAAAAGGTCTACCTCAGGTGGTGAGATGAGTTCTGTGACTGTTCCATGGGTTCTGGATGGTAAGGATGGGGATTGAAGCAGTAGCACACTCTGTGCATTACACACTTGTCTGGTCTTTGAGGAGGGATGCAAATGCATCCAATCTTGCTGTCTTTAAATGGAATTGTGTGTACAGCAATGGGTTTGGCTTTCAAGACAAACTAGTGAAAAATTAAGCCCTGGCTTCTAGCCTGCTCATCATTCCAGACATTCACAGAAAACCTTAGTTTCCTCTGCTGGGAAAACTGCTCTATTTTATGATGTCTTTGAAAATTGGAGAGAGCTTATTAACTTAAACTTGTTGCAACACTTGAATGTCCACAGATCCACTTGGCCAGATAGGATTCATCCTAGAGTACTGAAGGAGCAAGCAGGACATACAGCAGGACCCTGCTCAATCATCTACAAAAGATCTGGGAGTCTGGACAGGTCCCTGCTGACAGGAAGGTAGCTAGTGTTACTGCAATCTACAGAAAGCACATGAGGGGAGAACACAGGGAAGTACAGACTGTGAGAGCCTGGGTTTCTGGAAAAATTTTGAATATTATACTGGGTACTGTTGAAAGGAATAATGCAACCATCAGGCATGGGCAACACGGGTTCACTAAAGTCTTGTCTAGCTAATTTGATACTTTCTGTGGTAAGATCACCCACCTAGTGGGTGAAGGGAAGACAGTAGATGTAATTTTTTCTGCATTTTAGTAATGCTTTGGATACTGTCCCTCACAGCATCCATCTGAACAAGCTGTTCAGCTGTTAATGGTATAAACAGGTTCATGGTGTGCTGGGTGAAGAACTGGCTGAAGGACAGAGCTCAAAGCACTTAGAGTGAATGGGGCTACATCTGGCTGGCACCTGATCACCAGCAGTGTTGTGTGGGGCTCAGTTCCAGGGCCAGTACTATCCAATGTATTTATCACTGATCTGGATACAGGAGTTGAACATACCATTGGCAAGTTTGCTGATGATACCAGAGGTGCTGTTGACAGATGCTTTGGAGAGGGATCTGGATAGACAGTCAATGTCCTTGCTGTCTGCAGCTCCCTGACAGGGGAAGTGCAGAGGGAGTGCTGATCTTCCTGGGATCCACTGACAGGACACAAGAGAATGGCTCAAAGGGGCACTAAGGGAGGTTCAGACTGAACATTGGGAAATATTTCTTCACCAGGAGGGTGGTCAGACACTGGAACAGGCTTGCTAGAAAGGTGGTTGATGCCTCAAGCATGCTTAAGAGGCATTTGGAAAATACACTTAGTCATGAAGTGGATGGAGGCACTCCAGGCAGTTGGAGTGGATGATCACTACAGGTCCCTTTCTACTGAAATATCTGTTCTATTTTCTTATTTGTCCATATTTACTGCTGTTGTCTCAAGGTTAAATACAGTCCTGAGTATTCACAATAGAATATCTAAGCTGTGATTTTATTTGGTTTTATTTCATGCTGCACATCATTTTCTGAAGAGGCAGTAACTGTGAGTAACTTTCACATGCTCCTTTTCTGTTTACAAAGACAACCAAAACCAGCTCCTCCTTGTTCACAGAATGCCTGCAGTGAAGGGAATCACAGCACAAGTATTTCAGGTATACAAAGACTGTTGGGGTTTTGCAGGAACTGTGTAATTTTGCAGTGTGGCTGAGAAGTACTTACTGTGTGATCCCTGGTCTTCTCTGGAAGATTGTATTTTGTTGTGACAGGGTACTTTGTCATCCTTCTCAGGCCTTTTTCTGAAACCTCACAAGACCAGAATGGAGAAATATAATTTCATTCCCCTCCCTGAACATGGCAATTTCAGTTGAAGCTCTGTGTGAGTCTCTTTACATGCTGTAAACGATGCTAAATGGTTCCATGATGTTGGTGTGGGATCAGAAGACTGCTGTGACAAGGAAAGCAGGCATACCTCTCTGTGAGGGCCTCATATCAACACATTCATCCAAATCCTGATATTTACATTGCTGACTGGCCTCTAGATAACTTTAATTAAAGAAAAATTGGATCTGTTGTGTAGCCTTTTGGTGTAATTGACTGCCCAAGATGGGCTTTGAATGTTGAACCTGGCCTGGTCCTCTGGTTTGAGAGCAACTCATGGGTTTCAGATTCTCTCATGTTTATCCTCTTTTTCCTTCAGGAGGAACAGTGGGGGACTGGATATTTCACATCAAAAGAAAGGAAATTAGATGTTACATTTCTGTTAGTTTTTAATTATTGTTTGGTGTTTTCCTTGTTGGTGTAAACTAATCTTGCCTGCCATTCCACATCCACCAGGCTTCTTGCACTTAGTTTTGTAGGTTAGTTTGTGGCACTGACAGGTCAGTGGCTCAGTCCTCAACCCCAGGGCCTCAGCCTCTGCTCTCAGGAAGACATCTTACAAGTCCCTCTTATCTTCAGTTTTCCCTTCTCCTCCCATTGAACCTGTTATGCTTAGCTGTCAGGTTGATAAGGCTCACCTTACCTTGATCTGGGCTTGGAGAGGGCAGTTTGAAAAAGGAGCTTCTGCAGATGGAATGATTCTGGTTTACTTGTTATGAAAACCATTTGACAAGCAAATACATTTTCTTCAGCAAGCATCGATGACAATTTTCTTTTTCTCCTGAGGACTACCCAGCAATTAACAGTTCCTTTGTTTTTCAACATGTACTTGGAAAAGATTTTGTGGGTTTAGCTGTGATTTGTTAGCCTGAGAATAGCATTTTCTCTTCCATAATACTTTTTTTGAAGGTTACTTACACAGGGTTTGTTTTGGCTTTGAAGGAAGGAAAAATACTGCTTAATTTAGAAAAACCAACAGTGGAAGGGAAAGGTTGGGCACTAACTTTGGGGTGGGACTGCCACAGCTGACATTGTGTGGCTGTGGGCTTCAGCTTGGCCTAAATGTCTTCAACAAACAATAGTAAATAATATTGGGCTGGATTGCATGAATGTCAGCGTAGTCCATATTAATCCCTTAAACAGCCTAGAAGAATAAGAGCAGAGAGAGAAACTAATTTGAAAGCAGGCAATAAAATAGTAATGTGTTAATATTTATATACCTTTTTTTGAGAGAAAGAACCTCATTTTGGAACAGTTAAAGAAAACGAGAACTGACGTGATTTGAGCTGGGGGCTGAGCATTACTAGAATGTGTTTTCCAGCTTGTACTTCCAGCTTGTCACTGTGCTGCTGCCCAGGTGGAAGAGCACCTCTCTGAAAAAAAAGTAAAAGCACAGTGCTAGTCCCAAGCCTCCGGAACTTTGCAAAGATTTCCTACTGTACTTTAAAGCCGTGCTGCTGATGCTAATCTGGTTGGTGTCTGTAGTGCTGTTGCAGGAAACAAGTCAAGTGGCAGGGCAACTTGGAGAGGGCATGGCTGGAGAAGAGGGCCCATTTAATTATTTCTGGTCTCCTGTTGTCTTTTCACCTTTTCTGAGGTACTTGTGCAGTCCTGGCTCAAGGACTCAGTCAAACTCCCACTATTTCTGGATGACTGACTGTGCTAAGAGCTGTCATCTTTTGCTGTTCCCCTAGTAAGTTTCATGCTCATCACTTCAATAATGATCCCATGTCCCCTGGCAAGACAGTAGCATTGAATCTGTTTATACCAGATCAGATTTGTTTTGTTTTCTGATACAGTGCTATAAGAAGATGCATTCTTTGCTATCACTTGACCTGTTACCACCTACTGCTGTTCCCTTCTCCCACTGCCATGATCCAGCATGGGTAGCAGACACAGGTCTGTGTGAGGGTGTCTTCAATTTCCTGCTGCCTCTGCAATCCTCAGATTGGAAACCTCAAGAGCACCAAGGCTTTATTCCCAGTGAAAGAAGGTTACTCTGTGAACTGGTGAAAGATTTAGCAGAGGTTTTTGGTCCTTACGATACAAATTTATACTCTCTGCGAGCAAGCCCTTCTTAGTTACACAGACACTGTTTATTATTTACTGATATCAGCTTTTCTGAGATAATTTTTTTTAAAAGGCTTTTTTTTCTGTCTCACCAGAAGTATCTTTATGAGAAGGTTTCCAAGTTTGCAATATATGCTGCTGTTCTGGCAATCACAAGTGTGAAACAACAGAGTTCATGGGGGGTTGGACCCTGTTCCTGCCTGCTTGCTGTGAGAAGGGAAGCAAGAGTGGATTTTGCCACAGGAGATTAATCAAAGATGCTGTTGCCCTCCACAATGTAAATTACTTATATTCAGTCCAGAATATTTTGCTGTGCTGCTGTTTTATATAGCTGTAAATTACTTGGATATGGTCCCAGTGGAAAGTCCATACTATTTTGTAATGCAAAATAGGAACTCTGCAGTAGAAATCTATAATGAATGAACATGACCATCATCTTCCAATTGTAAATAAGATCTTGCTCTGTTTATTTTGACATCTTTTTACAAATATGTTGTATTCAGGTGTAAAAATCCCAAACCATGATCTTATTCAGAGTTCTGAGATTTCTATTGTTAAATGTAATACTTTAATAGTTGTAATAATTATTTGTATAGATATGAACATGATAGTATTTTATTAAAAAAAGAGAAAAACACTCTTTGAATATTGTGTTCCTGTTGGTACTGCTTCTTTCTCCATAGAAAGCTATGCCATTCACTTTTAAGTAGAGGTAAAAATAAAAGCTTTGCTTTGAGACTGGGCATTTACAGTCGGAGTTTTCCACTGATGTACATTATCTGCATACACCAGAGTAATGCACCATATTAGTTGGACATATATAACTACATAATTCAGAAGAAATAAATACTGATAGTGTAGAATCTAAAAAATACATGACAGGTGCTGTCCTTGCCCTGGTGACAGCAATCACTGTTGAGATACAACGTCATTTTATAAAATGCTTCTCATTACAGTACCCTTGTGTTGGTTTGGAAGTGGTCTAAGACAGTTGTTTTGTCACAGTTTGAAGCTAAAAGGATGCAGTTTGGATGAGACCAGTACAGGGACCCATTCAAGGTATGTAAAGGCTTTTGTGGGAGATTGCACAATACTGGTTAACAGAATTACTAGGAAACAATTTTTTCCAGGGGCTCCAAAAAACCTAGCTTGTAAACCTCAAAATTCTTGCAGGCGTGGAAGTTGCCTTTAGGGAAGATCTTAATTTTAAAAAAGGCTGAAATTTAGTATTAAGACAGAGGGCCTTTTGTTCCTTCAGTCATAGCAGAGGGGAGGGGAAACAGGCCACGAGGGAGCTGACTTCCTCTTTCACTGCAGTCCATTCCCCCTGCCTTGGCTGCTCTTCTGCCAGTCCAGGGGCTTGAGGGGGAGTTGTAACAGCTCACATGACTCTGGTAGTTTTCCTAACCTGTGAGGGGATATTAGTATTGTACAGAAGCTGCTTCCTTCTCTTTTCAGTTGCCTGGGCAGAAAAAATTTACCTACATTTCCTGAGAAAACATGGAATGTAAGGAAGAAGTTTTTTACAGTGAGAGTGGTAAAACACTAGAACAGATTGTCCAGAGAGGTGGTGGATGCACCATCTTTAGAATGGCCTGGTTGGATGGGGGTTTGAGCAACTTGTTCTAGCAGATGTCCCTGCCCATGACACCATTATTTCCCTTTAAGGAGTTGTGACAGCAGCTTATCCGGAGCATAGGCAGAGACTCCACTACCAGCCCGTGGGCAGCAGAAAAAGCCCCCTCCCCTCCCAATTCCACAGTGCTGCTCTGCTTTTACCCTTACACATCTCCCTCTGTGAGCAGAGAAAGGTGAGAAAACAACAGCATAACCCCTGCAAATCAGGGAATGAGGGTTCCCTATGTAGTCAGCAAGCTGCTTTTCCTGCCTAAGGGCAGTGGCCTAGAAGACAGCAGCACTCAAGACAAGCTGCATTTCTGGGGCTGCAGAGCCAAGCATGCCTGGGACAGCTGGGAGCACAGAGTGCCTGCATGCCCAGCCAGACCCCCCAGCAGCCACAGCCATCGAGGGGTCAGGCAACCACTAGATGGGAGAGCTGAAGCATGAACAGAGCCCAGGAGAGAGGGAAAAGCTAAGAGGAAACTAAAAATTGATGCAGCAAGCTGGAAGCAGCAGGAAGACGATTCCAGCCCTTCCTCCCATCTCTCAGGCTTGAGGTGCCTTTCCTTGTATTTAATTGAATTCTGTCATGATTTTCTGTTCATTCCGCGTTGTTCTCCAGCCTCTCTCTCTCTCCCTGCTACTGCCTTACCATTCCATGCTGTGCTCATCTGCTCAGCCCAGCGAGCCCATATACTGTTCTACCTCCTATGTCGAGACTTCCAACTGCTGTTCAACATTATTTTTTCCTCACATTTCAATTTAGAGAAGATAACCAGCTTCCTGTCTAGAAGGAAATACAAGCTTGGAACAAGGTCTGAGACTACAGATTATGAAAACATAGGGAGAAAGTATATTTTATAAAAATATGTCCCCAGAACTGGACAAATTTGGAGGCACAGACGTTCTTCAGTCTGGCACAAGCTACCCTGGCACCCTTCAGAGCAGCACAGCTCTGCTTGGGAAAATAAAGACTGACAGTCTCTTGTGACATTTCTCCTCTCGCCATCTCCTCACCCTGCCCAAGGGACAACAGTGACAAACAACAATGTCTGTTCTTTATGTAGCCTCACAAAGGCAATTTGGTTAAGAGAATAAGCAGGTCATCCACACCTATGCTCTGGAAACACCTGTGAGAGTCCCAAGGATGGCAGCAGTTGTGTGACACTGCTGGGCTTCTGCCCTGACTGCTGTCTCTGCTGCTGCTGAGAGCAGGAGTAAGAAGAATTTAGATCAACCTGCAGAGCAGGGAACCAGAAATATCCATTTTATTGACCATCTTGGCAAACTCCAACTTAGAAAAAAATAAAAACCAGCTGGTGCGGAACTCTTCAAGGAGATACAGATTCTTGGAGTAAAACTTCACCGCAGTCATCTGCTTCAGTAAGCAGAAGTGGAATGAAACCTTTGCATTACTGGCTACATACACATACACCAAAGTAAAAATGTTCAGGCAGACAAAAATAAGGACAGCAGGACTCAAAGAACACTTTTTAATTGCAAATTAGCAAAACAGGTCCCATTTTAGATGCAAGGCCTAAAATAATTCACACCTTATTCTCGTTTTTTTAAAAATAATTAATAAACTGAAAAGAATGTAGAAGCCATTAAAGAACTCATTTCAGATTCAGACAAGTTGGAGAAGAAAATTTGGTCCACATCATTAGCTATAGAGCTCAACACCAACAGCCCCAAAATCTCCTTCACCCTCCCAGCCCATAAGGGAACCTGCTTTGCCAAGTTGTCCAAGGCAAGTTCATGAGAGGAGAAAGTCTGAGACTGCTGGAAAACCTCTCTGTTCCACCCTGCCCCTTTGGCAAGGCACACAGCAGGAGCCAAGGGCTGCCACACAAGGCTGTGACTGTGCTGTGCAGCCTCTCTCTGGATCGCTTGAGGAGTGCACATGTGGTGCCATGACAGAGACCAGACTTGACACTGCCAAGTGCCAGCACTGGAGCTGCCAGAGGAGTGTGGCTGTTCAACAGGAGTGACTGAGAGGCTGCAAGAGAGCAACGTAGGAAGCTCTGAGTCTGGCAGAGCCCTCACAGGCAGCTCCAATTCATCACCTCCCACCAATGCTGCAGCCTTGGTACCATGGCTCCCCACCAGCTACCGTCCTTTGCTCCCTCGTTTGCTGCAGTACAGGAACCAAATGCTCTTCCTGTGCTGCTGAAGGGACTCTCCGAGGGCAGCAGATTGCAGGGTGCAGGCATTAGTTCTCTGTGCAGGAAGGTTTGCATGGCACTTCTCAAGCCTGCTTGCCAGAGAGGAAGTGGAGCACATCAGCAGGAAGGAAGAGAAGCAAAGGTCTCTAACATGCCTCCCCTCCTGTTTCCTCCCCCCTCACTGGCTTCAGCACCCACTGCACCCACAAGCCAGAGGGCTGTGCCTTGGCCTCTGGATCAAGCCTGCCCCAGAGGATGCAGCGGGAAAAGAGTAACGTCTTCCCTCCTGGTCCCACCTCAGCTGCCACAGAACCTCTTCATGCCTGCTGTGGGATCCAGTTCCCCTGCTTCCACTGGGCTGCTGGCTGTGGAAACAGGCTCATTCTCCACAGAAACCAGTGCCCAGTGCTTTTGGCTGAGCGGTTTGGGACACCTCTGTGCCCCTGTCCCTGGGGACTCAGAACACTGGGATCTTGTCCCTGCGCACCGTATCCAGGTCATCATCCAGGGTCAGCAGGACCTGAGGAGGAAAGTGCAAGCCAGATTCAGGTCTTGCTAGCCAGGAAGGTCTTCCTTTCAGATCTTCAGGCCCTGCCTTTATGGGAGGTATTCACAAATCCATGAGTCACTGGTCACAACAGCAGCCCCTCAGCTTCCCCACAACAGCTCTGTGACCCACAGCTCCAGAGAGAATTTGAGGCCAGGAGGCACTGGGAGAGAAATAAGATAAAGGAGAAAGCCTAATCCCTGATCCCACTGACAAGGAGCATACCACTGTTAAGGATATCTGGAGGTAAAGCCAAGCAGAGGAGTTGGGGCGCTGCTGTGGAGTTCTGGAGCAGTCACAGCTCCATGTGGATAGAGGGGAGCAAGGTGAAAGGAGAGGGTGAGACCATCCAGCAGAGTGGGAGGCTCAGTAGGACTCACCAGAAAGGAGAAGAACAAGGCAGCTGCAGAGAGGAAGTGCCAGACATCGTGGTCATCAAAGAATCCCAGCAGGATGCACGGCCGGTTCTTTTCCCGGGACTCTGCTGGAGTCTCCTAGGAGGGAGGCAGAGGATCAGGACCTGATATCCACCCTTACTGGGCCCTTGCTGGCCACACTAGACCCTATAGGGATCACCCTGTCTTAACCCTCCAAGCAGGATCCAGGAAAAGGTGCTGTGCTGGCCAGAAACGTGGCATGGGCAGGCCAGAAACAACACAATGTTATACTTGGACCTCAAAATGGGTCTGAGACCACAACCTACGTGCTAGGGGAACCCTCTGGTCTCCACAAATGAGGTCCTGCACAGGACAAGTTGCACAGCCTCCACCAGACCACCCTGCAGCAAGCCCCTCATTTCCATGGAAATGGAAGTGACATCCTATTAGAGGGCACCCAGTAGGGATTTAATAGCCTCCCAGGTCACCAAGAGCCCTAACAACCCCGGGCAGGTTGACCTGGTTGACTCCAGGTGGCCATCTGCTCCAGGGATGTCTTCAACCAGCACTGGTCAGGATTTTCCCAGTTTCCATTCCAGATCCCCAACGCCTTTGTCCCCTAGGAAGGGCCAGTCACCTCCAGATCACCTGGTTATAAACAGCCTCTACACAGCTACAGTCATTTTTGGCTCAGCACAGTTTCCCATGCTCCCTTCACAAGTCTGCTAAATGAGTTGAAATATTTAAGCTCCCCATGAGGAGCCCAAGACTCTTCTCCAGAGTCGTTTTTGTGCAAAAAAACACCAGGAAGGAAAGACGATGAGAAAGAGATGGACAAAAGAACAGTAGAAGGGGAATTTACCTCCCAGCTGCTGAGGGTCTGGAAGAAGAAGTAGAGTGCAGCTGCCCACATCACTGCTGTGGCCATGATGCAGAACAGGGGGATGGGTAGGAGCTTCTCAGAGCTGCGGAGCTGCAGACAGGGATGCACCCCAAGTTCTTCCCAGGGGACAGAGCCATGCACAGGGCTCACACACCAGCCTCTACTATCTGCATTTGTGAAGGGCTGCCCACCCCCCAAAGACACAGCCCAGCCACCCCTGAAATGGCAACACATCATCCCTCCCCAACACCCTGTCCCACCCAGATCCCCACAAAGGTCCT
This sequence comes from Toxostoma redivivum, assembly GCA_013397375.1. NCBI lineage: Eukaryota > Metazoa > Chordata > Aves > Passeriformes > Mimidae > Toxostoma > Toxostoma redivivum. Next base: position 68,972 of record VXBI01008048.1, on the reverse strand, counting down.
TCCACATCCCTCTGCAACACCACAGGAACACAAACTACAGTCAGATAAAATGCCCATCCCTTTCCCTTTGGAGACAAGGACCTCAAGGACAGCTACAGCTGCTTCCTGTTACCTTCATGATGATGTAGAAGGCCAGATACAGCAGCAGGTTACAAATGAAGATTCCCAGTATGTAGGAGGCGAAGTCTCTGGGCCGATACACCAGACCAAAGATAGCACTGAGAGAGAGGATAGAAGAGACATCAGGCAGCTTCTTTCACTGGAGACAGGGTACATACCCAAACTGACAGCCACACAGTTCTACCCCCTGCCAGGGCTGTGGGATACAGCACCAGTGCCACAGCTTCCCAGTTTCCTGGAGGAAATGCACTGTTTGCCTCTGCTCCCAGCCAAGGAAATTTAGCCATGGTCAGCTACTGAAGCAACTAGAGACTCCAAAGGACAGGCAAGGGCCCTGGATTGCTTCCAACCTATGGCCAAATACATCTCGCTTAGCAGGATCTGGCCCTACACCGTACATTTGGTAGAAGGCATGTCCCTGAGAAGCAGCTTTAGTGAAAAGCATGAGCCTGGGGCAATGATTTTAGGTCTCATCCAAGAGCTGATCCCTCCCATGGAGTTACTGCTCAGCCAGACTCTGTGAATAAGGGTCTGCCAGGTCTCCTGAACCTTTGCTGTGCCAGAGATGCCCCAGCTTTGCGGGAAGCACAACACAGCAGCAGAGTACCAGGCCAACCCTGCACAAGCTCCCTCAAATATGAGCCATGAGACATCCCCAGCTGAAACATTCAGGGGATGCTCCATGTAGCTCTAGTGCTGCACTGCATCCTATGGATCTGCCTGCCACCCTCAGATCAGCCTGCCAAAACACGTCAGAAGGGCCCCACCACAGGATTATTGCACAGACACTGCTGCATCTCCCCATCATTCCAGGCCATCTGTGTCCCAGTACGAAATCCTGCTGCCCACATGCACAAATACACAAAGCACCAACATTCCAGTACTTACAAGGACCAGTTGACTAAGTTCCCAACAATGAGCAGCACCATCCTGTCCTGGAGAAAAGACACTGATGATCATATGAAATGAAAACAGTATGCAAAAAGGTCTTTGCCTTAGAAATTCAGGAGAGCATTATGTGAGGATTTGGAGTCCAGTTCCTGCAAATGCACATGCACTTGGCTCTGGGGAGCTTTTATCAGATGGATACTGCGCTGACCCTCAAAAATTTTAGGAAAGTGTTGCAAGGAGTCTAAGCATCTAAAAAAGGACAAGCTCAGCATTTAAGGGATCAGCCTCAGGAGGTTCTGCAAATCCTCTGACTGCTTCTACTGTTTTTCTAGTTATATTCCTTCCCTCCCGCTGTTTTACAAAAGAATTACTGCAGAGAGCAAGGATGTGCTTGAAAGACGTATCAGGGAAAGCTTTGGACAGCATCCTGCACATGTTCAGGGAGCTATTTTTTCTTGCCATCTCACCATTATCTGGGGAAGCACTGTAACAACAGCAGGTAGGATTATATCTGTAGGGCATGTGCATTTATGCTTACAGCTGCTTTCATGCTGTAGCTGTTTCAGGGTGGCCATTCTTACTTCATGCCTGAGTGGACCAAGTTAGCTTATTCTGAGATAGGAGAATAAATAAAATATTAAGAAGGAAACTCATATGAATAAAAACTCCATGTGGTTCAAGCTGTAATTAGCACTCTCTGCTAAGGAGAAAGCAATCAGTGGGACTCAAGGTAACAGCTACTATTTCTTAACTTTCTGCTATCTGCCCTGAGGTACTGCAGAAATGGCAACTGCTTTTGCTTAAGCCACAGACCCAAAATAGCTGCAGCCTTCCCCAGAGAGGCGGCACTGCACAGAGCCTAATACCTGTTCCTCTGAATGGCTGCTCTCAGAGAGCAAGTGCAAAGGCAAATCCTGTCATGCTTGTATCACCTTTACTCTGTGTTTTATTCACCAAGGCTGAGATCAGGGGAGGCCTGGAGGTTGGGGGTAAACCACTCAAGCAGAGACCTACGCTTACTCAACCATTTTAGGGGAAGGCAAACAAGGGAAGTGAAGACAATCACTTTTTCAAAACAGCCCCACCTCTTTCCTCTGCACATTGCCTAAAGAAGTGAGGAATTGCTGAGAAGTGTTGGGATGAGAAGTCACCTACCATGTACATTGGTCGGCTGCACTGCTGGATACAGTCCGTGTACAGCACCATCACTGCTCGCCGAAATATACCCATGTCTGTCAAAGGAAAGGATAACAAGCCAGAACAGCCAGCACAGTGAGCTCTTAAATGCCTATGAGGAAGAAGCTGACACCCACCAGCTGACAACAGAGAATGCCAGGTGTTAGCAGATTCATATCTTGCTCTCTGGAAGCAGTCTGTGCTGAGCAAAAGGGCATCCACCACAAGATGTAGATGACAGTTGGCCAGAACAACAAGTTACAACAAAAATAAATTTAAAAACTCCCTCTACACTAGCACTGCCCAGAAGTCACACAGGCCCTGCCTGTATGTGTAAAGAGGCTGGCTTTGCAACACCATCTCTGGAAGAGAGGTGTGTGTAGGTAGGAAGAGGGAAAATTTCCTTCTATGGAACAAGCTGCCAGAGCAGGGAAGCAGCAGAAACAGGCCCCACAGGCTTTAGAGGGTCCTAGAGCACACTCAAGGCACTCCTGCTCTCAAAATCATTGCAGAAGCTTCACTGCAGTCATCAGTGGCAGGGGGGACGGACAAACATGCATGAATACACATGTTCCCCTTTAGGCACAACACAGAGCTTGAAAAGACTCCTGCACCAAGATCTGAGCTCCCCTGTGCTGGATCACTCCCCTCCTGCCAAGGAACAGTGCTGCTGACAAACTGGTTTCACTTCCCAAAAGCTGGCCCCAGGTGGCACATGATCCTGCCTCCCCACAAACATCCATGCAATCCCTAGCTGCTACACCTTAGCACAGTCGGTTCAACAGGAAAAAAAGGAAAGCTGTGGACAGTTACCTGAGTCAGGGCCGTCTGAGGCAGACAGGGGCATAAGAGGAATAAGAAATAGGTTTATAAGCAGAGCACAGTAACCAGGCTCCCCACCCTCTCCCACCTCGCTCCATGACAGGGTGTAGGTCACCTCTCTGAGCACAGCACTAGGGAGAACTGCAGTTGAATGGCAGCTCCCTCAGAGCCCAGCAGTACTGCTACCAGAAAGCACACAGCTCCTGCTGATTCCCACTGCTCTGGGAAGCACAAGGACTTCAGAGGCCAGGAAAGCATCAGATGGATGAGAGGACAGGGTAGCCCAGAAGAGGGGACACAGGACTGTGCTGCACAGGCAGGTGAAGACAGAAGACCTCCACACACCCAGGAGGAGATGGTTCAGTCACAGCACTCACCAATTTTGAAGCGACCCATGTAGTAGATCTGGGTGCTGAGAGCCAGTGAGGCCAAAACGTGGATCATTGAGAAAATAATCCAGAACCACATGTCATTTTTCCCAAACACCTGAAAGCAAAGACATTTTAAAAGTAAACTGAGCCCTCTTTCAGCAGGACAATCCTTTCCTGTCTGTATCACCATGGGACATTAAACAACCTCACTGAACACACTAAAGAAACCCCTAGATCTTCCAAACAGAAAGCAAATTCAAAACAAAGTCCAGAGAAGCAAGAAGAGCTCAGCATCCTGGAGAGGCGACCATTCTTTCTGAATTCCCCTTTAGACAAGACTGGATGGACAGCAGCTGGCCCAGGGAAAAGAAGTGCAGGGACTCCAAGGCCAGGCAAGTTCTCTCTGCTGAGCTGGGCAGCAGCTCTCTGGCCAGGAGGTAGATTTTTACAAAGGCAGTCAGGGAACCAACCATGTCTTTAACAACTGTACTGAAGTAGACCAAAAAGGACAGAACTGCTCTGCAGACAATTGCTCCTACTGTGCATTTTCATTTTATTTAAGGACTGGAAGTAACCTGCATGCACAGGTTAATGCTACATTAAAATCCTAATTTTTCCTTCACACAAGAAGGAGTCCAGAAACTCTGCTCTGCCATCGGTCTGTGAACACTTCTTTACCCTGAGGCAAAGCACTCGCCTGAAATTTTCACTTTGTGTGGGCAAAGAAAAAAACCCACACAAGAAAAAGCAAGCAGAAAAACCACGTCTCCATTAATGGAACAAGGGAGATATGCTGCTTTCAAGCTCCACTGAATAGCTTCAAGGCATCCCACAAAAGAAGACACTACAATCCATAATGAAGTCTCAGTGTTTTGAACCTTGTCAAGATCTATCACACCTATCAAGAGGTTCTTGGGAAGTCCCAAGGTCACCAGCTCTTCCTGCATGCCTTATCCCACAGGCAGTCTCACAAACAGAGACCTCTGCGTTATGTGGTGATGAGGAGCTGACATCCCACTAGCTGCTAGTTTAGAGCAAGAATTTCATGGATTTTGCCTGGTTACTGATGAATGAAAATGAGTCCTTCAAAAGGAAGAGAAGCAGAGACCTCCAAAGTAAAGCACAGTTTGAGGATTCTGGTGAGCCCAGCTCAGTACTTGCTAAGTCTTGTAGCTTCTGCTCCAGTGCCCTTCCATAGGCAGGTAGTCCAGAAATTTGCCTGAGGGCCACCTAGACATTATCTTAGCCATGCTCCTCTTCAGAGATAGGAAAATCAACTGCAGGAGCTGTGACAAACAACATGGAGTATTCTAAAGGGGAGAAACAGGCACAGGCAACCAAGTATAAGATACCTATCTTGGAAGCCCAGCCAGCCTCTCCCTTCTTTCCTCCACTGTGAATCACGCCACAGGGAGACCATTTGTGCACTTGGACATGTATATCTGGATGCATGAATTTCTCCTCTGGAGAAGGATGGCATATGGTGGGCAAAGCCCAAAAAAAGAGCTCACCTAGAGGAAACTGTTCTGCTCTTCTTCTACCTGAAAGCTCAGGGAAAGGAAGGAGGAAAGCCCAGCAGAACTGAGAATTCAAATACTAACAGCTGCTTAGCACACTCTTATCCAACTCTGCTGCTTTCCCCAGTCATTTTCATACCGAAGCCATGTTCCCAGCCTTGCCACCTCCTTCCCAGAGAAGCAGCCAAGTAAGAGGGAGCCATACCACTCCAAGGACAGCCAGGGAGATCACCACAGCAAACGAAGCATAGGCAGAGTAGGCGCTGGCATTGATGTCCGGGTGCCGGGTCTGGTAGAGTTTGAGCATGCAGAGTCCTGCGATCATGTACATGAAGGAGGTGTCTGTGGAAGGACACAACACAAACAGCACAAACAGCTACCACCAGTGGCCCCAGGAAGCTGCTCCAAGAGCACACAAAGCATCAGAGATCTCTGCCTGCCAGCCTTGGGTTTGGTCCTGCTGCTGCCCTATACTGTACCGCACTTGGTCTTTGCCACCTTGCAGCAGTACATCTTCCATGCTCTTGGACAACAAAAACTAGAGGGGATCAGAAAATAAGTGCCCACAGGGTATCACAACCTCCTGACTGAGCTTTGAAACAGGCAGGCTCCAGGGAGACTTGTACGAGTAGAGAGATGGGAAATGTCAGCAACTCAGCAAGAGACAGAATGTGGCAAATCCTAGCTCTAGTTCAAAAGGAGAAAGGAAAATCAGCTTACCAAATTGGAAATTGGAGTAATTAGGGCAGACGTGGTAACAGGCACTGAGCACCCCTTCCATCATCAGAGCAATGCCCATAGCATAAAAGAGACCAAAATGCTTTGGGATCCCATAGTCCTGGAAGAGAGCAGATCTGTATAGTAAGTGCCTTCAGTGTCCTGATAACAGGCAAGCTTCCATTCTCCATCACTTCATCCCTCCTAACTCCTAGACAAGTCCTCCAGTCACCAGTGCAGGACAGCGTCCTGTGTGCAACCACAGCCTCTGAATTTAGACACATGGCATAGCCAGGTGAATCCACAGGCAACAAACCTAAGCTAATCACGCTGAAGTTCTGATCTGAAGACCTCAGCGTCTTGGTACTGACATCACGAGACTGAAAATCTCTGTCCTGTACCTCATGCCATGCTACATCCTGCCCAAAACTGAGAGAGGACTGACCAGACTTGCTCTTATGGTCAGTAGGGTCTTAGAAGCACCTGAGCAGAGCCCATCAACCAATGTGAGAAGGCATTTCCATCACAATTTGGCCAAGATTTTGCTTGTAAACCAAAAGCAGTAGACCCACAGCTGCTAATGCCTTTACTTGCTACCAAGCCCATAAGAACAGAGCTGTCTCCAGAAACCACCAGCACCTCTGCCCACAAGGCTGCAGATTTCTCCATCCTCTCCCACAAGAGACTACAGAAGCTCTGCTTCAAAGACTGAGGTAGCCAAATTTCTCTGAGTTATCATAAGCAGCTCTTGTATAAGACAAAGGAAACTTCACTATAAAGACAAGCATCTTGGGACACTTCTAACTGTCCCAGTTCCTCCACAGCAAGTGCTGCAGGAAAAGCCAGAGCCATGGGAGTCCTTCCTCTATTAATCTCCTTGTCCTCACAGGCCCAGGCTGGGTCACCACCATAGCAGTATGGACATACTGTAAGAAGTAAAGCACTGGGGTGTGCAGGAACATAAACATCCCACCTAGACCCTTTTGCACAGGAGGAAAAAAAGAGGAAGATTCAACCCTCCAGCAAGGAACACAAGTGGAAACTCATTGTGTATCACTCTGGTTTTTAAGTTCATTCCACCTTCCCTGCCTCCCCTCAGCCCCAGGCAATCATGCTTCCTACCAGAGTGTAGATATCTTTCATCTCCATGGCCCGACGGTGGAGTATGTCCCTGCGCAACACAATGAGGAGGAAGAGAAAGCCCAGCATCAAGTGGCCCACATTACTGAGGATGTTGTTGAAGGCACTGCAGGAAGGAAGAAGGCTTAAGACAAAGGCAGCACAGCAGCAGGAAGCTGAACCCTGGGTTGTGATAAGCTGAATCCATTTTGCTCCCCCCTCTACCACCTTCCACCTCAGCACCTAACTGCTGTGCCAATGATTTGCAAGGGGCACTCAGGTGCCACAAGTTTCAGGATGCACGCGTCTCACTGCAACAGAGCACCACTGGTGGGCAAAACACAAAGATCAGAGTCCTAAACTCCCAGTGGTCTTATCAACACTGCTACTATGAGCCTGGCAAGCATAAAATCCTAACCTGGGAACAGCACAAACACTCAGGAGGCATGAGATAAATATGCAGTGACCAAAGGGCTCACTCACCTCAGCACCCCAAGGGGATGAGCACACAGGAAGTTGTAGTAGCAGATGTCCTGATTGCCCGTCACATTCACTACCTGGGCAGAGAACAGGTGGGAGGCCTGGCATTAGCAAATCCTCCCAGCTCTGGGGGGTTTGCCATATGCAAACACCGCACAAAGACAAGGTGTACCAGGACACAGCCTAGCTCTAGCACTGGCACAAGGGAGTACTAACATCTGCAAGCAAAGCTTTTAGGGTGGGACAAGATGTCACAGGCCACCAACCTAATAACAGTCTTCAGAGGAAACATTGTGTGCTCTCAACCCCCCCACTAGTAGACCTGCTTGCAGATATCTGCTTAACAACAGGATAGCAAAGCCTGGGAGAAGGGATGAGAAATCACAGCAAACACTACTACTTGCTTTCAGCTGTCTCTTAGAGATAGCATCAAATTCCTCCTGTCTCTAAAATGAAACAGGATCCAAATGAGACATCAGTTGAGCCGGAAAACAGCGGCACTCCCACTTCACAAGCAGAAATAGCCGAAGTGCAAAACCCAATGAGCCAAGCTCAGTGTAACATCAACACAGTGCAACAACAGCTAATGTAAAACTGCTCCACACACAGAGCAGAACTCCTGGGTGATCCCAGTTTCACTGTGACTGTCATCCTTGCACAACACAACCACAGGGCAAGTTTAAAGCAAGAGGGGACAGCCACGGAGCCAAACGCACCGTCTGGTAAGTGATGACAAGCTGGATGACCGGCAGGGCATAGAACACCGCAATAGTGATGATGTTCCTGCAAGAGGGGAGACAGCAGCAGCAGTTACACACACACCAAGACCACAGAAGAGAGCCCCACAGTGCTCATGGACGAATGTGCACACCTCACTGCCCTGGGGTTATGATCCCATTGTGACCCCCTGAAGCAAAGGAGCACATGTGCTTGTGCACACAGGAGGCAAATGCTAAGGGCATGGGAAAAGCCAGGATATCGGCCACAAGCTCATGTGTTTGAGTGCCAGTTTCTCCCCCTTCCCATTACGTTCCAGTGCACTGGTTGTTACCACACTTAAAAGCAATGATGCAAAACAGAATCCACTGCCAGGATCATGTGTGCACTGATCCACAAATATCCTTACTTGAGGTATCTAGGATCTGCAGTTACTGATTGGAACAGGGTCAGAATGGGTAACAGGATAGTTCAGAAGTGGTTCAGAAGATGAGCATGTGGACAGACTCTACAACCAGAGACTCCGCATCCAGAGTTTGGGCATTACCAGTTTGCCTTCTTACCAGAAATAGATTTTGTATTTTTTGCTGACAATCCTTCGGTCTTTCCTGGACAAGTCTGATAGATAGAGGAACACCTAAAACATTAGTGGGTGGGGAAAGAGGGAAGAAAACACAAAAGAACCAATGTAGATTACAGATGCCAGTAGAAGATCTTGACATATTTGCATCTTGGTGGTATTTGGACTGGTTTTACACAGTGAACTAACTGTGTCCCTTGATTCTATGGGAGTGAGTTCTGCAAAATCCTCTGATCTCCAGGAATGGCTCCAACCACACAGAGCAATGCAGGATATGACAAAGGGAGGCAGTTTGAGAGCTGCTGGCTTAAAGCCCCTCTGTACATCCACTGTAGTCACACTACTTGTATTAAACAGCCACCTACTGTTGCAGATTATTTTCTGCCTATCTTCACACGTCCTGGAACTTTCTCGACACTCTGTGGGCATTTTCCTCCTTTTTCAGTAGTCCCCAATACATTTTGATTTTCCATATTAAAGCACTCACTTCAGCAGCACTCTTTATCATAGTGGGAAAACTTTCAGTGACTGTAAAAAAGACTAAGAAGCACACTCAGCTGTACTAGATGAAATCCACCCTGAAAGGGAACAGGATTTTTGAGATTTCACTGAAGTGACCAGTTCTGGTCACGGCCCGGACATCTCCATGGCCCAGCACAAGGGCCACAGCTGCAACACCAGCCATACCTTAGTGCGGACGATGTTCTTATCACTCTCAATTTCTGGCATGGTGTCAAAGTCACTCTCCTCCTCCACAGAGCTGTCTGTGTCCGAACCAGCTGGGGGCCTGTGCTCTGGGGAGGACAGCTGACGTCCACCACTGGAGCTGGACTCATCTGGGCCAGAGCGGGGAGAAGGAGACAGGCAGGGTAAAGGCTAAATCCCTCTGTGCACAGGTAGAATAAAGTTGTCCCTGATGCTTTGACAAGTTGACATGGCCAGTTCAGGGAAAAAATTTTTCCATGATCCCAAACCTTCCTAAAAGTTTTAGGCCATCAGCTAAGAGCAGTTTGAAGGACCATTATCTTCCCCTCTCTCCAGCATTTTAGTTTTCACTCTGCTTTTATTCTATTACTTTTCATCTCTCAACGTTTTCTACTCTCTACTAGCCCAGGCTCTGAAATCTGGAATTCTGAGACAAGACAAATACCTATACAGAAAGAAGTAGACTGCTAGGGGTCAAAAACACACTCACCTAAAATCTTCAGATTTTATGTAAGCTTTATGTATGTCTAAGCTTTTCTAAAAATACTCTAGAACAAAAGACAAAGAAGAAAGTTGATTTTTCAAAGCAGGCAGAGTATCAGCTTTGGTCCCATTGCATCCCCGCTACTGGTCATATACAGGTCAGGAGGACTTGCCTGCACTTCCCACAGGCTGGGCAACTCCCAGCTCATTGCCCACCTCTACAACGGCAGAACACAGGCTTCTTCCTTATTTCCCAAATGCTTTTAAAAGATTTCTTCGGAAAAAGGGGAAGGAGGGGTAAAGTGGTCATTAAGCCCTTAGGAAGGTTTTTTCTCCTCTGCTGCCAGGGCATGATTCACCTGTGGGCAGTACAACATTATTTCTTCCCTAGCGAAAGCCCTGGAGGCAAGAAACTCCGATTGTATCTTGCCTTATGGCACACAACCCTTCAGCCTCTCAGGGATAGGCATGCTTTGGTTTAAAGGCAGGCTGTGAGCTAATAACAGGTTCCTAGAAGCTTCCCTGCAAGGGACCTTTGTCAGTCACTAGTAAATGTCCTGTCATGAAGCAGCATTGTCACCCATAGCTCTCAGGTGACTGTAGCTTTGTCTAAGACACATTTCCAGTGACAGTCTCTTGGGGCACCTCTTTCAGATTTGCCACTTTTATTATGTAGACGCTTTTCCCCAAAGTACAACCTGAGCCTTACAAATGCAACTTGATTGTTTGATTTTTTTTCCCCAATAGTTGCAAGATGCTCCTAAAGTAGCTTGCAGCTTTATTCTCCTCTGGTGTTAAATCACCCAAAAAGTGCCTTCCTCCACCCCAGGGAGGAGCCTCCCTGTGCCCCAGTTCTGGAATATACTGTACCAATAGCACCGTAGCTGCTTCCCTCAGGAGTTCTGGCTGAGATGGGGTGTGAAGAAGTCATCATCCCAGATCCTGCAATGGAAACAGACCCAGGAGGGACAACTAGTTTCATGTCAGTGCTTCAAAACCTCTCTGAGAGGAATACAAACAGCTTGAAGAGCTGGGGGGGCTTGGGAAAAGGAACATTTCTCTAAACAGATGGCAGTCTCCCTCTAGAGCATACTATGCAAAAAGGAAACCCTTGTTTTGCAGTGTGAAGGAAACCCATTCCCCTCAGCCTCCCCACACAGGGTGCCAGTGAGACTGGCAGCATAAGCCCCCCTCCAGCACCCTGTACAGATAACACTGTGGGGCTGCAAGACTGGTAAATTTTAGAGCAAGTCTCATAATGTTCTTAACAGCCTTCTTAATTTCTAATTCTTCTCTTTCCCCATCTCATGCTACTCTTCAAATACTGCTACCTTCAAGTATCCCTGGAAGAGTCACAGACTTCAGCAGGACAGTTCCTACATGATTTTAACCAATCAAGGAGAAAGAAAAAAATGCTTTATACAAAAAGTGGTAATGATCTCATGTTGATGACAAGAAGGGCAAGCCTTTGAGGGCTAGGAACATCCTGCCTCCTGCCTACACATATGAAGCAAGGAGGAATGCTCTCCTAGTTCCACATTCCCCCTTTTTACTTCTAATGGTGGAGCTCAGCAGCTGACCTACACGGCAGGAAACAAGGCTAGCTTAATCCCTTTACTGAGAGGTCAGTCACAAAAGGGAGGGATGCAAGGGCAGCAGGAGCAGGATTACATTTTCCAGTAGTGACAAACAGTGAGACAGGTAAAGTTGCTTCACCCCTGCAACAATATCATGTGGTCAGTCAGCAGCAAAACAATGCAGAACATGGCACAGTATTTAAAGCCTTACTGCAGCCTGGCAATGGCCTGGCTTCCCAAACTGCATCTCTGGCTTCCCAGTACATGACTAGTCTCAAACTGACAGGCACAGGCAGAGTGTTCTTTCCAACTGGAAATTCCGGGCATTTCTGTAACACCTTGCGTAGTTTTTTATACCGTTTTCATTAGTCACAAACGCAGAGAGATCTAAAACTTGTCCCTGACTGACCTCAAGTCAGAGAAGCACCCAGAAAGCAATATTTGATATTTCAAATCTCAATTACTGCTTTTTTCGGCATGTCTGCTGTGCTTGTTGGGCTGGGGGCTAAGACTTGATCTCAGATTTTGGCTCTTTTACACTCCTGCCCCATCCCTCTAACAGAGAAAACAAACAGCTCAGAGGAGCATCAGAAGTGAATATGGCATGGACTGAGCACCAGAGAGGGCTCTGGCACACTTCAGCCCCCAGGTGACAGCCCTCGAGCCCTGAGCTGAGATTGGCAGGATGTTGTAGGTTGCTCAGGAGCAAGATACAGCTTCTACTCATCACCTCTAATCCAAACTCCCTCTCTCATAGAAGCTTTTCCTGTTGCTTTAAAAGTCATTTGGAAATTCAGATCATTGGGAAGAGGGCAAAAGCATTTCCCTGTGTTCATGGCAGCAAGGCACAAGCACAATTCCTAGACCTGTCAGTCCTGTTCCATGAGGATACTCCCTCCTAATTTTAGACCAGGCTTTATTCTCTCAAGTGACCTGTCAACCTTCTCTCCCAAGTTACCAAAGATTTAAATCTGCACAAAGCAGGCAAGCCAAGGAGAAAAGGCACTCTGCCCTGTCTCTAAAAGCCACTTTGAACCCAGCTCACCCGCTAATTTCCATCCCACTTCCCACTGTAAGAGTGAGTCAGCAAAGTAAACGTACCACACCAGGCATGGTTCCTCCAGCTATTGCCTCCATCAGATAGTGAGGATGTGGAAGGGAAGGTGTGCCATGGGATTAAAAACCAGAGAAGCCAGAAATAAGACGGATAACATGAGCAAAGAGGCACATGGAGTGGCAGGACATTCCAAGACCAATGGCAAAGACACATTGCTGAGCACTTCCATCCAGTTCCTGGGTGAGGAAACGGTATGGGGAGTAATGAAGAAGGCAAGATCCAGGGGTACTTGGAAGGCAAAGAAATTCTGAAGTGTGGGAAGGGGAGAAAAAAAAACAACAGAGAAAGCCAGTGTGTCCACTGATCTGGCAGACTGGGAAGATGATAATTACCATTTTATAAGCATCAGTCAGACACACCCTGAAGAGACAATAGATGAAGAAACAACACGTGGGCAGGACATGATTCCTCCCCAGAGAAAAGGACATGGCTGCAGCATGCAGTGCCAGGTATGTGAAAGTGGCAATGGATTACAAGGGAGAGGACAGGTCACAGAAGCAGGGAGGAGCGCTGTAGGAAGGAACTGTGCTCCTCTCTCCTTTCACAGGGATGCTGTTCAGTAGTCCTCCCTGCTCAGAAACCCAGTTCTCTACTCTCCAGGTCCATACTAAGTCCAGCATCTGTGCCCTGCAGCTTCTTTGGGAACTTTCCAAACACCAGAATTTAACTTCTACCTCTCAGCAGGGCAGCTTAGAAGGCAGCTCCTAAGCTGGCTTCAGCACATTAAATCTCAGCTGCAGCATCAGCAGCACTCCCTGGGACTTCTGGTCTCACCTGGCTGAGACTATGCCTCCTTGTCTTAGTGATTCCTTGTCATCACCCTGGAGCTCTTCCACAGCATTGGACAGGTCCCTTCAGTTTACCTAAACTCCCCAACACATAGGGCTTTCCCATTTCTCCAGTGCCTTAAGACCTGCTCTTGTTTTACAACAGGATCCATCCCAAATGATATAAATTTAGAACATATGTATGGACATTTTTACAGTTCCCTGTACATGTTGTGAAAAAAAAAAAAACCACCTTTTCACATGTATTCCAAATACAGGGTTATATGTGGATCTTAGTGGCTGACAAAGCAAGTCTAAAAATTCAAATGCCCCCAGGTCCTCAGCAGAAATATTAAGCCAATTAATGCCAGTCAGAGTGAAGTTCCACTGCTGATCCTTTAAACATAGCTCAGTTATACTACCATGCTTATCTGATGGTATGTAGCAGACTGGAGAGACTGAAAACACTCGACATCAAAAAAGGAGTATCAACAAGAACATTTCAATGCTTCCAAAATTATGTCCTCCCTTCCTCAAGGTGAGAGGTACAAATGACCTCAGCACCAACACTTTGAACTACTTCTTTGCAGACACTAAATATTTAATCAAAATGAAAAGACGCCCACATTTCACCAGAAAGCAAGAACTCCCAGTGTCCCCCATCCACATGACAAAAACTTCCATCTTTCACTGGTAGCTTCTTAGATGCAGCTCTGTTTTTATAGGGCAAAAGCCTGCAGCTTGTGAAAATGTGGGTGCAGCACAAAGTAAACACAATCCAGTGCCAACATAAATATCATAAACACCACTACCTAACTCTGTTAGTCATTCATTCATCTGGGTGTCTACAACTTCCAGTGAAAAACAATTTAACATTTAAATTCAATTAAGACATTAGAAGACCATGCTTAAACCAGGCAGAGGAATTCTTAAAGCATAAGAGCTAACATACTCAAAAGTGCCTTGTTTAAAAATCAACAGACCTGGTATCAGGAACATTAGCCTGTAGCCAGGTCTAGGCAAGGCTTGGCCTTCCTCCACCCCTTTAAAAGGCAGCTCCTAGAGGTAGGAGTCAGGACCAGGTTCAGGGCAGCTGGCTTCAAAGGTCCTCTGTTCTGAGGGCAGAGAGGAAGCTCTAACATTTTTCCTCAGCACGAGAGACTATGTGAACTGCCGGGGAAGATAGCTCCAGGACAGAAGGTACTCAACTGACAGCCTGTCCTTTGCCTGGCCTGTGCTGTTCACTCAAAGCTGTCACACAACAGAGAAGAGACCTTACCATGCTCAGGACTCAATCTCCCAGCTGAAGCCTTCTTCTGAACCCTGCAAAGCAACAGACAGCACTCATGAGACAGCCAACAAATCTCACCACCTGCCAGCCATGGCAGGATCATCTAGGACACCAATAGGTAAATATGGTGCAAGCTCTAAAAAACCAAGTAAAACCAACAAAAATAAGCACAAAAGAAACAAACACACATAACAACAAAAAAGAAAAATGCTGTTTGAACTAAACACAACTCAGCCATGACTGCTTGCTGTCCACCTCTCTAACTTCCAAAGCAAAGAGGACTTTTTTTGCCTCCTCAGCTATCCACGAGAGGCAGGACAACAACTTCCATGACTTATCCCATGCTACATTGCTCAGTATGTTGGGAGAGACCCTCACACCACCCATCTCCCCTGCTCAGGGGATCAAGTACATATGAATCCACTGAAGGAGTAGCAGGATCTAGAGGCACTCAGTAGCATGATGCTTAAGAAGCCCCTATCACCTCCCTCAATGCAGAAGTCAAGGAGAAGACGGTAAAAAGCAAAAACAAAAAACCCCACCAACATATTCCCAGAACACAGAGAAATACCAGCAAATAAGAGCACACACTTAAGTCTTTCACTGAATTGTTCCAATGAATGTATTTTCATTGATGTGTCTTGAAATTAAGCCATGCCCACGCAATCATTCTTCTCAATGCAAGCCCAGATACCAAAGTTTGGGGCAAGGAAGGCAAGTAAGGAAGAAAACCAGCATTCTTGGGACTCTAAGGCCCTATTTGTGTCACTGCCACTTATTGCAGTACTCAGTCCAGCATGCTCTCACACTCCATATCCCAGACTGGTCCCTTCACTATTCCCACCTGCTGCCCGGTGTCCTTACATAAGGAAACACAGTGTTGGGGCACTACAAGATCTAGAGGGAAGACCCTTAGATTTTCATCCTTCCCATGGTCCCCAGAGCAGAGGAAGAAGTATTTTCTGGCTGATGGTCAGTAGGAGCCCACTGAATAGTCAGAGACTTCTTCAGCTGCTCTGCTTAGATGCTTGCCACCCCACTCCTCCCCAGTTTTCTGCAGGGTGGGGAGTCCCTGATGATAAGAAACAGAAAGGCTGTTCTTTTGTAACCCCTCAAACTCACCTGATGTAGTGCACAAAAGCAACAACTACTGAGCCCAGGTAAAAGGAGAGGAAACTCAGGAAGCTGAAGAACATGGCCTGGACATAAACAGACTCTGAGGAAAGATAAGGGATCAGTCAGCTCACAGAGCAGGAACAGCACCTCTCAGGGTCAGCACTCTTCCCAATACCACCTCGTAAAAATTTCCAGCCCCAAACAGCCCTTCCAAACCCATTTGCTTTCTTCAAAAGGAATTGACAGAACCTGTTCAGCATTATCTCCCCTCATTTCTAGCTGGTGTGCTACACAGCTCTTCCTGGAAGGAAGCAGGCTGCAAGTCGTTTTCTCTCCTTTGCTGGTACTTTCTGTACCATTCCTTCAGAGGCTGCTGCCCCAGCCATACCCCCCATTCAGAAGTGCCAAGTTCCCCTGTAAAGCTGCATTGCTCTGCCCAAAGGCACTGACTTTTAATGGAGGGCACAATCGTCACTTGAAGGTTCTTTGTCCGCTGCAGGTTCCAGGTACGGTTGACATTCCCTGTGAGATGCACGGTGTACAGCAAACATAAAAACAATCAACATTAATGATTTCTGGCACTGATCTTGGTTCCCTGAACTTGCAAAAACAACAGGGTCTGGCTTTTCATTAAAATGTGTGGGTGGTTTTGCTTTAAACTGTTCTCTGATCTGTCAATATACAGCTTTTCCCAAGTATTTCCCCCTTCCTCCCTGTTCACAACCTGTTTTTCAGACTAGAAATCCTTGCTTGAGCCTCCCACATATTGCTTAAGTCTGGATGTCTGAATCCCAAAGGCATCTCATCTCCTATTCATTTAATTCCCAAAGGAGAGGGACTCTCATTACAGGTAGTCGGAGCCTATTTTTGCCTTTGGCCAAATCTCTGTGAGTAAAACATTTCTGTGCAGGATGCCACTCTAGAAACTTGCTCTGTTTCTGCAGAGCTTAGCACACCAGCTCTGCTGATAGCATTAGGATGAGAGAATGACACCCCAGAGAGCACAGTTCTTTTTTTGTGGGAAAACTGGGGCAGAAAGGTGGCAGGGGAGTAGTAAAAAGCTGTTGAGGGAGCCCAATATATCTGTTGGTTTCAGTCTTCCTTCTTCTACAGAGAGGAAACTTTGAAGCTTTGAGAATAGGAATGTTCCCACTCTAGTTACAGCCACCACATGACTGGCGGAGACTTTGCTTTTACCACTGCCCAGCAAGTGGACACAGTGTTTTCTGGCTGGAAAAGACACTAGAACAAGTCTTTTGTAAAATTATTCTCCCAAAATTACCAATTTTTCCTGTGCCCCCAAAGTCAGAGTCACAGAATCCCAAGACAGCAGTAGAAGATGCTCTCTGCAGGAACTGAGACTCCATGGAGCCAGGAGGATAATACAGCAGCAGGAAGCAGAGGTGAGAACCAAACAAAAAGCATTGCCTGGATGTCTCCAAGGCACCAGTGGTGCTGCTGAAAATCACATAACCCCAGCGTGCCAGGCACTGTACTAGCCAGCCACTTCCTGCATTTATCAAGACTTTTAATCTGCCCAACAAAATCAAATTGATACTTCACTCTTCCTCACAACTACCTGGATAAGACAGACCTACATAATCACCCAGTGGCATCCCACAGGAAGGTCCCAGAAGACATCCACTACTCCATCACTCAGATGCAGCAATCAAATCCACCTCCTAGAACAACTTACCATGAATTGAAGAAGGCACAGAACCTCCACAGGCATAATCCTCTGGCTTGATGACAAACACAACAAAGAACTGCTCACCTGGGAAATCTTTTCTCTGCACAGAAGGATGGAAGAAGACAGAAAATCCATGAGATGCAAAGCCTCTTCCCTCCAATAGGCTAGAGATCAGGTTTTAATTGCTACACAAGCACCAAAAAACACTGGGACACAAATCAGCATCTCACCTGCACTGTTATGGCTGCCTGCTTTGTCATAGACTGATAAACTCCATTGAACTCCACATTATGGTCCAGGTCATACACTGGGCACTAAAACAGACAACTAAGGGTTAAACCAGGGACAACATCCAAACTATTTTCAAAGGAAGCCAGCTGGCAAAAACAGCACAGAACAGCAAAAAAGGCCCCAGTTGGAGTATCCAAGGGAACAGAACATCATGCATCTCTGTCTGCTCCTACACTGCAGGACCCTGCATTATTCAGAGAGGTGGGGAAGAAAAATAAGTATGGGGCTATTTCCCAGCTGCAAGCAACAGCCAGCCTCCATGACAGAGAACACCCCAGTAAAGGGGATGAAATATACAGAAAGGAAATCGAACTGGAAAGGAAGAAGGACATCATATCTGAAAATCAGAATTTTCCCAAGCTGCCTTGAACCAGGGGAGAGTCGAAGGAACAGCACTGTTCCTCCCTCAGCCACCAACATTCCACCCAACACCCTCCATGGAGTGACAGACCCATATCACAGGGCAGCAGGGAACCTCACAAGGGACACAAATTCCCCGTGTGGCATGTGTTCCCTATGGATAGGCTAGAAAGGAACAGCTTGTTCACCTATTTACAACAAGTCTCTGTATGAGCTGCTTGAACTTAGCATCTCTGTCTTGGCCTCCTTCCCAGAGAATTTTCATTCCTCTTTCAGAGGCTCCCTTCACCACCATCATCAGGGCAAAGCCCTGCCTTGGGCTTTTCCCTCTGCAGGGTACAGACCCTCACAGCTGGGCACAGCTCTAGCAGGCAGCTCCTTACCCTTCTCTGCTTGGACTTACCACAATATCCTGGACAGAGACAACAGAGCATGGGTAGGCTGCATCAGACACCACATTAATAATGACTGAATCGACATCCTGAGGAAATTTGTACAGAAAATACTGCAGAGAAAGCAGAGTACAAGAGTCACGATCCAGAAATCATCCTTGGCAGTATCTTCAACACCTTCTTACGCTACCTGAACAGGCCTAGATGGGCTTTGGGGTTGGATGTGGATTCTTTTTATTAAAAAAAATGAAATTTCAAATATTAGGACCTTATTGAAATATTAAGACCTGATTTAAAATATCAAGACTTTATATATATATTCAAATATTAAGACCTTATATTTTCAACCATTAAGACCTTCCACTACAGAAGAGCAGATTAAATATATACACGCAACTGTCCCCCTTGCACAGTATGCTATTAGATGTGAACATCTTCAACATGCAAAACACAGCATAGCTCCCTTAAGCTTTTTTCCACCTGATGAAGCTAAAGCAACTTCATTTTACACCCCATTCAATTTTATGTTGATATGAGCAATTTCCAGATGCTTCCATACTTCTGGCTGTACTTCTTTATATGGAAAACATCACAGAGCTTTTTCAGATGGGTTGCCTCAAAGACAGACCGTGAACAGTATTAGGTCAAATGGCTGAAACTCTGTCAAGAGTTTCATAAATAAATGATTGATATTAGTTGTAGGATTTAGGACTGTTTGTTTGCTCTGATGGCAAAGCATAATGAGGGTTTCTCTTTGCACTTCAGCTTTGAAAAGAATTCAAACTCTAAAAAAAATTTGAGAGACAATAATATCTGGCAATTTTCCTACTTTTCCTGTAGGGAGAAGGAATGGCCTCTCCTTCTTTGAGCAGGCCCACAGGACAATTTATGGGGTTAGAAAAAGTTGCTTTTTCAGATCTAGGCAAAAGATGTCCCAGGCAATATCATTATTTGTGTATTTGTCCAGTAAAATGTTTGATGCACTACCTCAGCCAGCTGTTGAAGAAGTGGGCCTCCTGTGCCTGCCCGAGCAGGCAGGCTTGTCCCATCATCCCACTTGGAGGCCAGACCCTGAGAGGTCAGGTTCCAAGCCACAGCCACCACAAGGGGCTGATGGGCATCTCATACCCCCTCAGAGGGACACAAGGCTGAGGAGAGCCACCAGCCACCTTCCTCCCTTCCATATAGTCACTAGGCAGCCACTGCTGCCACACTGGAAGCTGCCACCACCCCTGCTCCAAAATCATCACCTGAGACTTTCCCAACTGTAGAGCTTCCTTTCTGGCACATAAACCTTAGTGCTGACCAAGGGCCAGCTGTTTCATATTTCTCTTCCCCCATGCCATTCCCAGGAATTATGGCCCCCAAATGGGAGGGCAGGGATAAGCAGGAAATCACCCAAGCCTTTTCCAAGTTGCCCATTTCTACTAGAGCATTTACTCCTACCACCCTTCTTCAAGCAGGGTCCCTTCCCTGCTGAAGGAGTGCTGGCTCCAATCACAAGTCCCTACAAAGTGCAAACTCACCAAGCCAGTTTCCTTAGCAGAGCACATTTTGTCTGCACCAAGCAATGACACGGGCAGACTGAGCTTGGTTTCTCAGGGGCACTTTTTCCCCTTGGAAAGTTTTAGGTGCACGAGGACCACCTTTTAGTTCATGAGGACTCTTCTACAATTTCCTCTAAGACACACTTGCAACAGGGTACAGAATTAACACAAGGGCATTGTGGCCAGCAGTTCTCTGTTGCACACACTGCAAGTGTCAAAAACATGTCCAGCAAATGCTTCTCACCTATACAAGCATATCCAATTTCTGCTTTTGCCTTCAGGCACAAGCTGGGTTCCAGACAACATCTCCTTCTCTTGTTGTCTTTTTACAACACCCATCTAGATTTTAAATCATCTTTTTTTTCTTCCCCCTGTAGACTGCTTAATACTTTGATTTACAAAAACCTCAGCATTATATCAATCAAGAAGCAGTCTTCTACTCCATACACCTGGCTATTAATTAAAAGCCAGAAATCTCATATTATTAATTGTGACAAAAAAAATCAGATGACAGTCATCAAGTTAATTTCATATCCGAAACACTCTATATTCAAATTACAAAATCCTAAGTAATGAGTGCTTATCAAGAGCCACCATCATTCCCTGTGCTTCTTCAGTATAAAATACTGCATGAATCTGCAAACCAGATTAAGACATTTGACAGCAAAAAGGATTAGCTGGGATGTCTGGTAATACAAAACCTAAAATTAAATGGTGTTATTAACAGTCAAAGCAACAACAAAAACAGAGTCCCAGACAGCCTGGGTAAATCACACACCTTCCTAGCTCTACAGGTTCCTATATCTCTACAGTTAATGCCAACAGCATTTTTGTTCAAGAGAGGATTTGTATCTGCAGGGCTCGAAGCAAAGCTGTTCAGATGGAGGTGCTGCTCATACATGTTTCCTTCTCAACTAACAGACATATTGATGCCTTAAGTTTTAGCTTTCATATTTTCCAGATTCTGCATTAATATATAACTCTGAATTTCATATACAGTGTTAGCAAGTTCTTACAGTTTAGTTAGACAAAACAATCCTTTTCCAGCCCAAGAACCAAGGACACTGTTACAGCTTCAGGCCCAAAAAGTATAAACAACAGCGAACTGAGGAGAGCAATCTGAGAGGCTGAGACTACATAACCTGAAGCTGTACTTATTAACCCAAATATGTAAATGGACCAAAACTTATAAAAGTGTGAAAACGTGTGATCCGTCGTCCATCTTGGGTGCAGCCTCGGCCAGGCTCTTGTATGCCCAAGGTATATCCTTTGAAGGCCTTTTTAATAAATACCTACTTTATTCCTTTAACACTGTCTAGCCTCTGTTCTAGGTAGCCTCTCAAGGCATCAATACCAGGCATTTCATTTATCACATTGCAGCCTGACCTGCTGCTGTGAGCAAGGAATAGCAGTCTGCAGCACCTTTACAGCTTATTTCTGTGTTTATTTTTTTCAGTAAAGACTGCATCTTGACAAGTTATGCTCAGGCAAGTAAGCCAGAACTGGCAGGCACACAGCACTGATGTGTATCACCTCACAGAAGTGCAGCAGTCCAATGGCCCCTGGACTTCCGGACATTTCTGGGATTTCCTGAAGTGCCAGTACCATTCATTTCCTCTGTTCATGGGTTTTGGGAGAACCCAAATATGTTCCTAGAGTGACTGAAGCACTGTTACCTCTTCACTGTACCCAAAGAAAATTCAATAGTAAGAAAGTTTCCCTGCATCCTAAGAGGGAAACTACCTAGTCATAAAAGACTTGCTATCTCTAACAAAAGATCACATCAATCACTTGGATGTGGTAAAACATACAAGCAATCTACACAGGATTCCTCCTTACCTGGGGCTGGGAAGGGCTGGCAGTGAAGTTAAAGGCTTTGTTCGTCCTAGAAAACAAATGCCAGAGTGTTGAAGTCTAAAACTTTCAGAGCTGGAATACACACAAAGTACCCTCAGATTAAAATAAGTTTTTTTTTCCTGGGAAGGAAAAATAAGGGAAAGAGTAGGTAGACGGACCATTAAGTGAGGTTCAAGTGATACATGAAGAAATTGCATTTGTATTCTCACATCCTAGCTTACTCAAGTTGGAAGTTCTCCAGCTTGGTGACTAGCAGCTCATATGCAATATTGAACGGTGCCATGGAAGCGACATCCACAAATATAATCTGGTCAGAGGGTCTTGTTTCAGGTGTTGGCTCAGAGGGACAGAGGGTCCGACTCACTTCTTGGTAATTGTAGGTCCTCTGATACCTACAAGAGCCAGGGGAAGGAGGAAGGAGAAAGTTGGATGGGAAAGAGAGAGAGCAGTTAAAAAGTTTTTCAGCATTTCTAAGAACGGCATCATTTTCCCCCTGCTTGCATAACTGAAATTCTCATCTGAAAGGCCAGGAGCATTCACTCTTTTATTCAGGATTCAAGCTCCACCTCTGCTGCCTCTTGCAATCTGTACAAGGGACTGGTAATCATTAACATTTCACTTCCCTTGGGGATGTTCACAACAGCTGTGGATCTATAACATCTTCCATTTAGTGGAGGCAAAGAAAGCACCGACAACCACCGCTGTACCCATTGCCTGCATCAGGCAAAACACTGCAGGATATCTGCTGCTGGCACCGGGATTCAGTCACAGATGAAGTTTCACATCTTAAATGGTCTAAGGTGCCTGAAAATTCTCTGTTTGCAGCCCAACGAGCTCTGGGTTAATGAAGATACAAAGCAGCATTGCTTTCATAAAGAAGCAGCCCCAAAACAACCATCTCCTAGAATAAACTTAATGTGGATGTTCCTGAGGTGAGAAACAGAAGCTGTTTTTCCCCAAATGCACTGTTACACAGAAGTTATGGTGCTCTTTCAAGAGCCTGTTCAAACCCTGCCCCAAACCAGAGCCCAGGACCTACCTGCACACCTGGTAGGCAACTGTGGAATGACAGCAATGATGTGTGGTAGACTCAGTGATTGGTGCCACAAGCAGATCCCCCCTAGACAAGCCTCCTGGTACTCTGTGTACATATCTGAGAAACTAAGAGCCAAGAGCAGGCTTCCAAGTAAGAGGTTACCTATCAAATCCAGTCTTCCTATACCCAGCTGGCAGTGAGCAAAAACGCTCTGCAACCAAGCCCTGCAGTCTACACAGGTTACAAGATGTAGCACGTGAGGAAGGCTGCTGATGAATACAGCTGGTAGAGGAGTGTGTCACAAAGAAGAGACTCCAGTACTTACAGGCCTCGAAAAATCAGTGGGACCTGCCATGACAGCACTCCCTTCTGCTGGCGAACTACAAAGAGGACGGGGTATCGGAGGTTCTCGGAGCTGCTGTTCACGTACACCCGCACTGCATCTACCTGTGGGAAAAGAGACTATAAGCTGAAGGTAGAGAAGAAGGCAGCTCCAAATCTAGGTGGGAGAAGCCTTTCCCGCCTTCCTCAGTCTAACCTAGGTGCTGACAATATGAACAGGCAGATCAGCAGTGTTTATCACTAGACTAATTATTCAGATCCAGAAGTCATTTACGGAAGTGCCTCTCTGCTGATGCTGCAGTCCAGAATCAGAGCCCTGTGCCCAGGTCAGAGGTGACTGTCAGACAAGATACAGTGGGCAAATGCAGAATACACAAGAGAGTTCAGTAGCTTCTGTTGGGAGCAATCTACATAAATGATCTTTCAAAAATTAAGCAAACAGATGCAGACAAACAAGACAAAGACCCAAAGCTACAACTAAGAATCTTCTTGCCAAGACTCTTACGTACCCAACTTAATCAACATTACTGGGAAAGTCACAAAGATGCCATCAATAGCCAAGGATGAAAAAGCAGATTAGTAGCTGGTTCTCATGTAAACAATTCCAGTATGACCATAATCCCACCTAACAAAACAGGAATACACGGCTGACTGCCCTCAAGTGGACAAGAAAGGCTGCTTGTGAGAAAAGGGTTTTAATGTACCAGCAACTGAAATTTCTCCTTACATTAACATTGGCCACCACATGGTTGAAGAGGTAGGACAGCTGTGGTGTTAAAACACCCTCAGTTCACTATTTGAGAAGCAAGAAGTTTGTCTGCACCACATGGAAGTGTCACCATTTCCATTTGAAAACAGCATCCAATCAGCTCCCTCCCCAGAACTGCAGACACTGATCAAGAATACAAAACACAAGAGTGCATAACTCATCATATGATAAGAAACAGTCCATCTCAATTAGAGGCCTTGAAATAATGAAAGCATATTAAGTAGACAATATATACACATTTTAAACCTGACACATCCTGAAAGATTATAATGGATTCTCACTAGATCAGTGAAAGACTTCTCACAGATATTCTGAATTTATACCCTCCAGTAAGAGTAAAGGTGCAAAGAGGTAGCACCTTCTGAAAAGAACATACAGAATTAGCAAGGTAGAAGAAGGAGAGTTATCAGAGATAGCAGCTTATTCTTACCCTAATGACACTGATTTCAGAGAAATTACATCTGACATTCCAAGTCAAAGAAAATGTCCTATTTATTCTTGTTTGGTGATTCTAGGCTCACATGGGAGTTGAGTCTAGTAGAACGAAACACCTTCCTGAAAGTCATAATCATTATCAGTTCTCCTGACATTATCACCATAATACAGAGGCAATAGCCACCAATTCCTAAAAAATTAGGTCTTCAACAAAAAAAATCCCAAATAACTTAATTAAACCCCCTTGAAACAGAAGGGCAGACATTAGATTCTCTTCCCTTGCCTTCTGACTTCTAAACCTTTGCAAAGCTCATTTAACCTGCTTTCCAGTTTTTCCTTCCAGTCACAAAAACTATATATGCAGTTTTTCTTTACAAGTATATTTCAACATAAGGTGCTAAAACAAAGTTAAGAAAAACAAGCACCATATAGCAAAACACACCAGGAACACCTGAAGGGTATCACCACAGGCAGCACTGGAAGGTAACTCAGTGGCTTCCTTAGTCCCTGTAGCTGCCCTGAGGGAGCCAAGCCAGCACACATTGGTGTAACTTGGAAACACAGGGACTGGACTGAACAAACTCCTGCTTGTTTGTGGTGTTTGCTATGACAAGGAATGAGGACACAAATGAAGCAACTGGAACTGAACAATAAAACAAATCTAAGGAGCATGAAGACACAATGATCAAGCCACTCTCCTGCAAGGACATGGAACAATTCTCCACCCATGTGGAAAACATACAAGCCAGTATCACTGCAGAAAGGACACATTTCAGCTACCTGTCCAGCAACTTTTTGCCCACGAAACAGTTCAAGCAAGCCCACCTCCAGAGGTGAAGTGATTCTCGCTTGCCTCAGGCTGGACATGGCTCTGTGAACCCTCCAGGGCTCAATGCAATGGGGAGCTGACATCAAACTCATAGCAAATAACACTACTGGCTTATGTATCCCAAACTATCCATAAATATAAGCCAGAGATTGGGAAGTTCTCTTCTCCATTGACTTCACAAATACAGACCATAATCCAGGACATGAGTTATACATATATGGCAGATAGTCAGGTTTTCTTAATTGTACATGAGTATGTCTACATTAAATGAGTACAATTAATCCCAGCCCCCTCAGCCTCTCCTTACAGGAGAGGCATTCCAGTGCCTTCATTAGCTTTGTGGCTCTGCACTGGATTCACTCCAGTAAGTCCATACCTTCCTTATACTGGGGAGACCAGAACTGGACACAAGCAGGATTACCTAGAGGCAGCTGACCATGGATGGAGACTCCACAACCTCTCTAGGAGACCTGTTATGATGATTGACCATCCTCAGTAAGAAAATACAGTTTCCCATCTATCCTAGAGAAGGGCAAGGGAAGGGAAACAAAAGTATTGGTGATTAATGGTCTGACAGAGAAAAGCTTGAGAAATGGGGAAAAAATCCCTTCCCTCTGCTGTCATCCAGCAGCCAGACCCCTCATTTCGTTTCCCTCTCTCCACAAAACTAAGTTGATCATACACCACCTGAAACATTCATTCACTTTTGCTGCTGATTCTGTTATCTTATAATACATGTAGGAAATAGGAATATCAGGAGAGGGAAGTAAGAGCCTCAAGACTCAATACTTTTTTAAATCTAAGCACTTACCCACATGAAAACTGGTATATGCCATATTACTACCATAATGACTTCTCCACATCCTTACTGTGCTCAGCACTCTGTATTTGCTCTCTGTAACAGCTGGTTATAGCTCCTTTGCCCTGCTCTCCTAAAAGTCCATATTCAGGTGCCTTGTGCTCATTTTGATCTGATAATATCTGAGGCAACATTCAGCTCCATCAAGGCAGGACCACCTGTGGACTAAGTATGGGCTCACAGATGGGATCCACTACACTTCTTTCCTGC
Organism: Toxostoma redivivum; assembly: GCA_013397375.1. Classification (NCBI taxonomy): domain Eukaryota; kingdom Metazoa; phylum Chordata; class Aves; order Passeriformes; family Mimidae; genus Toxostoma; species Toxostoma redivivum. The sequence continues at coordinate 42,789 of VXBI01008048.1, read as the reverse complement.
CCTGTCATCTTTCTCTCTGCACCCTACACAGGCAAAGCTGGTCCCCAGGCCACATTCAAATAGGGTGCCTCAAACAGAGAGGAGCATCAGACAGTCAGAAGCAACAGTTATAGAGCAGCTCATTAAGAAGATTCCACTGCACTTGAAATTTCACCTCAATATACCAACAATTCACTTGCAATGAATACCTCTGTACCTCCTACCTTTGCACAGATCAATCAGGAGCATCACACTGCCTAAACCCATCACCATCTTTATAATAAAGTCCAGGAAACAGACAGGGTGATTAAGAAGCTGGACAGATAGCAACTGAGGTTCCATTCCATCCAGCTATTTACCCTGCTGCCATAACCACAGCAACACAGGGCTTCTTGTGGGCAGATTCTGCACTTCCAGTGGAGGGGCCAGATCCCAATCCCAGGGTGCATCTCTGCTCTCCCCTCACAGGATCTCAGGGATACAGCAGCAGCAACAGCTTAGGTTGATGGACATCTTTCTTATACAACAGCTGTTTCTGCCAAACACTGCAATAAAACAGGTGGGATTTACCTGCTGGCAAAACCTGCAGAAGAAATATACAGTCCACAGTGTCTACATCTACAGTATACAATGCTTGAAGACTTGGAAATAAGCTTGGTGTAAGTCCAGCAAAATGTAGGTGCAATTCCCAAGCAAGGAAGCTTGGAAAAGCGCAGAAAGAATTACCATTTAACTGCAACCAGGGCCTCTTTTCACCTGTTGTCCCTCACTCTCCAATTTAGTGCTACAGATTAGAAGGAACCCTAATTAGTGTCTTGGAGAAAGACATTTTCCCAGGCTGGATGAACTGTCTAGGAGGAGCATCACAAGGGACATGGATAAAAATGTAACACCTATGAATGAACATTAATGCTTTTTTAGGCCTTCTTCTATTTGACCTACCTTAAACTTTTAATCCATGCTTTGCTTCTAGATTCTCTTGCCTTGGTACAGACAACATATACATTTTCATGCTACAGATTTAATGAATTCACTGTTGAGCCAATGCTAGTAATCCCATCTTTCCCTTTGAAAGTCAGCATTTGGCATTTGCCTTCAGCAAAATATTTTTAGAAGAGTGAAAAAAAGCAGGAGGTGAAGAAAAAAAAGGTGATTTATTTACTTCAAACATGCTTCCCCTTCCACACTTTTCCAAAGGTTATTCCATTTGAAAAACAAGCTGTTCTAATGCAATAACCCTTCCTTGCTACAGAATCACTGCTCCCATCACACACACCTCTCCCTTCCAACGCAAAACTATAAAGAGACAAGAGGAACTCCAGTAAATAAGCCATGTTTTAATTTAAAATTAGAATCATTGCAAAGACTATGAGCGTCCTCTACATCCATCCCCACTCATATAGCACTGGTGAGATGAGGAGGAAGTTTAGCCTGGGCAGTAACAGGGTCAACCAGGTTGCTGTCACTCCTGCATTGCCAGACTGATAAGGGACTTCATTTTGGAGCAAGATAATTGCCAGCCCCACAGAAAACTAGTTGCACCTTCCCCTTCCGTGTACACTCATAGTAGGAGGCTGGCGACATTGGTATTATAATATAATGTCAGATTTCATCTGCACCCTCCAAGCTGAAACCCTCATCCTGTGTATCAAATGCTCCCTTTGACAAGGCAGGCCCTGCACAAATATTTGTCAGCAATAACCATACTGCTGTCTTTTGTGCTGCAGGGCTGAGGCAGGGTCAGGATTGCTGCAGAGACTTCTGCTCCTCACATTCCTTCCCAGTGCCAAGGCTCTGCTGTCTGCAGGGGCTATTCACCAGCCATGGTCATGATGGTTTTGTTTTTCAGATTACTGACCTTGAAGTTTCTCCTGTGTTTCAAGCTGGACAAAGCAATAAGACAGCTGAATAAAGAGAGCACTCTCAGCTCTGTATAAAAACGTGTTAGACCAGGAAAGACAAATATTTGTATTTTAGTTCACCACCACCATGGAGATAGGGGGAAGAGAAGAAAAGAAAGGAAAAAAAGTACAACTGAATTCCATTCTCTAGATGGGAACAGGCAGAAGGAGCCAGCCCAAAATTCACACAGCTGAACAAAACCAACGTGGCTGCAAACATTAAGCAAAATAAACCAGGCTCTTGTTGACATGAAAGAATCCTTGGACTGATTATTAAATCTGCATTTCCCACAGAGATTACACATCATTTTAAGACTGTGGGGATGTGAATTTAATGGCAAAGCTGGAGATTGCAACAACAGTTTGTGCTGTAGGCAAAGGTTTTCAGGGCTTTACCATGGATTCCTTTCCAAAAGCTCTTGCTAAGCAAAGCCTTTGAGTCACACCAGGGCTCCACCATGCTCTCTGCCACACCCACAAGCCAGCGGCTCCTTGAGAGCCTGTTGGGATTACCAGTCCATGTTGCAACAGCGCTTGGTTGTGGGCCTGCCAAGGCACCGGGCCAAGCCCGTGGGCAGGGAACACATCCGGCAGGCAAACACAGACTGCTGCTCACAATGAAAGGTCTCAGTGCAGGACACGTGTACAAAAGCCACTGAACTGCTGCTGCTGGCTGTTGCACAAGGAAGAGGTGCTTCATTTTTATATAAACCCTGAAATTCAGTGAAGTAGGATTGAGCCAGATGGACTAGAGCAATCGAGGCAGTGAATGAATACCCCATCAGCACCGAACTCTGCTGATCTTCCCACTGACAAGGTAATAAGGGAAGCCGAGACCTGGAAGGAAAACAGTTGAGACAGTGACATGTTTTAGAGAACCTCTTTTCTGCTGTCTCATGAGAATGAACACCACTCCTACCTGACAACAAAACAAGTGGAGCTCAGAGGATCATTCCCTTTCAGCCTTTCTCTGTCTCTGCACTCCAATGTCAATAAGCCTTAATTGCCAAAAGCAATCTGTCAAATAACATTGGCCCACAGTTTTCTTCCAGCATTTCTGCCAGGAGTATTAAATACCCAAAGCAGCATAAACTAAGAGACAGACTCTAGGTTTGTCAAGCACAGCCTTGAAAACATTAACATAATTGCTCCAGGATTAGTATTTTTCATTTAAATGTTTCACTCTGTGCAAATGTGCCGTGTGAACTTAGTCTGCCATGGACTTTCCCATGAGTTCACTTGTTTGCAACAGTATCCGTGAAGCATAAATGGAAGTAAGACAAATATAAAACATGATCATATTTATCTTTTTCCATTATTGAAATTTTGTCCTCTAACCAATGTCACCAGGGAGTCTCCTGGACAGCCAGAGGAGAAACTAGGAGCTGTCATGTTGGATGAAGTAGGTACCTGTTTCTGAACACCCTCAGATTTCAGGAAGACGTTAAAAATTAAAAATCCTATTTTTACCAATCAGTTAAGGAACAAACTACTCTGCAATAATTGCATCTTCCTAAACCACAGCAGCTGGAACTCTGGGCCAGGCCAACCCTTGAAACAAAAAAGTTTATAATCTTTCCAGATTGTAACTGTGAAACTCCAAGCTCCTGGCAGTAACTCCAGGGATTGCTGTCAGAACATAGATACCAGGTTCTTTCTTGGCTCCCAAGTTCTTCACTTCAGTAACACTTCGGATGTGGATTGAATTACATCTTGTAATGCATTATGTCTTTTTTTAAACCATTTTTCATTATTTTAAACTACACTGAAGTAGCTATTTCTATGCTCAAAGAAAAACATCAATGTAAAAAAGTAAAGAAGGCTGTTTCTGAAATCCTCTGTGGTTCTCCAGGTATACACAGCACAAAATTATGTTTGCTTATGCAAATGTACTAAACTATGTTTTCAAACTGAGTAGATGCCACACCCTTGCAATATAGCTTTTACAGTCTGCACTTCAATTCCTTAAATATCCCCAGAAACAGCAGATGAGGTCCACACAGAAAAAGCTTACCTCCTTACCAAGTTCTGCACAAAATATTTGAGGACATTTCAGCCTCTACTTTCAGTGCAAATGTATAATAAATTGCTGAACTGTTCTTGGAAAGAGTTCAAACTGAGGAGAGGCATTTTGATGAAGTTCTTTTTATTCAGAATTTGTTTTCTTTTTTAATCTAAACATCTTGGGGCTGGGGAGGGAATAACAAAACCTGATCAGCTTTGATTTTAAACATGACAATGTTTAAAAGAGAAGAAGAGAATGACTAAGATTTAGAATATTATTCAAATTCAAAAGAGATGCTTTAGTTCAAGGACAAGTCACTGAGCTTGACACCATTAGCTTACACATTAGAAATAAAAATAAAATTCTTGCCAGCACCACAGTCACCATCTGAAGGTCTGCAGGCTACCCTGCAAGAAAACAGAACAGCTTCCAGTTTTTTTCCCTAAAGCCTGCAAACTGATAGCCTCTGCCAAGACATACTCTCTTTTGCCTCCTAGGTAGGGAAACTCGCAAAGTGCAAAATCCTAGAAAGATAAAGACTAATTTGAGGGGATCTCAGTTGCTTCTACCCCAGCCCAAAGCAAAGCCATGTCCCACACCATTCTTTCACTTAAGATATCCCACTTTTGTCAGAGTTTTCAAGATTTCACTGTATTTTCTGATGCAAAATGCAACAGTCAAGATTGAGATTTTAGTAGACCTCCATACAATTTCTTTCATAGCTGACTTTTATTTTCCTCTGTAAGCAAAAGCTTTTTGTGTGACCCTAAGCATGGTGAGGAGTGTTCAAGAGATCCCACTGAGAAGCAGCAAGCACATTCCAGCAAGCTGTGTGCTCTACACTGCCTATGCTGTCACCTCCTAGGGTTGGCTGTTTTCTTTAAGAAATATAAATTATGTACACAAGTTACTCCAAAGGGATTCTGTTGAACCTTGCTTGGCTTCAGACATCATATACTACAATTTACTTTGATTTTTTTGGCTTTGTACAATTCAATGTCACATAAGGCATTCACTATTAGGTTCCAGAAATGGTATGCTGAGGCTCTTCCAATGTCCTGTGGTGAACACACCACAGAGCCAGCAACCAAAGAGCAATAGTGTTCAGGCCCTGGAGATTCTGTAATTACAGCAGCTCTACTGACATCACGAGATCTTCTCATGCAAGCATTGGTAGTCTTCCCAATTTCTTTGATTTTTACCCACATCTTTGTGGCTGAAGTGGTGAGCTTCCACTCAGCACTAACAAAAGAGAGAACTTCACCTGTTGTCCTCACTATAGCTCAGGCTCAGCCTTCTCCAAACAGTGGACTAAAGATTTATTGCATGCATGGTGTAGCTGTGGACTGAAAGCTGGGCTGGAGCCAAGACTAACACTATGGAGAACATGTGCAGGACATCATGGGAATACTTCAAGGTAGTTTAGTTCCAGCCTGAAGGGTCCTACATAGGAAACCCAAAGCCAGCTCAGAAACAAGAGGTGAAAAAATTGTTCTAAGAGTCGTTACAATAGACATGGGTGCTTCTGGAGTGAGACCTACACTAGGATGTCAAACATCAGAGAACAGCAAACACAGATTTGATCATTGCCCCTTATTAAACGAAGTTGCCCTGTGTAGCAGATCAAGGAGTTACCCTGCAGCTAGGACAGATGGCTTTGGACTAAGCAAGTGACTCATCACACAATTCCAGAGGAACATATGGGTGAATTCCCATTCTGGCTTCTTGCCTAAAGGAAAGCAAGTGCAACTACTATCCACACCTAGGAAATGAGACCCATTCACTAGAGGTCAGAGGAGCACAAATGCATCATGCACTTTGGCTGGAAAAGGCACTTGGTCACAAAATTTAATGCATGTAATTGGAAGACTTGTGATGTTCTTGCTAGTTTTGATACCGCTCTCCTTTTAGGACAGTCAACTTTTTCCTATCTGCAACTCTGGAAAAAATGAAGGGCAATGATGGTAGCAATCCTCCCTGGTAGCACACAGCCTCTCACAGACTGAAGGTAACTTTTTACCCATCACTCCTCAGATAGACTTCACAGACAAGACACCCACTCAAGGGCTACACATCCTCACACTGCACAACTGCTCAGCAGAGAAGCCACAGCTTAATCAACTGTCAATCACAATTTATGGTAAGTTGGGCCATATGGGAACTGAGACTAGGGCTCTGTTCCTAGCAAGGGAGGAGGAGGGAAATAGCACCCACTCTTTCTCTTAAAATAGGTGCAGCCCACTGCTCAGCTTTGGAGCTCATCACAACCAACATGTACTGCATGAATGTCCAAGAACTGTGTCCGGATTGCAGCAGCTTTGCCTACAAATGGAAAGTTGGAAACTTGTTATCTTCAGAGATACTTGGTTTTCTAAATATAGTCCAAGTATTTCCCAAATCATACATTCAGCTGACCTGAGCTCCAATGAGGAGAAAGAACTTTTGTTGTCTTCTTCCTCGTGATATTCTCCTGGACAATTTGCTACAGGATGTACCAACCTGCACAATATTAGTGTAATTTGTGTTTTCAGCAAATTAACCATTAGCAACTGCCAGATCTTACAGTGGTTGAAAATCTCATTCACTTTGAATTCCATCAGTATTCACATACACACTATGCTTTTTGAAAACCTTGGTATTACTGCAAACACAGAACTAAACAGGTTCTCTTATTTGTCACATAAAGCTTTCTCCAGTCAGTGGCAAATGCAGCAGAAAAATTCTACAGCACGTTTTCAATCTTCTGAGCAGGAACGCACCACACATGCAGCTTCAGCAAATCAGCTAAAAGGTCTCCTTCCTTTCTCCCTCCCAAGAAGAGACACGTTGAACATGTGGAATGAGCATGCTTTTTTTTCACCCCCATCCTGGATGTCTCCAGTGTAAATAATCCTAAAATAAAATAAACATGTTTGCCCAACTAATTGCTCACCAGACTTCTAACAGTGCATATCTGCCTTTGCTCTTAGAGCATGAGAGCAACAAGTGACAGTTGATTTTTTTACTATATTTTTTTACACTCAGAGTTAAAAATTAAACAAACAGCTGTACAGATGGGGAAATTTCAAAGAGCAGCTAGAAGGGAAAAAAAGTTAATTCAAAAAGCAGTAAGACTACCCCACTACAAATCAAGAGTTTCCATCAAGAGGAAGGAGTTTGTCATTTGTGCCTTTGTTCACAGGCCAACTCTCAAAGAGAGTTTCACCTCTTTGCAGCAGAGGTGACTTTGCTTCTCCTCAGCTCAGCTTTACCTTCACAATTCCAACTCAGCAATTAAGGCCTAAATCCTAGTACATAAAAGACTCTCAGCTCTCCTGCCTCAAGACAAGGGTTTCAGCACAGCACATAGGAAGGCTTTTCCCCCTCCACAGACAGAGAGAAGAGACCTGGCAATATATTTACACACAGAAGTTTCAGCCAGGTGATTTGGTCTGCATATAAGTATCATCGTTTCATTTTACCCACAAGTTGTACAGAAAGGAAGCCACATGTGTCAAAGCAGCTCTGCTGCAGAGCCCTGAGTTGTGGTGTCTTCACCTTGTATATATTGGCTTGTGAATACTCTTCTGGGATTCACTTTTTCCCTCCTGTCTTGCATGCATTCCCATATCCCAAAGAGTAAGGATGATGATGTGGATGAAGAACATCCTCTGAGATCAGGCAAGCACAACACTTTTCAGAAAGAAGCAAGTCTCTAAAGCACCAAACAAGAGACAAGGTCTTGTTCCCTCCTTTCTCTCATCCATCATTCAAGCACTACTCTATTCAGCTGCATTTTCAGATGTGCCTGTGCAGCCATAGCACATCACTAACAAGAAAATTTACAGAGGGTTGATGAATCACAAGCCAGCCCTCACATTTTGTCCTTGTCCCCAAGTTTTCCCTTGCTTTGTAGGCCTGGCCTCATGACAGAGAGCAGCAGAGGGGGAAATAGCAGAATTTACAGCGTCGTGAAAACAAATTCCTGTTTTCAGAGCCAGATCACTCCAGACCTGACTTTGTTTCAGAGGGGAAAGCAATTAAACCCATCCAATGCAGCCCTTCCATAAGGGGAATGCTCTTTTTATCCAATTAACTTTTCTGTAACTAAGGTTAATCGCCCATGTGGTATCTGCCTTGAGTTATTAGAGGCTTCTGGCTAAACTGCCATCAGCACAGAGACAAGAAGAGACCAAAAAGACCAGGAAGAGCAGAGAGCTCACAAGTGGCAGGCAATTGGCAAACACTGGCTGGTATTCCCTCACTAGGAGTTCAAGGCTTAAGACTACAGCAAAAGGCAATAAACTAATACACTGAGTTTTTGCAGGACTTGCATTCATTCACAAGACCCAACACCAAGAAGACAGCATATCTCTAAACATCATCCCAGCTTTTGCATAAGAAAACCCTGCCCACAAGAACTTGGTGATTAAAGCCAAGATTTCCACTACCACGCTTCTAAATCTTGAGCAATTCTTAACAAAAGGGAGACACAGGAACACCAAGACAGCTCAAACTTTGACCATGCCAGCAAGAGGAGATCCAGTCACATTTGCCTCTCGTGTTCAGGGCTGCAGCTGGGAAAGGGGCTGCACACAGCCACAGCCAATCACCTCAATCAAGGTCAACCACCTTCCACTGGTTCATCTCAGAAACGGCACCTGCAGAGCACGTGAAGAATCACAGAATTGGAAGATCATCTTCAGAGATTATCTAGTCCAAACACCCTGCCATGGGCAGGAAGATATCTTCACTAGATCAGGTTGCTCAAAGCCCCATCCAACCTGACTGAACACTCCCAATGATGTGTATCCACAACTTCTCTGGACAACCTGTTCCAGTGCCTCACCATAAAAAAAAAAAAAATTCTGTTTATATCCTACCCAAACCTACACTTTTTCAAAACTGTTGCCCCGTGTTCTGTCATTACACTGTGGAAAGCTTTTTTATACTGAAAGGCCATAATGAAGCCTCTTTAGTGCCTTCTCTACCACCAGAACCTGTTCTAGGCATCCCTCATTAGAAATTTTTCTATGAAAGTCCATCCTTTGAAAGAGTTTTTGTCTTCCAAACATTTTTCCTAGCAGGAGTTGGTTGTATGGCCCTCTAAGCGTATTCATGTGCTTGGTGAGTTCTGCTCTGAAAAAAATATTACATCTCAAACCTGAATTTCCCCTTCTTAGATATGCTCTTGACCCTATCTCTGCAGAGACTTCATGTTCCAGCATACAGGACTATGGAGATTAGTCCATTAAAGCTCCTGCTTAAGTAAGACAGTAGTCTGCACTGAGCAGTCTGTACTTCATAGCCACAGGAACAGCTTAGTGTCTAGAAGTAGCCTAGAAGTTTCATTTAGGTACCTGCAAGCATCACTAAGCAGCCATGCGCTTCCTCCCTGCCTCCTCCCACTATTCTTTCACTGTAGCTCTCCAGAAGAGAAAGCTTTTTTTCCAGAAGGTGTCCAGCAAAAAACACATGGCTTCAAAAAGCACATTAAATTGAAGGAACTAGATTAATTTTAACTGAAGTCAGTATTTGTGCTGTCTCTGCTAACAAATCACAGACGACATCTGGACTACCAATAGACCCTCATCATAGTACCCAGTACTGAAGAAACATAACTTACACCTCGACCAGCTTCCAAAAGGAGTCTCAAGCCCAAAGTGTGCTTTTGACCTCCTGAGATCATTGGTGACACCCAATAGTTAAGTAAGGCTGGGCTCAGTTGCATCATAGCCCAGCCAGCCAACTGCTGCCCCATAAATACCAGGTGCATTTTATTACATAGTGTACAGTGTGGGAAAAAGCCATGGTTTCCATTTTCTATTGCTCTGCACAACTGAGGACAGGAGGGAAGATTCATCTACCCAGTTCACCATCTTTTGGTGCATCAGATCATCTTACTCAGCAATTAATGCCCAATCCAAACAACGGGGGCAGTTTCCAAGGTACCACTTAGCTACTTGAGATAAACACGACACAAAAAGTGGGGAGGGGGGAACGCGCAATAACTGGCTATACGTAAATGACAGGTTTCTTTCCACCATCAAACAGCCATGGGTGGCCCTGGCCACGCAGCCCTGCAGCCTCCTCACAACACACCTAACCTGCACAGCTCTGCCTCAACTCCCGGACTACCAGGGGAGAGCACCCTGATCCTAAGGAAATGCATAGCAGGGAAAACGGCATTTAAGAAAGCTTATTAAGTGCGCATACACACACGGTTTGTTTTTTTTTTTTTTTAGTTTGGCTTTTTTGTGAGTTTTGTGTTGTTTTTTTAAAAATTATTTTTAATATAGTACTATTATCCTCACAACTCCGTTCTAGGCTTTAAACACATTCTGCTGCTAGAACCGCTGGATATCAAACCCCGCTTTGGGGATGGGGGGCACCAAACCACCTACCAACCCCGCAGCTCCTGGGACACCGGCACCCTCCCATCCCGCAGCCCCGGGGAGCCCTGCCCGCGCCAGGGAAGGTGGGAAGGAGCCTGCAGGTGCATTGCGGCTCCCGACCACCGCGGCGGCGGGGAGATACGAGCAGGACAGAGGGAGAGCCGGGCCCGCTCCCACACCGCGGCGTAGCCGCAGCAGAGCGGGCACCTCCCCGGCACACAACCCCCCCAGCCGAGAGAGTCAGGGGGAGGCGGTGCTCGCCCCGCCGCGGGGAACCTGGCGCTCCGGGGGTCGCTCCTACCTGCCCGGGCTCGCTGCGGTAGGCGAAGGCGTAGACCCGCTCCGCGCTGATGTTCACGGCGCCCCGGTAGACGTGGCCAAAGGCGCCGGGAGCGGGGTTGTCCCCGGGGCCGTCCCCCGCTGCCGCCGCTGCCACCCAGAGCAGAGCGCAGAGCAGAGCCCCGGCTGCCCTCCCGGCCATGTGCTCCTTCCTGCCGACCCCGCGGGGCGCTCGGACTGTGTGTCCCCAGCACGGCGGGCGGCGAGGCGCTCTATCTGCGATTTAAATAAATAGCTCGGCGATACGGACGAGACGCGACGGGGGCAGCGCCGCACATCACCGCCCCTCGCCCGCGGCACGCCGAGCAACTTTCCCCAGGGAAGGACCCTCCGCCGGCCGGCGGGGAGGGGAAGGGAGGACGGCCGGCGGGCTGGCCAGCCCAAGGGAGGAGGGTCTCCTCTCTGTGACCGGCCCCAAATTCTGAGCCTGGCTTAGCAGCCGATTGACAGGGAGCTTTTCCCCTTGGGAGCCGTGCCGTGAGGGCAGGGACATGCTGACATCGTCAGGCACGTGGGGATCAGCATTTGCAGGGCCACCGCCTTAGGGGCGTCCTCGCTCCATATTCTGCCGGCTTGCTGGAGCTGCAGCTGCAATCCTGTATGGGGCGCTCCCTAAATCTTTATTTTTGGCTTCTCATAACTTTGGGATAAATGGTTTAGTTAGTCCTTTAGTTCAGCCTAAAGGTGCGAAAGGCAACAGCAAATGTAATTTCATTAATGTGAAAATGGCTTGGTGCATCTCTTCTTTGCGCCATCCGTGGAACTGGCTACAAACCATACTATGATGCTCTTAACCTTTTCAGCAAGATGAGATACTGTTGGGCTGTGAAAAGGCAAGGGATCTCTCACGGCTTAACCCTCCTATGGTCTTCTGTTGAAAACACACCTAGGAAATGTGTCAGATCCCATGGTATAGGGATGCACTTTTAAGTCAGAGAAAATAGAGTTTTACTTATAAAGCAGTCAGAAGGGTTTTTCAGGCCGAAGATAAGCTTTCAGGAGTCACAGTTTCACAAAGTCAGCCTGCAGTCCCCAGCTGCATTGTCTTTGGAGGAAAAGTTGCAAAGCTCAGCAAAACGAGCCAGTATGCCTTGTGCTGCCATTTTGATCTCCGGGCCCTTGTGTGATTTCTGCCAAGAGAAAAAACTAAACAATTGTCAGTCAGTTCTGTTCATCTTGAAGCAGGGTTCAAGTCACCTTGCCTTTTTCCAGTGTCTCAAGAAGTACCATTAAGGGTAAAATAAACCACTTATGATCTGCTGGAAGATGAAGAATCCAACACAATAATTTTGCCTTTCAGCCTGGAATATCTTGCTCTGCAAACCAGGAGACTTTATGACTCTATCTTGCCTCTTAACAAGACATGGCATAACCTGTCCTTGAGGACTTCAAACAGTGGCAGCACGGGAAGACTTGTGGCTTCCTCTACCTATCTTGTAGATTCCAAGGCTCCTGAACCCTATAGCTCCTTTCTCACCGACTGCTCTCTGAAGATACACAGGTCCCTCTACCAGGGCCAGCAGCCCTCTAGCGTGTGCTGGAGGGAGGACACGAGGAAACTCGTCTTCTCCCAGAGAGGAGACTTCAGGCAATTGGAGGAGGTAAAATAGATAAGGGCCATGCCTGGTTCCTTAGAGCAATGTGACCGATGGCACAAAGATAGTGTTCTGCAAACCAAGGTTGCTGTGGCAGCTGCAAATAATTTTTGCATCATTTGGTGTCATGCATATCTCAGACTGGGGTATCAGTGCATTGTCCCTTTCTAGTTGTGTTGGTTTTATGGCAAAAAAGTGGCTCTTCATATAGTCCACATTTTCCAATGCTGAGTTATGTTATTCTTAAAGTGCTTTCCCTGATTAGACGTACATTATGGTGTCTTACCAAAAACTACACATTTTCCCTCATTTTTACTTTGAGAATTCAAGTTTTCTATGTGTCATACATTGTTCTTATGTGAATTTCGTTTCACTATTTTGAGGCTCTTTCTGTGATTTAGCAATGGTAAACCTTTGTTGAAATCTTTGCCTCCAAGGTGTGGTACTGCCTGACTTGGTGTTACTTGCGGAAGTTTGAAGTCAAAGGTCAACTCCACCATTCAAGTTGCTAATGAAAGTAAACAATCCTAGCAGACAGATCAGATCTCTTTGTTTGATATACCCTTCTATTGACAGGAAAATATCCATTGCACCAGTTTGGGAATTGCTTTTAAATCACACACTCTTCTCATGTTAAAGCCACCTGAGACCAATTTGCCTTTATGAGACTGGTGGTCAAGACAATGTCAAAAGCCCTGTATGAGACGTTTCACCTATTCCTTTCAGCATTTACTAAGTCAGTTATCTCCAAAGAAATAAATTTGGTTAGTTTGACATTATTTGTTCTGGAAAAATGCAGAGTGCCTGCTGCTTATCACTTTACTGTTATTTAGTTGCTTGTGCACTGACTGCTGAATAGCTTGTTCCATTACTTTTTCAGATAACAAATGGAGGTTGGCTGACTTATAACACTTCACTCAGACCCTTTGATAAAGATGAGTTGTGCTTTTTCCCTTTTCATTACACCTGGATCTTGTTTTTGAAGGACAGCATGTACTTTGGAAGAAAGAACCAATCCCTCTAAGAGACAGTAGTCTCATCCAGATACACCATGGGTCTGAGTCAGTGGAAGTGATCTTGTATATGTAACAGTACTCTGGCATCAGGAGCCAAAAGGGCAAGATGCTCCCTGAGGGATAGGGGTCTGAGTGCCACAACACAGAGAGGGGAGAGAGAGGCAGAGAAGGGACCTCACCGGCCAGGGCCCCATCCCACAGGATCTGAGCAAGACAAGCAGGGAGGGCCTGGATATGGAATCAACAGAGTCCACATTGGTGGACAAGTCAATAGCAATGGCTTAGGTCTGAGGCCAACATAAGTTAGTGACTCAGGTCTGGTGATGGCAGTCAGGGACACACACAGTACCAGCAGCAGCAGGCAAGTCCTCAACAGTGAGGCAGATCTGAGATCTGGGCAGGAAGCCAGTCAGCAGGTCTGGGCCAAAGGGATACCGACAGGGATGCCACATGGCTATAGCTCCAGCTCAAGCAGAGCCAATGACCAGAGCCTCACCTGAAATGCAGCTGCCTTGTGAGAGGGAGGAGAGCCTTTGCTGAAGCTTCCCCACAGCCCTGATGCTAAAGTCACTGGAGAGAAGAGGGGCAGCCCTCAGTTGTGTTGTTTCTAGGCTGCCCATGAGCCCAGGGTGCCAAACCTCCAGAAAAGGGGACGATGCTCTTGGGCCCTTGTCTCTGGCTATGTGGAGGACACATATTTTGTAAAAGGACCCATTTTTCCAGTATAAATAAAGCCCAGGGTTGTGAGTGTCTCAAGGGAAGGAGGAACTGTGCTGGATGAGAGGGTCACAGGAGTGTGGTTTTGAGGTTTTTGTTGATTTTTTTTTTCTCTATAGCACAAAAGCAGAAAAGCTCATTATTGTTGGAAACAAAATAACAAAAAACCCCACCCCCAAACCCGTAAAGAAACTATATTTCCCCTGGTAACCATGGCTGCAAAAATATCCAAGATAGAGGACATTACAAAGGAATTCCCTAAATCATACTAACTGGGAAAGGGAAATTGTATAAATGCATAATAAATGAAATTTTTTGAAACGTGATGATTTAAAATTATTGTTTGCATATGTAGTCTCTGTCTTATGTAAGCTCCTCTGCAAGTTAATAGATACTGTAGATGCTCAGTTGGCTTCTGCAGAGATAATGCCACATTTTCAGACTCTGCTGAAAATGCAGTGTGAAGAATAACGAGAAGTGAAATGTAGACAGGCTTTAAAGATTTCTGATAGAACCCACTCCAATTTTCTTATAGGTGGACAAAATGTTTGAGAATACGCTGCTTGAATGAGAATTGTCTCTGGCTTGTATCATATTTTCTTGTATTAGGTATTTAACATTTATGTTTGATTGTAATTTATAAAAGCAGAAAGGTTTAAGAGGTTTCAAAATAGATCATGTAATGTTGCAATTTGCTTTAGTGCTTTTTCCTTCAGTAGGCCTTGTTCTTCAAGACAATTTAAAGCCATGTTAAGAGAGAATTCTAGATGTGCCCTTGATTTATACTTTTGGCTTCCAAATTTTCAGACCAACACAGATTAATGAATTGCCTCGCATGTATTTCTCTTCCCACAGGCTGAACTCTGATGATCACTTTCAGGTGCATATGGTACCTATGTTGAGTGCAAAAGATGGAAACTGAAGTCAACATGCAACCTCCACATTTGCAGCACTTCATTAGGGCCAATTGCTGAATTTCTCTAATGCTTTTTTCTCCCCTCGTGATTTTCATCTTCTCCTTGTATGACATGCAAAACAATTCCTTCCCTCAATACATTAGCCATTACCATCTGCACCTTCACATGAACTTTTTTACAGTGATGCTGGTAAAGCCAGAATTACATTGATGGGGACCCTAAGCACCAGGAAATCTTGGTGAAATGGAAAATGTTTTGAATAAAAAGCTGACAAACTTTATGCCTTCAATTTCCAGCTCCCACAGACAAAATATTATGCTCACACTGGAAGACAAAATGTTAACTGTAGCCTTTTGGAGTAATTACATCATGTCTTCATCTGTGTAGCAGGGAAGTGGTGGATCTGTGGCATATTCTGGGGTAAGTCTATAGGGAATATATTGCACCTACACATAAGCTAAGTGACTCATTTCAGAACCACCGGTTGCTTTACAGACCAGAAATTCCTTGTGGCTACGGAGGTACACCCTTCCTCGGTGGCACAGCTAATATTAGGGATCTGTTTGTTAACTTAAGCAAGGGTCACTCTTTAATTTTGTATCACCTTAATTTCATGGTTTGTGTGACTTTCTGCTCTGAACCACCTATAACAGTATCTGAAATACATTTTCGCACGGGGATATTTCCAAGGCTTCTTCAGAGGGGCACTGAGAAATATCTTTGGAGGGTATTTGCAGCGAGGAGGGATAAGAGTGTTTTAAATGAGAAACAAAAGTCTCAATATTCAGCAAAATTTAGATTGCTTTATTTGATATAGACAGAGCAAGCAGCACGCTGGGGAACGTGAGGAGTCACTGCCCACACCACGCCCCACTGAACCCTGGCCCACAGCCTCTTCTTATACTATGGTTTCTTGTTGTAATCAATAATTTTTGGTTTTTTGCTATCGTAATTTTGTCAGGTAAGCAGTGGTGGTCGAATAAACATCCTTATTCCAATTCACAAAATCTCCGGTGATAGTCAAGTTTCACAGATAACCATTTGGTCTTTATAGATAACCACCAGCGAAATTCTGGAAATCTAGTCCTTGAAATAGGCAGCATTGATCAGACAAAGGACAGGAAGGGCTATCGGGAAGTCTGATTTTGCAAGCTGGTAGTAGATGCAACTTATTTGGAAAACATAACATAACATAACAAGGTGATTTTAAACAGAATGATTTTATCATATAGTTTCCTTTATCTAGTGTCCATGCTTCACTTCAGAGCTTAGTATTCTGGTTTATACAAACCCCAATGCTTTTGTGATTAACGCGAATCTTTTATCAATTATCACAACAGTGAAACGAACGAGTAGAAAATTTAAGGCAAGACGAGACAGAAGACAAGTGATATTGCCAAGAACAGCTCACACGGAGCGGCCTGCAGAGGCCAAGGCACTGCTCTAATTAAAAGAGGCGGTGGGTGGGTGTTCCCTGCAGCCCTGAGGGAGGGCGGGGGCAGAGGCTGCTCCCTCACAGAAAGCCCGAGGGCCGCAGGAGACACGTTGCTCTCCAGCGGCAAGAGCGCAGGCCGGGAAAGGGAGGAAGAGGAAGAGACGGGCGGAGGTGGCCGTGCTTCGCCCCTCCCCTCAGGGTGGGCCGAGTAAAACCGGTCCCGTCGGTAGCGGCGCTCCTGCTCCTGCTCCTTCCCGCGACCGTGATGTCGCTGCTCCGCGGGCCGCGGCCCCGCACTGCCGGCCGGAAGGGCTCTAGAAAGGCGGCGGCTGCTGCCAGGCGGGACTGGGATGTAAGTGCTTCCCGCTGGCGGGCGGCCTCTGCTGGGAAAAAGGTCCGGTAGCCTCCGTGCCCACGGCTGGGGGAATCCACCGCCCTCCGCAGGGGCTGCGCCCTGGAAACCCCCGGGGTGTGTGTGTGTTCTTCGGGCGGGCAGACACACCATGTGTGAGGGGGACACGGCCCCTCTGGTGTCCTTGGCCCTGGTGGAGGCCAGGCCTCCTGCATCTCTTGGGGAAGGAGCGCGCTGAGGTGTGGGTTTTGGTGGCTGCCCCGCCGAGGGTAGAACGCTCTACAGCAACATAAAAGTGCACAGCAGTATAGTGTTAGGCTAGTTATATTGCAATTTAAAAGTTTGGGTTTTTTTGTTTGTTTTTTTTAATGTGACTTTTTAAAAGAAAGTTTGCCCTCAGTTATGACTTTTGACGTGTTCCTTGGTTCCTGTTCGCAGAGTACCGTCCATGATTTGACAGTGCACCGTGCAACTCCTGACGATATTGTAAGTTTAATAGCAGTCACTGCTCTGTCCCTCTGGCAAGGACGTTTAGCTGGTTGTCTGGCATAAAAATGGCTTACCATACTTATGGGGATATTTTCTGCCAATGTTTCGTCTCTTTTTCAAGCTTCTGAATATGTTGGCTCTTTAGTGCTAGTTTTTTGTTTATGATATCAAGCATCCCTAGGTCTGGTAGTTGGTGTTCTTCAGTTGCTTGTTCCCACTGGGAAGCAGTAGCTGCAGTTTTTATTTCAATAAATTGCGAGCCATCATAAAGCATAAGAATGTAAGTACGTGAAAGGTCAGTGGGTTAGTTGAAGGTGTTAGGTCTGCTGGGAAGGACTGAAAGATGTGCTTTGTCTGAGGAGCCTCTCTAATTCTGAAAATACTCAATTTTAATTTAAAATATGTAAATTCTTTGCAATAAACAGATCATGCATATTTATATTTATTTAATTAAATTGTATTTATAGTTATTTAAATGTGTATTTGCATTTTCTTGATAGCACTAATTACCAGGGTGGAAGAGCTACTATTATAAGTTTTGACAGGTCAGGACAGATGGTCATAGTAGCAGAGAAAGACTTAATTCTACAAGTGTTTGGCTTGATAGCTTCTAGAAACTTTAGCGAGCACCTCACACATTTAATTTCTTTAATCTGTATTTCAATATATCTTTAATATAGAATCTAATTGTTAGAAGAAGGGAGGCACTATGTCTGGAGACTGACAATGGTAAATCAGGAAAATGCATTATGTCTTTTTATGCACCTTCCAGGTGCTAGTGTTTGGATTTTGCCTCCCTTTACAGCTGAGAAAACTCTTGCTGAGTCAGTGGGCAGACAGAAATTGAGA
Source organism: Toxostoma redivivum (assembly GCA_013397375.1). Classification (NCBI taxonomy): domain Eukaryota; kingdom Metazoa; phylum Chordata; class Aves; order Passeriformes; family Mimidae; genus Toxostoma; species Toxostoma redivivum. The sequence continues at coordinate 24,821 of VXBI01008048.1, read as the reverse complement.
CTTTCCCTTCACCTTTGGAGCTGCTTTAAATTTGGCTGGTACTGATGGCATTTTGCACTTGTGGATGTTTATGAGGTTGTCGTTGGCACTACTGTGAAATTAACATAAATAATGTTCAGTGCATGAACGATAAAATCAAGAAGAGCTCATTAGCTTTGCCCTGCAAATTTTGCTTAAGATTGATTTTTGAAATTGTTTCTGTAGCTCCGTCGCCGTGAAATACACAAATCAAAAAACAAAGCACTGGCACATCTGGAACTCCAAGAGAAAGCACTGAACAGAAAATGGAAGAAACAAAAGCAACTGGATGCGAGTTCCTTGGAGAAAAGTAAACTGGCTCTGATGCGTGAGGTGAGAGCTAAATTTACCCTTGCAGCCTGTTGGAATGCTCGTGTTCTGCAGCACTACTGGAAAACTGCTCTTGCACATGGAAGCCATGATTGCTCCTCTTGTTGAGTAACTTGATTTCATATATGCATATGCTCTGTGTGCTGCATGCATGCAGTGATTGGAGTAGACTGTGACAAACCAGCTGTTACACAGAATTGCACATTTGACCCAGGTTGCCTGGCTATGCCCTCTGTTATTCTGCAGGCCGCATTTCATCTGAGCAGAAACTGTTTGCAGAGTTCACCTGTTTTAAAAAGTATGTGTATTCTTTGAGTTCTTATTGCCAGCTTGTCTTTTCTTCCTCATGTCTAGCATTTTTCTTTGACGCAAACATGAACATTTCTCTATCAGGGAGGGACACTGCTTATTTAAAGAGGGAAGGTGCAGTGTCAAGTGGGCTGAAAGGGTGAGGCAAGAAGTTGTTAAGGGAAGAAAATTGATGCAACAAAAGATTGATAAGCTATGGCTGACAAGCTTGTCATCTGAGGATTGAAAAGTTTGTTCTCAGCATTCTAAAGCACTCTTGACTGTAAATATATTATTGAATTTGCTTTTGAATATTGAACTGTAGCAGTAAACCCAAGCCTAGTTAACTGAAAAGTGGTGATAGATCTCCTTTTTCACATGGCAGGTCACTCCTTGCCATGTGTAATGGAAACTAATCTGAAAATTACCTTTCAGACCTCTGTACTCGAACAGACTGAATTGTTTGTGCTGGTAAAGAATGACGATGAACAATGTTCACTTAGTAGTTAAAATAAACATGATCTGGTAGTTCTGTAAATGTGCAGTGGACTAACCATCACAAACTTCATTGTTTTGTCTTCTGTAGTTTTTCAGAAGTCCCTTTCTGATCTTTGAGAACGTTCAAGCATAGACAAACAAATGGAAGTACTTAGAATTGAAGATCACCATCTAGTTTTCTATTTGACCCCTGTTTCTCTGCAATCACAGTAGAATTTTTGTGTTATGGATATTTCACTAATCAACCCTCAGACCTGGACTTTTGTTACTTCGGTACTTTTCTGCCAAGTGTATTTCAGCAGAGTATTCAAAAAACTGTGAACCTCTACATCACTTTCCCTAATGCAGCCTTGTTTCAGTAATACTTCCGTGCAGAAATAAGTTATGTGTCACAAAAGGTAGCTTAGACCACCTTTTCTAAGATTTAGCTGGGCTACCTGTTATGTGACTTAATTATTTTGCAGGTGTGAAATTCATGTTTAGGAAATAGTCTTCTATATTTGTTGCTGTTTCTAATGCAATGCACAAATCTCAATTCTTCCTGAGTGGGTTTCCCCTTTATTGTTAAGATATTACTTTATTAAGTTTGCTCTGTGTCTACTTCTGAATTAGTGAAAAGGAAGACAAAAAGAAATTATGCCTGGCAAGATGAAATAGATCTGGCTGCTGTTTCAAGTGCTTGTGTCTTCTTGTGTCTAGAGGAAAACAAAACAGATAGGATGGTTACAATTTTCACCTCTCCCTAACTTAAATCCTGTTAATTGCCAAGTCCTGTGTTCAGAGTAACTGTGGAGACTGTGTGTCCCAGTAGAACACAACCACTGAGAATTGTTTCCTTGTCTCTGTTACCTTGGTGATCTTTTTCTTTTAGTGCTGTTAGTGTAGCTTTCTAAGCCTCTTGAATCCTGCTCGACTGCAAAAGACTCAAGAGACAAAAGCTAAGAAGGTGCTGCTATTAGTGTTGTTTCTAATGTAGTTGTGTGTTGAACAGAGAGACATTACAAAAAAGTTATAATATGGATAAGCAAAAGTTTAATATTTTGGAAATTCGTCTGCCTAAAAATTGGAATGAAAAGATTAAGAGTTTACTTGGGAACTTAGGACTGTGAATGTCCTGATTGGTCTTGTAACAGCTTATGTTTAAAATAATGTTAGTGCATTGCACCAAAGGGTAGAGGTAAATGGATTATTGTAGTGGAGAGATTTTAGGATGGGTCCAGTTTATTTTACTTTGATAATAATCTGAAACAGGATGGAAGGTGATTTTTTAATGAAATTCATAGGTGATACTAAACTGGGACAAAGCAAACTGCTCAGTGAATTTGTCCAGGGTGTGTAAATGGGCCTAAAGGGGTTACAGGAGGATACCACTTTTTCTTCTCATCACAAGCACATGTGAGCTAATCTACCTTGGGAGCAATGCCCTAAAAGTGTTCATAACATGTTCAGCAGGAGGGTAGAGCCTAGGAACCTGCTGATGCCCAAGAAGATCTAGTGAGAAGGGTAAAACCAAATTAATCAGAATAATTTTTGTCTGGTTATACATATCACTCTAATTTTAATTGCCTTTAGGAAATTAGTCATAAACTTTTTTCCTTTTTTCTTTCTATATTTTTTTCTTCTGCTGATTTGCTATAATAGCTTTATCTAAAAACCTGCATTGTTTTGATGTCAGATTGCTAAATGGAAAGACTAGATTTAGTTTGTATCAAATGTGGAAATTGAATAGTGGTCTGGAAGAGGAGATACATGAAGTGCTTGAAAGATGAATATTCACTGATTTGCTAAATTATTGTGAGAAGTCTAATTTACTGCAGTGTAATGCAAGCTCAAAACACTAGAAAAACGTGGGAGCTCAGATATACCAGGGATATTTTGTGACATAACAAGGCATGTAGTAAAATAGGGGGTTGAGGAGAAACAAGTGAAATGCCATTGCCTAGAATTTTTTGTATGAGGCTAAATGTAAGCCAGTAACCTACCAATGGACATTAAAAAGAAACCTGTGGAAATAGCATAGAGTACTGTGAAATCATTTCAAAACAGTTTCTTATGATTCCTGGAGGAGCAAGAATTGTTAGTCAGTTTTCAGATTTTGAGTAGGAGTTGCCTACATGAGCCTTTTCTGTGAGGTCTTTTAAAGTCCTCACAGTCTCTGGATCAATTTGATGAGTCATGATGAAGTAAAGGTCACTTACATACCTCCTCTTAGGTGTTTAAGAATATCTATCTTCTCTCCAGGTTTTGGGATATAATTTTACTAGTTTTCAATTTCCAGCTTTTGAATGAAGCCAGGAGTCAGTGAGGAGCTTTAAATTGTGTTCTCTTCACAAAGTCCCAGTCACCTCCATTTGGCTCATGGTAGCTGGATGCCTCTTGCTTTGCACTCCAAGACATCCTTCCTTAGGAGACGCCTGTTGTGATGGACTTCAAATACTAGACATAGATTTTGGGAGAGAGAATTTGAACACAGAAGCTGCATCTTCTGGAGATTGCCAAAATGTCTTCTGATGCCAGATATAGTCAGCTGTGCTTACCTCTGCTGAAACTTTTGGTGGTATGTGGCTTAAGTTTTAGGTAGGATTTTCATGAGGCAGGACTGAATGAAGCAAGTCTACTTAAATTGGTTTGAATCTCATCAAATAGTACATGTTTTGGGTGTCAGATGTAGGTAAGTGTTCTGTGACTTAACATTGAGATCAAATGATTTGAGGACGCTTTTTTTTGTAAGTGCTAGATATGTCTTTATTTTGATGAGAGTATCATAAATACCCAGCTTGTGTCAGGCTAGGAGGAGAAGAGGGAGTAAAAGAATTTGTTTTAGAGAGTCAATGCTGATGGATGCCTCAGAAGTAATAACTGTTTAATTTTTCAGAAAAGGAGTATGAATTCTAGTTACTCAGATTGAAGCATGGTGCTTTGCTCCATCTTATTTAGGATCTAATTGCACAATACCAACTTTGCAAAAGTTCTCTTATTGGCTGCTCTCTTGGTAACTGCTTAGAGGAACAATATCAGAAAAAATTAAAGGAAAGAATCAGTCTGCTCAGTATAAAGTTTCCTTACTGTACTTTCAGATTCTGTCTGATCAGTACCATTTGCAAGATGGTCAGGTTATGGCTGTGGCAAAAGGCTTGCTTGAGGATGCTCCTCGCACACGAACAGGTAGAACATCTCATCTATATGTGGTAACACATTTAAGATTATCTCCTTGCTTTCCATGTATAGTCTTGCTTCGCAAACCATCATTTTTAACTGCTTTTATCTCATTCTCTAACACAGTATGATTGATCCTGTTCATGTTGGATGAAACACAGGTGAGGCTATCACCTCCCATGGCAGGAGAGAGTGACTGATGCTGGTTATTCCACTGTATTGGTCCACTGTGGAATTTCTCATCATGTGCTCTGAAACACCTCATGCTCGCCATTTTACATTGAAGCTACTGCCCTGTGCAGAGCACCAGTTGGAGCTGCTGCAATAGTTCTGATTCTCATTACTGTGTGAGCTGACTCTTTGCTCTTGGATATGGTTGAAGATTTATCAGCAATTCCTGAATGAGGCTTTTCCTTTGCTTAATTTTATTTGTGGATCCTTGTGCTGCTGGAAGGCAGGACTGGCTGTCTGTATATGAAGTCTTAAACCTAGGGGTTTTTCTGTGTAGGCTGCCGTTCTCTTTTGTTCCTAGTGACTGTTTGATCCTGCAAACTGCTTCTGCACAAGTGTATTTATGCAGATGGGAAGGACAAAAGCTGGGTATGTGGCCCAGTGTATTAAATTAACCGTACGGTTGGTCTTAGGTTGTTGTTTAAAGTGACGTCCCTGTGACCCTTTTTTTTTTGGTGAAGTACAGGAGCTTGATTTTCAGTGCAAACTTCTGCAATATAAGTACAGACCAAGACCTCTCTATTCTTCCCTGTGTTAATTCCTCTAGGTTTTCCTAATGTAACAATGGCTCCCAGCTGTGACCTAGAATCATCTCAAGAACCCATTGGACTAAAAAGTCATCCTCCCTGTCAGGTTTCCATCCTTAGTGAATCGGTCATGGATTCCCAGGTAATGTATATTTTATTCCATGCATGCATATTCTGTGGCTTTTTTGTTTGCACAAAATAAGACTATTTGAAGAGTTTCCAAGCAGAACTAAATTGGGTTTTGTTGATGAGATTCATAGGAGACAAGGTTAAACAGGTGAGTTTCTTTTGTGATACTCTGGGAATCATGATTTTTTGATTTAACCCTCAGATATGAGAAACAGGCATCATTGTGTCTTGTAGAAGCTCTCTCACATTAGCATACCCTCCCTTTTAAATTCTGGAGTTCTCAGGAAGAGTACAATGTGATTACAGTCTAAGAGAAGAACTTCTGTGTCACTTACTAATTGTTACATATCAGAATATGTCTGATTTACCAATTATGTCTGGATACATGGGGACACAGCCATTTGTCTCCTAGTTAACTCCACAGCCTTGAAGAGTCCTACAAGTTTAAATTTTAATATTTTGCATTATTTTACATTTGTTCAGATTTGTTGTAAACAATTTAAAAATTGTTCAAAATGTAATTTAGTTTGCCTTTATGCTCTGTTTTCTTTTAATAACATATTGTATCAGGAATGCTCAACAGGATTTGAGAACATGCATATGATGCTCCCAGAAAACTTCCCTCTGATGAAGACCAAACAGGCTGTTGGGAGCAAAAGCGATGGTGTCATATTCCCATAGTTCTCCCATTTCCTACTATCTGGCAAAAATATCTGTAATTTGGGTTGTGGTACTTCTATGTTAGAAATGTTATCTTGATGTGGCATTTGTTTTTCAGTTTTTACAATATGAGGAGTGACTTGCAGCACCTTTATAAGCTGTGTCACTGGATGCATGCTGCAGGATAAGCTGAAATTTTTAAAAGAAACATGTACTGATTGTCTGCCAAGCCTCTGTGAGATCTTATGTGCCTATGAAAATCACAGTTAGGCTCTCTGGTGAAACCTACCCAGGGGCTCAGAAACCTGGTAGTTTGAGGAACCCTAATTCCAAATTTGGTTGTTTGTATTTGGTTATAAATGTAATACATAGGATTGTATTTTTTTCTGGTTGTGTTTTACAGACGGACTATAAATGTAATTTTGCAGGTCTCATTATGAAGTTGTTCAGCTTGTAATGTCAAATGACTGAAATTTTACAAATGCTATTGATTCAGGTTCTTTTCTATATTTTGCCTGCTGTATCTCTGTTTTGGTACAGCCTTAACAGCTTTTATTTTATCCTCTAATTTGCATGGGTTTTCATATTTAATGTAAATCATACAAAGAAAATATTGGTTACTGAATAACACTTGCTGTGTTATTTTCAGAGACAATTGTCAATATCAGTATCTCTTAGGTACTAAAGTCCCCCAGAACTTAGTACAGAGAGGTGTGGGTTTGGGTTTTTTTTTTCTATGTGGTATATTTATTTTAAGTATGTTTTGGAGGGGAAGACTAAAACTGTCACAGTGTTAAACTGGCTTACACTGGGCAGTTAATCTGGCCATATAAGGGAGAAGCAGCCTGACCTGATAGACAGGCCCCCAGAGAACAGAGATAGGATAGAATTGGAGATAGACAAGGATCTGATCCAGTGAGTCCCAGCCCAAGCTGCAGAGGCTATTGGTCAGAGAGCTAAGCAGCCTGAACTGTGAACCAATCACAGGCGCTTACCTGGGAACATTAAGAGGGGGATTTAAAGTGAAGTCAGAACAATAAAAAGGCTTTTTGTCACATGGACCACAGAGTGCAGTGTCTCCTGTTTCAGACACTGCGCTGATTGACGATACATAAAACAAATGTTTTTGTTTTTTTTTCTTGAAACAAGTCCATAAAATTGGTCTCTAACTTCTTCTGAATTCTTGAAAAGGCTGTGAATGAAGAGGAGGAGGAAGCATCATTAGAAGATGGACACCATGACACTTTGAGTTTCAAATCCAGCATCAATTCTGACAGGTCTGTACAAATATATCCATTCAGGTTTCTGCCTGCTTGACACTGGAATAGGTGGAGTTAAAAGGGTGTTGAATGGCTATAGTTAAAGTAGTTCTTATTGTTTCCCTTTGCCCTCCTTTCCTGATCTCAGAATTCCAGGGAAAGGCCTTGTTGTAACATTGAGACTGGGAATGAAAGTGAGCAGGCAACTCACCTGAGCAATTGCAGATAATTTTAGGAACTCTATCAAGACAGATAATCTGGAATCATGCTATTGTCCTGTTACAATTCACTGCTATTCTTGTTTTGAATGTAGGCTACTTCGGTTGTTGAGAGAAGAAGATTCTTTGGTGAATTCTCAGTTGTGGATTGAAAAAGATATGAGAAAAACCAACTTATCACAGGAATCAAATGTGCTTTGGACTCCAACAACTGTTTTTCCTTCATTGGATCAGTCAGGTGGGATTTGCCAAATCACAGCAAGGTTGTTGGGCTGTTCATAGGATCCTGTCTGGAGTTCCTTTCTTGGGTGGGGGTGAGAGAGAAATATATGCTAATTTGGCTCAGATGTATTTCCAGACTAAAAAGCCAGCTCTTATTATAAAATTAGTCTAGAACATATTACTACTAAGAACATGCCCGAAATATTTCACATGTGCTTTTTTGTTTGTTTTTTTTTTTATGTTTAAATCAGCCCTCAATGCTACCAGTGTAATCAAGAGAACCCATTCAAGACTTCGGAATGAAGATGAAGAAGAGTCTGTAGACTCCGGTGACACTGTGAGACAAGTGCTGAACCCAAACTCAAGGAAACAAAAGCAAATTGCAGCAAAGAGTTTAGTACTTTTTAAAATAAAATACTCTTTGTCCAAGGTCCTTAATGTCATAAGAAACTATGGGTTGGAAGGGATTTTTGGAAGTCATTGCTGGGCTAATACCAGGGTTTGATTAGGGGGTCCTTGAGTCTTGAGCATGTCTAAGGCTGGATGTTCCGCAGCTCCTTGTCTAGTGTATTTCCCATGTTCTGCATGTTCATTGGCAAAGCCAAGTCCTTAAGATTCTGGGAACCATTAAAACAGCCCTTTGGTGCTCTCCATTACCTCGCTGGTCATGGAGTTCTCTCCTGTGCAGGACTTTACTAGTTCTGATCCAGCTTCGTGTTCTGTGCTGCAAAGATAAAGGATGCATTTCAGTCCCCATGTTGTACACATTTGTGTGAGGGTCCTGACATCAGTGACAAGCTGTAATATAAAAGGAGAGTTGCTTACTGAGTATGATAAAGCAGCTGGTGTTTTTCTTTAGCAAACTATTTCCATGCCTTTAACTGGAAAGGAGAAAAGTACAAACAGGTGTATCCAAGATAAAAGCATCAAACAGTTGTCCTTGAGAGGTACTACTGTGGCAGCAGAAAATGTGTTTTTTTAGGATCTGAAAATAGCTGGAATGACTGGGGGATATGCTTTGATGGTCTGTTTAATCTTATGGCAAGAGAGGGAATTTCCTTTAATTTATTTCAAAAAACAATGCAATTTCATTGGTACTGTGAAGATCTCTGTACAAGTTGAAATTCCAATGACCCTTTTTTTTCTTCTCCTTCAGTGAAAAGAAAGCAAGCTGCACAGAACTCTGCTAGACAGAAGAGAGGCGATTCTCCAGCTAACTTAATCCAGACTGACCTTCAGAGAGACAGCAAACCCAGCCTAGATGTTCTCAACCACATGATACAGGAAGTAGAACATGAACTGGAGGAATATGAACGGTGTACAGGTCGTGAGGTCCAAAAAAAAGAGAGAAGTGAAGGCCTGGCTGGGTTTACTCTGTCACTGGTGAATGCTCTCTGTCGTTTGATGCGCTACCTCAAAGAGGTGAGAGACTTAGAACTGCTCCTGGACAGTGAATGAAGAAGGGTGTAAAATTATTTTACAGATGTGAACTTTGGTCTTCTCTGGCTTCCAATCATTTTACATTGAACTCTTATTATCATTGCTAATTACTAGGTTGGCATGCAATTAGGAGTTAAAACTTGTGGTTTGTTGGGAGCTGGTTTCTTAGGAATTGGTATCCCTAGTGGAAATGGAGTTGACTGCAGTGAAAAGTGTCTCAGTGTCTAAGAGCAGAAAATACCAACTGAAATAATTTTAAATTTATTATTTACATATATTCAGAGTTGTAACAGGATAATAACTAAAGTATTGTTTACAAATACATTTTCTTCCTTTTCCTCCCAAAGGTGATGCTGTTGTCACCAGAGCATTGGACCCAAATCCCCTATATTCCTTGAGGGATTCCTTAGTCCTCTTTCACTATCCATAACAGAAACTTTACCTTAAGCAAGAATGATCTGAAGGGCTCACTGTAACAGTGCACAACTGAGAATTAATGGAATTCCATAAAGAAGACCACCTGCGTGCAATGTACAAGCTTCTCTTAAAAAAGAAAAGGGGAAAAATGTATGTTCTACTTCATCTGTATCCCAGAGCTATCAAGAGGCAGCAGTGCCTCACAGATTCATTTGGTCTATTTGACATTTAAAACCAGATTGTGACAGTTCCTGCACTCTTAATAGATGCAGCAGAGTATATTATCTAAGCACTAATGCTGTATTTCATAGCAAAGGTAATAGATCTCTAATGAATGTGGAACTGTCTTATTTTGGTTCCTTTTCAGAGTCTATAATTGAAAGGGGGAAACCATCTTATTTTAAAATTCTATTTTTTTTTTCTTACCAGATGTGTAATAACTTAATCCTTGTATTACTCTATATTTGATCTGTATGGAAGAATTTACTTTGATTAAGTCCTGGAGGCAAATAGTAAATAATCAATCCAAGAGTGAAAAGCAACTGACATCAGAAGATGGCTTTCAGTTGAGAAAGTCTTATGTTTTAAAACATGTTAATAATGATTGGTCTTTGGTCTTTGTTAAAATTGTAATACCAAGGCAGGGAATTAAATTTGGTTCTTTTGCAGTTATAAGGAAGGATCTTGGAATTTCAGTAGAATGTTTTCTGTTTATTAGGAATACCTCAATTTAATAGCATCCCGTTCATGTTATAAATGTAATTGCAGTTATAATCCTGTTTAGATTGTCTTTAATTTTTCTACAGAAGTGAGTTATTCCTGAGCCTCAGACTTCTTTCAAAGCTATTCCCATAATTTTTGTTGTGTTACCATTCCATCCTTCCAGAACTTGATTATTGCTTGCAGAATTGTCTGCCACACTCATAAATTTACTACCTAAATTCTTGAGTAGCAATATGAAGAAATCACTCAAGCTCATAATGCGATTAATGGTATTCAGGCTTGCTTAATAGATACTGCATTCATAATCTAAAGTGACTATTCTCCTTTTCAGGGAGGTTTAATTACAATTAAAGTTTGAGAATTTGCTGGGAAGAAACCCAGCTTGTCTTGAGTGTTTCATAAACCTGGTCTCTATGATGCTAGACATAAATCAAGCACTTGTATGCACCATCTGTCTTTGCCTAGCTAGCAGAGTTAGCAAAATTCCGCCTGAATTATAACTGGTAGTGCTTTTTGAGATGACTTTGCAGGGGATATTTAGAAAGCCCCTAATTTTAGTTAGACAGTCTTCATGAGGTTGCAAAACTTCTAGAGAGATTCCTTTCTCTCCTTCCAGTTTTACTGCAGAAAATTAGAAGGATTGCAATAAAGGATTAATGACTAAATTAGTCTCAACTGTATCTAAAAAGTAGGAAGAGAAACTTGAATTCAGGAATCTTCCATTAAAGTGTTTTTTTAAAAGTGATTAACAGACCAACATCTATAAGAAGGAAATAGTGAATACAAAAGACGCTAGAAAAAAAGATGAAAAGGAGCTTCTGAAATGTTTACAAAATCGTATAAAATTCTTAAAGGGAAATGGCTAAATCTGACTTGGTTTAGAAACTAATTTTTCAATCACCTTCCTAATGTTAGAATTAATCATTCACTTCCCACCCTCATTCTGCTAAGAAAGCTGTTTCTCTGCCATATCCATATGACAAAAGAGTATGGGCATATTCCCTGAATCTGTACTTCTGTGTTCTCCCTATCTGCTGCATGTTCTGGTGCAGTGTTAATGCGCAAGGGATTAGAGCCACACCTGGCAGTGGGCTGGGATGAAAATACTTCTTTCAGGTATGCCAGACCTAAATTGTACCGGGGGATAGGAATGGGTGTTAACCCTGATATTTTCCCTATGCATAAATATAAGACAGAGCTGCTTGGAACCTTTTCCTCCAAGACTAGATTAGTGCTGTGTAGGATTAGTAGATGCAGTGTGATCTAAGGCATCCAGAAGCTTCCACTGCTACCAGGGTAGCAGTGCTTCTTTTGTGCTTTGATTTCTGAAAAGAGAGGACCAGGTACAGGATTTTTTTATCCATTTTCTGAGCCAGCATGCTTCACTTGGATCAATACAAAAACCCCTGTTCCCTCTAGCTGGAAGTGAAACAGAAAACGGATAGTTTGCCTCTCATATACTTAAGGGAGGTGTATCTCCCTGTTCTTGTATCTAGTGGCAGTATCTGTGAGTTGGTCTCAAAAATATTAATTTATTCATGTGGATGCAGAGCTGTTTGGTCATCATACTTTTGAAACCCTGTAGAACATTTTGTCTCTGATGGAGAACATTAGAAAGCAAGTACTTTCTCCTTTACTTAGTCAAATTTGTCTTCATTAATTAATTAGGGAAACTAAAGATTAGACACAAGTAGCATGGGGTACTGACAAGCAACTGTATCTGCAGAGAGAAAATGCTTTTAGTTACATCCTATAAAAGCTGTAAAGGCAGAAGAACAAGAATGTGTAGGATTCCCTACAGTGTCTTGGAGGAACAAAGACAAATAGTAAGCTCTCTGAACTTGAGTAAGTTCTCAAGCCCTGACAATTTGATTTCACGATGAAATTAATGAAGTTTAGCAGTAGTAGGAAGAGCTGTTACATTATGATGTCATATTTACTCATTCCTGTTTTCAAATATGAGTCTATTGGTTTATAGTAAGTTTTCAATTTTTTTCCTTCTTTAGACTGAAATGCAGCTCCATGAGAAAGAGCGGATGAGCCAGCAGCAGGAGGAGATGTTGAATGAACACAGAGAACTAATTGATTCTCTGACTGCTGAAGTTCTTCAAGTAAGGGAAGAAAACATTACTATGCAGGTACTGAGCCCCCCTTGCTCCTTACCCATCAGGATTATGTGTTAGAATTGAGTTCTGTTGCAAGTATGGGCTGAGATGCATTGTCTCATGTTCTGGAGATTTTAACAATGATCAGAAAGAAAGTGATAAAATTGAATGAGGAGTGCAAGAATTACAGTAGCAGGTATGGGTATGACATGTTTGGAAAGTCATTCGTTTATCTTTAATTAACTTCAAAGCCTGAGAAAGTGCTGGTTCTGTGAAACTGAGCTTTACTTATCCATCTAAAAGTTTAGGCATCTTCCTTCACACTTCTGTTTACACTGCTGGAGCAATGAGTAGATTTAACACTACATTTTCTTTTTTTTAGTTTGCAGTAGAGGTAGATTTGATCAATGGCTACATTTAGAAATGGTGCAATTAATTTCCTTAGAGAGGAAATGATGTCATGAGTAAGAAAAGGCAAAACAAATTATTTATAAATGAGAAACATGGAGACAATAATATTTAATCCTCATTGGAATCCTACAGTATCATGCAGTAGTATTAAAAGGCCAAATTTCTTCACAGGACTGCTTGTGGTATATAATTTTCTAATTTATGTTGGTAGAACAGAAATTTCTGTAATTCTGTGTATGGTTTGATTTTTTTTTTCTCCCTCCTTTAGAAGAAGCTTCAGCAATACATGACAGTAACAGATCAAAAGCTGATGTATCTCACACAAGCATTTAAAGACCTCCCTTTGGTAGAACCTGAAAGAGAACAAAGTCCAAAACATTTTGGAATTGCAAGCAGAGGCCCAGCAAACAGCCAAGGTGTGTGCATAAATGTGTGAGGATGAAAGAGGAGTTGTTAGTTTATCCCTGTAGTAGAAAATCTGGTATTTAATAGGTGTCTGCTTGCATAAGTACCTCTGGCATGAGCAAGAGTGTCACTTCTGTAAATTCTGCTGTGAGCACAAATAAAGGAGAGTAGTTTTCCCCCATTAAGGTGGCTTCCAAAATCAGTTTCATTCCAAGGGTCCTGATAAACCCCAGAAACCCCAAAAAAATCAAACCCAACAGAATTAGATCTCAGTTTCCTGTTGCTGAGCACCCTGACAGTCTGAGATTGGTCCTTCCATAAGACACTGGAGGATGCTGCTGGCCAGAACAGCAGCAGCTGAGGTCTGGAACCAGCCAGTCAGAGAGGTCTGTCACTTGTGTTGGTGACTTTATGTGAGAGGGGAGTGACCAGCTGAGTGATGTGTGACGTGGAGACTGGCTAAGCTGAGCCAGTAGATTGGTAGCCAGACTAACCAAACATGACTCAGCTTGTACTGTTAACCACCTATCACCATCGAGTTTTCTCCCAGGTGTCTTTCCTAGTCAGTTGTTTAAATGCATTGCTTTTGCTCCCAAGGTCAGTAACTTCTTGTGAATCCCAAGATTTCTTGGAGTTATTAGTATTCCATAGTTAAATATTGGTTTTGTGAATCTTTCTATAGCTAAAAGCTTTCTTCCTGGAAACATTTTCTTCTTGGAAAGAAGCCACATACGAGATCCTTTTTTCTGTGCTTTACCCAGGCCTAGTAAAAGCAAGCAAAAAGAAATCAACCCCCAAAATATAAAATCCAGACAGTCAGAGAAGCACCCCTCAAAAAACCCCCAACCCAACACCCAAATCTTTACATTCAACAGTTCTGCAGCACTAGAATTTTCACATCATCTTTCTTTACTTCCCTCAGTGAAATAGAGAAGAGTAACTACATTTTATTTTTTTACTGAAGAGATGTCTCATTTGAATTAAATTAAAATAAAATCAGCAGACTTTAAAGAAGCCTTGAATTGTTTTTTACACCATTGTTGCCATCAAATTTATAATATGGGGCACTAGGACAAGTGCATAAGTGTTGGCTGCTAGTGGGTCTGTGGAGATCCAATGCTCCAGACCCAGGGAGCCGCCACCCTTCCCAGAGAGAGAGTCCCGCAAGGGGGGATTCTGGCTGGTTTCTTGGCTGCCGGATAAGCCTCAGCAAGCTGTGGCCTGTGGCTCCAGTGATCAGCTCTGATCAGTGATTTCAGCTCAGTGATTCCAGCTCTGCTTGCAAGGCTATCCCAGGCTGCCTCAGGGACAGAGAGACAGGAGCATCGTATGGAGATCCTACAGAGATTCCTTTATTATCCAGCAGCTCTGTGAAGGGAGCCAGGAGCGGCTGCTCCCCTACCTAACCAGGAGAAATACTGGGGTTTTTATAGGGGAGAGCAAGAGTGGTACCAAGGGGGAAAGACCAATGGATTACAAAGGATTAACATGGGTATTAGGGCATGGTGAAATAACAGAAGCTTTTCAGGGATAGCTCACCATGATAAGAAAAGATGTGCCAACCTAAGGAGCATCCTTCCAGGAGGGTTGAGATGAACTAATCACAGCCTATTCAAGGGACATCCTATTCAAGGGACATCTCTCCAGGGCAAGGCTGAGGGTGGAGCCGTGGCAGGCCCATGGGCCTGCACACGTAAGTCTTGATTTTTCTCAAGAGAACATTACCAAATGCAGCTCAAATACCTGTTCAAGTTACGTATCTGTAAGTCTTGTGTGTGAGCTATAAACAGATCTCATACTACTATGCTGAAATTGTGATGAGGCTTTGTGTAAGGGTTCTTCTTGCTCTTATGGCCAGTAAAGATTTATAATTTGCTTGAGTGAAAGAATTCTGTACCTGGGTGTCAGAAGAAAGGTAGGAGTATGTGTGGAACATACTCTACACTAGTTTGTCTTTTCAGGTATCTGAATGTAAGAGTTGTTATTGCTATTCTTCCTACATTCCTATTTCACTATAAGTAATTTTGTTCCTTGTTTTGTTTTGTTCATTTGTTTAACTTTTATCCCTGCTTTGTCTTTTGCTTTAGAAAAACTTGATTTGACCCACTCTGAGCCCAGGACTGATGCAGGCAATAGGGAAAATACACTGAAATTTCCACAGGCAGAGCTTCCTTTAACGTTTCACCCACAGCCAGGTGCCTCAGGTGATATGAGATCTGGTAGAAGTTTTCCAGCTCACATCATTCAGCCAGCTGTGCTGTTGTCACCACCACAACAGAAGAGCAATCAGGAATTATCTTTCCTCCAGAATGGTGAGATCTCTCTGACTGCAGTAGATTTAGGAGTGCGTGTTGTGTGTGGCTATTTCAATCTCACACTACCTTTGAAGATATGTTTTCCATGGAAGACTTTTAATATCTATGCCTAGACTTACTGGCCATATAGCTGGAATATCCTACTGCTGCACCCAGATTTGCATTTCTATTGTTACTATTCCTGTTGCTAGACAGCCTTTACATATACTTGCTGTTTTCCATCTCCTGGCAGCAGTCCTGTCAGTGGCAATCCAGACTGACATTTTTATTCTGTACTCATTTTGATTATCTTATCTGTGTGATTGCTGAAGCACTTTGTTGATGATCTATAGCACATAATTTCAGATTTCCATCTGCTGATGGTGTAATCCAGTCTCCGTCACCTTTAATGGTGGGACCACTGAAGCCTGGAACTTCTGCAGTGCATGTCTGTAGGCTGTGTGCTCCTGCTTTGAGCCAGTCTTCCCAGCAGAGGGGTTTTTGGAAGCTGTTGGAGCCAGGTTCCCATTGGGTTTCATTTAATACTCAGGAAATGGTTGAGGAAATTTTGGGTGAAATTACATGGTGCTAGATAACCAGGTAACTCAGTCTTGTCTCAGTATCCATAGGCTTTATGAGTTTTTTTAGGTTAGTAGCTCAATTCTGGTTCATGGGAGGAAGAAGGTTAATCAGGCTGATTAGGGAAGATGTTTCTCACTTATCCTTACTGAAGGGAGCAGAAGGAAGTACTCTGTGATTCTAAAACTGAGCTGTTTCCTGCTGCAATTGTAGCTATCAGCACATGCATTCCACTGAACATGCCAGGGCCCTGGGTAACACCCTTGTTGAGAGGCAGATAATTACATCTGTGGCCAGATTGATGGTGAGTGTCAGGAAAGAGAGTAAAGGACTGGGTTTTGGGGTTTTCCTCCTTTTTCCTCCCTTTCAGCTATATTGTTTTATAAGCCTTTTCCAAGTCAGAAAAATAACCAGAAGTCCTCTTGATTTTTAAGGAGTTGGCTGGGCAAATGGAAGTTTATATCTAATTCAGCCACTTGGTGAGCTGCTGTGCTGTGAAGAGGTACATAAACAATCTGGAGGAAATGAACTAAAGGTCTTGTTCTACAAAGAGCAGTGTCTGGTTTAAGAGCTGTCAGATGTCTTCTGTCATTTGAAACAGCAATGCTGAACTATATTCCGAGATGTCTCTAAAATATATTGTTACTCTCTTAAGACTGATGCTAAATGGCACAACAAATGCTAAACTTAATGAATGTTTCTTTGTGCTCAAAGATTCATAAAACACACTTGAGCGTAAATTTTTAAGTGTTCATCTCCGCTCAAGAGGCAAAAACGAAAGCTTGTGAAGGAATGGGCTATTTGGTGTATGAAGCATAGAAAATCTGGTTTTGGTCACCAAAGTCAACTTGGCTTAGAATGTAGTGGCAGACAGTGCTGTAACTGTAGTCATGTCTCTGTGGTACGTTAGCTCTTTGATGATGACCACAAAAATACCTGACTACTTTTGTTGGCCACAATGTTTCATCTTTAGGGGCTAAGAAGTTAGCTTGTTATCATGCCGAAAGTCTTGTATTCTTTTTTGTTTTAGTATCCTAAAAGTTTTGTTAATAAGCCAATATAAATACCAGAATTAAAGCAAAAGCTTAGTTTATCAGGTAAGGTATTTGAATTTTGGAAAATGGAGGACTAAGAAGTAGTATTTGATCTGTCAGCTAAGAAATTCAAAACAATTTATCTTCTTAGTGACTTATCTGTCAATCTCTAATTAAATCATTTATATGTAAGTCTGTTTGCAATAGGAAATGCTCACTTGGTGAGTTCTTACAGGAGGATATTGCACAGAGTGGTTTTGATCAGTACCGTAACACTATTCAGGCCAGATGTTACAATTCAAATTCCTGCTTATTAGTAACCTGATGCAATAAAGTCACTGTTAGTTTCTGCAATAAAGTCACTGTTAGTTTCCTCAGTGAGGATCACATGTCACTTTCCTTACTGTTCCTTTATTTTGTGTTTGTAGTGTTTGCAGCCATTTCCCAGTCTACTGAAAGAGAGCCATGCAAGGAAAGGAGCTTACCTTCTTCCCTAAGGACACAGAGTTCAACTGAGGAAAACTGTCCCATCCCTCAAAGGCAACCAATTCCTCCTGCAAACAAAGATTGGGAGAGTTCCCATGAGAAAATTCATCTGTCCTGCCCAGGTGACACTGGCAAAAACAGCACAGCTGAGGAGTTCCTTCAAAATGGTGATCTGCTGGGACAGATAGCTGAGCTCACACGGCAGAATGCTGTCATTAAAGCTCAATTGAGCAAATTCAGAGGTGTCCCTGGAGACAAAAGTGATTGTCTACATCAGCCAGACCTGACACAAAATGCAGATTCTAGTCCAGACTCTTCACAAGGACAGGTCAGAATTTAACAGAAATGGAAAGATGGATCTCCTTTCTGCTGATCTACTTTCCCATAGTTTACTGGTGCTTTTTTGTCTTTCATGTTGTCAGTTACTATTTGTTTGCTTGAAGACTTGTGCTTTCTTTTTTTACTATTCCATAAGCAGATCAGCAGTAGTTTCTCGTATTTGGCCTATGTTGTACATGGGTTCTGAAGAGTGTGCAACACATTTCTAAGGTTATACTGCAAAAGGAGATGATGTTGCAATGTGATCCAAGCTCTTGTAGTTTGGATACTATTAGCAGTGAAAGCACTGCACCAACACACAGCTTCTTGTCAAGCTTGTAAAATGCATATTTATGCATTTTAAATAAATAAATTTATGCATTTAAAATATGCATAAGTGCATATTTAAAACCACAAAATATATCTCTTCTGCTACTCTGACCCAAAAGCAGATGAGATTCAAGTTAGTGCAAATACGTCTTTTGCAAATGTTTGATCGTAGTGTATGTGCTTGTTGGGTCTGTCCTGTCAGTCCTCTTTTGTGAAAATCCCAAATATTTTGGGGAAGAGAGACCTTGAAGGCTTCAGTTTATGTGGAAAAGCAATTGACCTGCAACTAAGCAGTTACTCAATAGGATCCCTGTATGTGAAGTTAACATCATAACAACGCCCTTGCTATTGTCTTTTGTTATATCACAGTGGCCGATTGACTGTTAAATTAAGGATCCTGAAGATTTTTAATTTCTTCATTTAAATGTAGGCTGAGAGTGTTGTCACTTTCCACATTGGGTTATGTTGTATAATACTCAGTTATTTGGTTGTACAAGATGACGCAAACTCTTAGTAAGTGTTTTTTGTGGAAGCAATTTGTGAGAGGGAGGGGAAGAGGTCAAAGCAATCAAAACCTGGCTTAGAGATGAGGACACTTCTGCTAGAAACCTGCTTTTGCTTCCCCACACACTCCTGAATATGTGTCCCTCTGATTAAGTATATTCTTAATTGTAGTTAATTGCTGGATGTTTGTTGGTTTTGGTTTGGTTTTTTTTCCTCTCAAATTATATGGACAACAACTGTATTTTTCCTACTTGATGGAAGACCAGTGTAAAATATTGTAATGTTTAAGCAGTTGAGGATTTAGATACAAGACAGTAAAAGAGCCAGAATCAGATTTTTCACAGAAGTGCTACATAATTATGTTCACTTTCAGTTTGAAAGCTAAATGCATAGAAGTAGTTGAAATATATTGTATGCCCTCCTTGAGGGTGAAAATTGTAAATTTTTCATTGGAAGTAATTATTCCATTATCTAAGTAGAGTCATCTCATGGTATCAAGGAGCTTGGAGGAAAGAATAGCGGAGCTGAATCGCCAGAGTACAGAAGCACGGGATAAACTGTTGCAGTTGATAGACCAGCAGAAATCAGCTGCTTCTGACATGGTCCCTCCAATGCTATCTCCTGTTCCAACCCCATCCCTGAATTACACTGGTAAGTACCCAGCTTCAGGAGAAATAAGAACTAGTAAGACAGTATTCTTCTCCTTTGGAGAGTCCTTATCTTATTGTAGTAGTTGTTGTGGTCTGACAAACACTCCTTACTTCAGAGAGCTAAAAATGTATCTGCTAAAGTTATCTTCTTAGTAATTAGTCTGCTGCAAGTACTGTGCTTCATGTTAAACCTGCTCTTTGCTATGTTCTTGTCTGAAGAACAGATGCTAAATCTGGACATTAGTAGGAACTTCTTCACAGAAAGGGTTGTCAGGCATTGGAATGGACTGCACAGAGAGGTGGTGGAGTCACCATTCCTGGAGGTGCTTAAGGAAAGATTGGATGTGGCACACAGTGCTTTGGTCTGTTTGACAAGGTGGTGTTCAAAGGTTGGAGTTGATCTCTGATCTGTCTTTTTCAACTTAATCAGTTCTGTGATAGTCTCTGGTGGACAGTGCTGGGTTTTCTAATCAGTACTCTATCATGCAGAATCTTGAGTAAAAAAGAGTAAAGTATTAACATCAGTGTCCTAATTTAAGGCAAATTTGGGAGGAAACCTCTGAATCAGGCTTCTTAAACTCATGGCAGAGTGGTCATCCTATTCTCAACCACATTTTAGTTTTTGTCTTTTGGGTAGTTTTTCCATCACACTCTCTTGCTCAGTTACTGCCCATGGTAATAGAAAGGAATAACTGGAGCTTCCAGTTATGTAAAGAGGTAAATTAGCTTGGGGAATATACTTTCTGGTTCAAGATTCATAGATTAGGTGCTGTATGTAACTGTAAAATAATTACTTTGCAGGAGGTCAGGGCTGCTTTATCTTTTCACGGAGTCATTGTCATTACAAGCAGAACTACATGTGACCATGTACACATGCTCTGTCTGGGACGTGTCCTTTCCCCTTGTGAAAGCACAGAGGATATATGAAGGGGGAAAGACTTGGAGAGAGGAGGGAGGGAGAGGAGGGACCAGTGCATGGGCATTTGCATGCAGGTGCCTACACAGTGACTCCTAGGTTGCGTCATGACACTTTCAATGCTTGTTTGGCTGTTGTAATGTAAATTCAGTATGGTAAGTAAAATCTTAAAGGAACAGAGGTGAGAGATCAGAAGTCTCTAAGCCTCTAATTGCAAAAAACACAGAAAACTTAACCGTGGAAGAATCATTCTGTATAGGTGAGCATTGTCTGTAGCTGCTCTGAGTCTCTGCTTTCATTGTCAGTCATTTTCAGAAAGTAGGTGTGAGGTTGATGTTTAACCTGATGTTTTATTTCTGGTCTGTATGTCTGTGCAATTGGGAAGAGGTTGTGATGCCTCTGAAAAAATGGTATAACAAAATGAATTTTGTGCAATGTTGCTGTGTTCTCGTTGGAATCAAGCAATTATTTTTTCCTAGAAAATGCAAGGAGGACAGTTGAAGTCCCTATTCCCGTGGCAGTGGCTGTGGACAGCTCCAAGGATGACAGTGTTTCCCATGTCAGTATAAGAAGGTAATCGTTCACCCTTTACTATTTCGTATTTGTAGTATCTTAATTACCCATGCAGCAGAAATGGAACACAATGGAGAAATTGCCATGTGTTTTTTGGCTTTGTGGATTTTCCCTTACTTTCTCACATTAAACTCTGCAAGTGGGACAAAGGTCTAATAGCTTTTTCACAACTTCCTTTGTATTTAAAATATCTGCCATCTGACACAAGACAGATGACTCATGTTATTGAAGACTGCTGATGAGGGGTCCTAACTCAGGATAAGAAATAATATTCTAGTAGTCACTTCCATTTTTCACTTTTTCCAGTTTTATTTTTAATATTTCCAGGTCTGTAGGAGACTCCAGCAAACCTTGTTCACCTTTAAGTGCCACATCAGAAAGTGCCAAATTAACTTCTGTCAGCCAAAGACCAAAGGTGAGACTGAAAATTCTTCATCCAGAAAATTTTAATATGTTGTCATAAAAGGGAAAAGATCATCATAAGCTGGATGAAGGGAGGAGAGCTCTGGCCTGTTGTAAGTATCCCAAGGCTATCTTTAATCGATTTGTGGCAGGTTGGATTATAGACAATTGGTAAGAAGGGACCTGAGAACTAGAGACATTCATTGTTTTCTGCCACGGAGTTGTTGTTTACCAGTGAGCAACTCTTTTCTCCTATGGCATCTTTGTGTGTTAGAATTGGAAACCTTTAGAAATCTTTCCCTGGTGTCTCCAGAGAATCTCAAGTCATCATTATGATGTACTAGTAAAGCCACAGTCAACAGGCAAGTAAGCTCTTACCTAGCTGTTGCACAAGTCAGTTACTAAAGGATGAATAAATCCAAACATAAAGAGAAAGCCCCAGTCTAGATTTCTGACTCCTGATGTGCAAAGAAAAGGATAGTCTGCAGTCTGCAGTGAAATGCTTTCACAGGGACCATATGCAGTGATACAGACTTATAAACCAGTTGCTAGAGCTGTTTATTGGCTTGAAAGCAAACTTGAGAACATATTAATAGCCTTTTGCCTGGTGTCTAAAATAACCTAAATAAATACTGATAAAGAGAAGAGAGTTAGGGTCCAGGATTTCCTATCCTTACAGGAAACTAAACATGTGGCTTGAAGTTGGTGGTGTAATTCCTTCCATGGTGCCAAAGGCAGATAACAATCCTACCACAAGTCTATGGGAAATTTACTGTATATGAATCTCAACTGATTTCTTCTTTTACAGGTACAAAAGCAAAAAGAAGAAGGATGGTTTGCATTGTCAATGCACATTATGTAAAAGAAGCTGAGCTCAAGTCATGTATTTTTAGAATTTTTTTAATGAATTACAAATAAATCACAATCTCTCTCTCTACAGATTAACTCTGAAGTGTTTTCATGTATGTGCCATTAGTGTGGAAGAGTCCATTTGCTTATTGTATTTGTGCCCTACAGAGCTGTCTGGGAAGCCCTGGGAATGAGTTTCTGAGGTGGACACACTGCTGTGACCTTACACCTTTTCACCAAAAAAATCTTTCATGATGTTGTAAACTCAGGCTGCTGGAGCTTTACAGGTGACCACCTTGATACCTCTGTTAGGTATGCTGAAGGCAGGAGGTTTTAGAAATTGCCTGTGAAACTTTCTGGAATGTTATTTGCACAAGATACGGGAATAAAATGTCAGGAGGAACTGAGATGAGGGAAGGTACCTGTGTTGAAAAGGAGCCTGGAAATTAGGAAGCCAGTCTGTTTCTGGTGGATAAGGATTTGCATCAGGAAGAATTTATTCCTTCTGTTATTTACAGTTCCTCCCCAAAAGTTGTGTTTTCTGTGCAGTTAACATGCTAGAGATTGCATCTGGACTGGAGGATTGCTTTTCAGAAATCTAATTTAATATTTTTATAGTAAATATAAAGTGACTATTTGAAGTTGAAATCAGAATCTTTATTAGCTATGCACTGAAGTACGTGCTCTTTTATATAACAGAAAACTGATACATATAATTGTATTAAGCTGGCTTGCTGTGTTTATGTAATATTCTAATGACCATGGTTCTTGTATTGGCTTTATTTGACTTTTTAAAGTAATTGTTATTTTATTAATAATAACCTATAAAATTTAAGACTGTGAGAAAATGCTTCGTTATTTGTTCTTGTCTTGTAGTAAACCTTGCCTAAAATATTTATGGTGGAGATCTAGAATATGAAAATAGTTTGCAAGTCTGGGAAAGAAAACAGCTGCAAGTATCAAAACCAGGCTTTTTTTTTTTAACTGTGAAATTTCCTCCTAAAGATAATGATAGGGTAGAGCCATCCTCTGTCCTTTCAGTCAGTTCAATTTTAGGAGAATGAAGAAAATACAATTTTTTTTTTCTGTTTCGTTTTGTCTTTTGTAAAGAAAGGATTCTTCTAAACAGATCTAGAACATCAAAAAAATACGGGATTCAAAAGAAGATCTTTCAAATATTCATTGATGCCTCCATGGTTTATTTTTCCAGTGTTAATTTTGGGAAGTGAAGAAAGTTTATATTTCTGTATTTTGTGAAATATCAGTTAAAATTGCTTGGAAGAAATCTCTCAACTCATGAAGAGACAGGAATACCACTGTTTGGATGGGAACTACATAACCACAGTGCCACAGGTTAATGGTGTTGTCTCTGCTAATGTTTACTACAAATGCTCTGCAATTAAACTGAGAATTCCTTTTAGTGTACAGGATTGGAATTAATCCTATGAGTTGTCTGTTTTCTTTAACTTGGAAGTCTGTAGGTGGGAGGGACACTTCCACTCCAGATGTCTCCAGTCACCTCCCACCACCATCTCCACAGCCTGTGACTTCCTGTGGTCCAGGCTGGGATCACACAGTGTTCCATGGCTAGAAATCAGTTGCCCCTGGGATGTCATGGAAGTGTGTTTGCTGGAATGCTGAGGGCTAGTAAAGCTCCAGGCAGTGTCTGAGAAACTGGCATGAGTTTTACAGGGGGGTTGTTTTTTTCTGTTCTAGACCAAGAAACAAACTGCAGCTTTTGCTAGAATTCGACTCGTCAGCTCAAGCTTTGCTGCCTGATAAGCAGGATGGCCTGTACCTGTCTGAAACAAAATGCTGACTCTCATTAGATTGACATCTACTCCTGCAGGGAGCTAGTCTTCCTGCACACCTGTTGCAGGCAATCAGATTTTATATTTCTCTGTACATATATGCATAAAAGTATGCTTGGTCAGGCCTCATACTGACTGCAGATCTCATCGAAGTGAATTCTCTGCTCTTGCTACCCTGCAGCAAGGCCAAGGCCAGGTTTTTGTTCCTAGCTCTATCTCAGTGAAATACCTACTGTAATATCCTTCTATCTTGTGGTCCCAGCCATGAAGGGAAAGAAAAAAAACCCAAAAAGACAAGTCCATTTGTCTTCTCAGCATCAGAATCAAGTGGGCATAGTACCAAACCTGACAGTTCAAGAAGTGATTGGGCAATCCTCTTAGGTATATGATGGTTCTTAGGCTGTCCTGTGCAAGGCCAGGAGTTGGAATTCAATGATCCTTGTGCGTCCCTTCCAACTCTAAGTATTCAGTGATTCTGTGATCTTTTGCATGTAGAAAGTTAGAGCCTTTCAGATCACTTCACTCTCAAATGTGGCTGAAGGGTAGTTGATAAAGATCAATGGCCTGACACACAAAGAACTTGCTTCCTTAGAAAAGTCTCCTTGGAAAAAATCCAGTTTCATCTTCCCTTCAGAAAATGCAGGCAGGATTCAGGAGATTAAAAAGAATATATATAGCAGCAGAAAGCTGAAAGTGGCAGCAGGTGGCTGGAAAGCTGCAGGGAGGGAGGGAAAGCAGGAATGTCTGGTCAGAAGTCACAGCAAGGGCAAGTCTGCACAAAGCCTGCAGCTGCTTTGGTCTTCAAAGAGCTGCTGCCAGCTGAAAGGGATAATGCTTGACCACTTCAAACTCCATGTTTCCTGTCACATACCTGGAGTACAAGAGAGATCCACACATTACTTTTGCTGCTTTCTTTCTATGTTTCAATTGTTACCACATATCCATACCCTATCCACTTCCTGTTTGCAACTTCAGGGTCAAGCCAAGCCCATGTGTGATGATTGTGTGCCTTTCATTATGTAATAATTGGTAAAAGAT
>VXBI01008046.1:162-36238 GCA_013397375.1 Toxostoma redivivum | reverse complement strand
TTTTTTTTTTTTTGCATTATTCCTCATTTTTTATTCTCTGATTAATCCCAGCGGCAGCAGCCCTGAGCTGTTTTCCTTGGAAGGAGGGAGCACCATCCCACAGCTTCTCCCTGGAAATGGGAAATGTGGGACAACAGCAGGATCCTGGATGATAAAACAGATTTTCAGCAGGAAAATGAATATTCCGGATTTCTGAGCACCCCAAAAATCCCACAAGCTCCTGGGGGGATCCAATGGGGCCCCACTGGAGCAGCAGGAAGAGCTGAGGAAAAGATGGAGCAGGACTGAGGGATTTTTGGATTTTTGTCATCGTTGTTGTTATTCCAACTGTCCCTCCAAATTTCCATGGTCAAGCTGGAAATCTCTTGGCCAAGACCAAGACCAGGCAGCACTTCCAGGAAGAAAATTCCCATAAAATTCCAAGGTCTCAGGAACATCCCATAATCCCAGGATTGCACAGAATGGGGAAATCAAACCTGGCCTGGGAGCCCCTGGGAGATCCCAAAACAACTGATGGGCAAAATCAGCCCCAAATGCCACCAAAATCCAGGGAAAAATCAGGGAAAAGGCAAAAATACGGGGTGTGCTGTAAATAATTTATGTGCAAAAAGTGATTTTAATTAAGGGTTAAAAGGTTAATTGCACCACAGAGATCCCTGAGCATCCTCCCAGCCCCAATCCCAAATCCCAGCTCTCCAAAACTGTTGCCATTTCCAGCCCCTAGAGGAATCAGGCAGAAAATAAAATAAATAAAATGANAAATAAATAAATAAAATTAAATTAATAAACCCTTGACTAAACCTCTGAGAATCCATTTTCTCCTCGGAGCTGCCCACCAGAAATCCAGGAAGCTGCAGGGATTTTCCTCACTTCCAGTTGGATTCCAGTGTCCCATCCTGCCTGGGGATGCCACTGGAGCTGTGGAATTCTCCCAGCATTACACACAACACTCCCTTTAACTCCTATTGAAGCAAAATTAGAGGAAACAATTAATTTGAAATACTCAGATTGCCTCAATAATATTTCTGTTGAAGCCCATGCCAAGCTCAGCCTCGTTAATTACTTCTTTGGTCATTATTATTATTAGAGCTGCTAATCATAATCAGGGATTAATGAGCGTGGATCCCATTGAGAGCCTGCCAAGCCTGGGTTTGGAATTTTGAGCCATCCTTGCACTTGGAGCTGGAGTCAGGTTCAAGTTTGGATTTTTCTTGATAGGCTGAGTTTTATTTGCTCACACACAGGGAGAGGAGAGGGAATTCTGCCTGCCCCACAAACCAGATTTCCTAATAAATTTCCTAATGAATTTCCTAATGAATCCCTCGTTATCACACAGGATCTGCTGGCATTTCCAAGCCCAACATCCATGGCTTGGCAATTAACCTTGGAAAAAATGAAAACACCCATTTTTACAGCTGACTGTGGCAACAATCAGAGCTCATCCCTCTAAAAATGAGTGAGGAATCCTCCCCAGTTCCTATGGCACAAAGAGGGATGCTCTGCCTCAATTTCAGCCACTCTGGATCGTTTAGGAATTAGGAATCCATGAGGAAAAACAAGGAAGGAGAGGAAGCAGCAGAGCAGCTCTGGAGGGGGAGCCCGAGGAGCCAATTAAGTGAGCAGGACAATTAATTCCTGCAGCTCCAGTCGATATATCCTGATTTTTGCTAATGGGAAGCCCTTGAGCTGGAAATGCAGGATCCCAGCAGTGCTGTCCTCAGAGCAGACCCGAATTAGCAGTTTAATAGTGCACAGCAGGCAGAGGCAGCTCAGAGCCACGATTTATTGCCCACTCTGCCTCTCCCACAGCTCAGCCCTGCACTGACAAATCCCAAAAGATCGATGCCAGCAGCTGATCAATGCCATGGATCCCACACGTGATCAATTTCCAAAATGTGAGCTGTTTTTTGTTGCACTTCGAGGCTTGGAACTGAAGTTTTCACGGAATTCCAGGCTGGTTTCTGAATTAAATCCCATCTCATCCCATGAGCAGAGCTCCTTCCACCATCCCAGGCTGCTCGGAGCTCCATCCAAGCTGGTTACAGAGAAAAATCCCAAATTAGCACCTGAAAAATGAGGAATCGGGAGATGGGCCCCTGATTGCTTTGAAGTGGCAGATTTCAAACACCAGACATGTGACAAATGGATCAGTGACAGGAGACAGAGCGTAAATCCAGTATTTTTCACTGATAAATTGTTGCTCTTCCATTCCTGTCAAGTCTTGGTTTTCCATTTTAATTCCCTGTGACGAGCAGCCGGGTTTTAGCATTCCCTTCCTCCTCCAAAACCCTGCCCACAAAGCTGAACCTCTGCTCTCTGCACAGCTCCAACAAAAAAAACCAGAAATTATTATTAACCCTCAGGAAGCAGCTGCATTAAAAAATGGAAAACTTTATGACCACAGCCATGGTTTGGAACAAAACCCCAGATTTTATTTTATTTTAGTGGGAGTCGTGATGGGTTAAATCAGGATATAAAGGTGACACAGGGTGAGAAAGCAGCAATTATCCACCTTTAAACCCAAAATCCCAAATTATCCCATCCTCACCCTCAAAGCCACAGCACCGAGCATGTTTTGCTGAGCCTGAGAGCCCCTCAGCTCATTAAAAATTCACTTTACACTAAAGAAACACGGCCCCCATCCAGCAAAGCCCAGCCAGAGCCAGCCCAGAACGCTCTCGAACACATCTCTGCTAAAAGAAAGGATGAGTGCCCTGTTTTGCCAGGATTGAAGAGTGCTTGTGAAGAGCCTGCTGGGAGCAGAGGAGGATGTCAGGGATAATAGAGCAGCCCTGCTGCTGGGGAGCTGCTCAATTACCACGGTTTGATGTGGGAAGAAAACAAAGAAATAGGGGGGAAACAAGAAAAAAAAANGGGGGAAAAAAAAAAAAAAAAAGGGGGGAAAAAAAAAAAAAAAAAAAAAAAGAAAAAAAAAAAGAAAATACTTGGTATCTCTGATGAAATAGTGAAGCTTTCACAGAGCAAGCAGTTTGAGAGGATGAAACGCTGGCAGGTTGTGATCAGGCAGGGAATAAAGGATCACATAAAAATCCAGCGTGGAGGGGCAGGAGAGGAGGGGAAGCAGCTCCAGCTGAGCTCCAGGGAGGATTTCGGGAGCTGTGGCTGCGGTCAGGAGAGATCTCCAAAGCCCAGCGGTTTTCTGATCTCACTCTTGGGGTTCAAATCTTCTGCAGCCCAGCCAGGAGGGAAATGGGGAGGGCGTTCCTGCATCCCGGCTTTTCCCACGGGATGCTGGCTCCAAATCCCGCCCGGGGAAAAGCCACTCCCCCCTTTCCCGGGTGAACCCACCCAGATGGGCACAAACTGGGCAGAAAATTCCTGGAAAAGGGTTGGGATTCAGGAAAATCCCCCAGGTTGGTTTAGGGTGGTGGTGCCAAGCTCTGCCCTGGCACACAGAAGTTTTTCCAGCTTTTTTCCAGACAAATCCCTTTTCCGTGCAGAAAAATTCATTTTTGTGGAGTTTATAAACTTTCCTCCACATCCCCTCATTATCCAGCAAAGGGAATCATGGAATGGTTTGGGATAGAAAGGACCTTAAATCCCACCCCAGGATGGGCAGGGACACCTCCCACTGTCCCAATGTCCAACCTGGCCTTGGACATTCCAGGAATCCAGGGGCAGCCACAGCTGCTCTGGGAATTCCAGCCCAGGGCCTTTCCCAGTGGGAGGTGTCCCTGCCCATGGCAGGGTGGGAATGGGATGGGATTTAAGGTCCCTTCTCTCCCAAGGGATGACTCCCCTGGATTTTGGAGCTCTGCTGGCACAGCAAGCAGCTGAAGCCTTTGTATTTTAAGAATTGTGCTGATTTTATGATATTTTCAACTAAACCAGTGGTCTCAGCTTCCTCTACAGCATGAGGGACACACCAGAAAAGGCAATTCCTGATGGAGGATCCCAAAAATATCGCTGCAGTTGTTTTGGGATGTGACTGAATCAGCAGCATTGGCTCCTCAGTGCAGCGAGGGGGTCTCTGCTCCCTTTTCATCAAGAACACCAAGGAAGGGAGATTCAATCATCCCTTGATTGGGAGGCTGGAAACAGGGCCCAAATAATTCCCAGAAAAAGGAGCTGGGGATGCAGAATGTCCTCAGAGGAGTTAAACAGGTGGGGAAACCTGAACCAGCTTTGTTTGGATCCCCACACAGCAAAGAGGCTGGGATGGTGCTGGAGGTTGGAAACAAAATCCCAGTTGAAGGAAAAGCTGAGCAAAGAAAAATAATCCAGGGATTTTCACCAGGAAGGTGCAGAATCAGATCCTGGGAATTGCAGAATCCCAGAATGGGCTGGGTTGGAAGAAACCTTAAATCCCATCCCATTCCACTCCTCTCTCATGGATCACCTTCCACCATCCCAGGCTGCTCCAAACCCATCCAGCCTGGCCTTGGGCACTTCCAGGGATCCAGGGGGAATTCCATTCCAGTCCCTCCCCACCCTCCCAGCCAAGAATTCCTTCCCAATATCCCAACTAAATCTCTCCTCTTTTGGTTTAAAGCCATTCTCCTTCTCCTCTCACCACCTGCCCAAGGAAAACTTGCTCTCCCTCTCTTTCACAACCCCATTTAAACACTGAAATGCTGCAAGGAGGGGTCTTCTCCAGGCTGAAGGGAAAATTCCAACAGGGAAAAAGTATTTGGAGAGACTGAAAATCTCCATTAAATTAATTACAGCCATCAGAAATCTCCTGATTTTTGGCCCAGCCTGAGGAGGAGAACACCCAGAAACCATCTCCAGATGTGCTGAGGTGGCTCCTCCCCTTTTTCCTGTGTTTTCTTGGCACTCAGGAATTGATCACTGACTCCAAATTGTCCCTTCTCACGGTGACTCCTCCTGGAAGGTCCCAAAAATCCCACCCAGCTCCCCAGGAGTGTCCTGGTGTGGCTCAGCCCTGGAGCCAGCCCATCCTCAGGAAAAGCAGGCACGGTTTATTTATCTCTTTGAACCCCAACCCACCCCGAGACAAGCTTTGTATTCAAAGCTTTCCTCACAACTGGATTTTTTTTTTTTTATTATTTATTTTTTCCCAATTCTATTATTTGGATCAAGCCAGTCTATGCTTCTTTAATGTTTCCCCCTCACGCTTGGCTGCTGGCTCCATTAGTTACACCAAGACAAAAATACAGCAGCAGAAATCCTTTGATACACTCAAATCCTCGCCCATAAATAAGCTCCCCACACCCAGGTGGGTTTGCTCTGAAGATTTTATCAGGCTCCCTTTGTGGATGTTGCTGAAAGTCAGGAATTGCAGGGCTTGGAGGAGCAAGTTCATTATTTTAAAAAAAAAATAAAATAAAATAAAATAAAAAGCCCTGTGTGTATATCTCTGTGAAGGGGGGCTGTGTGAAGCAACAATTTTAAAATTCTAAAATTCCAGTCGGGGTTGACAAAGCACTGACTGCTTGTGTGTTTAAACCCACAACAAGCCTGACATTTCATAAGGTTTTTTGCTCCAGGCACTGGATAATTTCCATTACAATTTTAATATTTGGAGAAATCGAGGCCCCAGAGGTTTCCCTGCTCAGTTATTTCGTTCAGAGCACCTCAGAGGAAGTTGATAGGCTGGAATCATCTTTATTCCTGGGCCAAGCTGGAAGTTCATCTGGTTGACAAGAAAAACGGTTCTGGAAATGCAACAGCAGTGAAAGGAAAGCCATGGGAAAAAAAAGTGGGATAAAGTGGGATGGACAGGGATAAAGGATGAGGTCTTTAACAGCAAAGCCACTCCTTTTCCAGGATTTGAGCTGGAAAACTGGGATGGGGAGCAGAATGGAGCCCCTAATCCCAGGGGAAGTGCTCTGGGAGCTGCTGCAGCACTTGGATACACATTTATGGGAATGGGTGGGATCCCAAAAAGTGATGAGATGGATCCATTCTCCATCATTTCCTGCTGCTGAGGCCCCAGGGAAAGCTCAGTCATGGAGCAGATCATGGAAAACCTGGGATCAGTCCCAGCCAGTCTGGGATTCCAGCACCTGCTCAGGGGAGGAGGGAAAAGCTCTGGCTGGGAATACCTGGATTCCATCAAGGATTTCCCACTTGGAATCCTCCTGGAGAAACAGCCTGGTCCTGCCTGGGATGTGTGGAGGAAACACTGGGAAGTGCTGGGGGTGGAGTTAAACCCAGCTCAGTCGCTCCCAAGGCTCAGTCCTGGGGCTAGTCCTGGTTTACAGCTTTACTGAGATCTGGAGGAGGGCGTGGATGCACTCCCAGCTCTGCAATTCCACAGTTTGATGAACTCCACCCTTAATGGGAGTTAAATCCCTCCAGGATTTAAAACTTCTGGACTTTCTGGGCTCCCCTTTTCCATGAAGAAATTTTTCCAATATCCTACCTGGGCCTAAAGGCCTGGGGAGGGGTTTCCAGCAGCTTTTTTAGGATCCAGAAACTCCCCAAGGCTCAGCTTCCTCACAGCCCTTGGTCCCAAGGGGTGTCCCTGGCACAACCTGCACCAATAAACAGCTCCAAAAGGAATTTTTCCATGGAATTCTCTGCTGCTGGAGCTTCTTCTCCCTCCTTCTGTAAAACTGAGCTGGACACCACACAAATGCTGCACTGAAGTGAATAGGAGTGGTTTTATATGGATTTAATCCTCATGGGGTCACCCCATGGATCCCTTCCAGCTCAGGATATTCCAAAACTCAGTGCAGAAGGAACAGATTCACCCACAAGTTTTTTCCACCTCTCCCTCTGGGGTTGTGTCATTGATTCCTGTGGGTGTGGAGACAATGAAAGGCAGGAGCAGCAGGATGAAATAAATATTTAGTGAACAACACTGATTTTTGTAAAGGGAAAGAGGAAAAAAAAAACAGATCCAGCCTTCTGGAACACATCAGTTTTATCTGCCGTGATAAGAGCCACAGGAACCTGCTGAGCACTCGGGCTTTTGGTGACTTATTGTGCTCTGAAAGGTCTGGAAATGGCATTAAACCAAGCAGCAGAATAAAATCAGCCCTGGAATAATGGATCAAGGGCTTGCTGTGCAGTTTCCTGTCGGATGAAAGTCAAACAAGCAGTGGGCAGTTCGGGGACACGCCTGGATCTCGAGAACATCCAAAAAAAAAAAAAAAAAAAAAAAAAAAAAAAAAAAAAAAAAGGACGTTTTTCACCTGTCATTGATGAAAAGCAAAGAGTGGAACAAAACAAGGCTCGAAATAGAAGGCTCCAGATGGATCCTGGCTGACAGCACCGAAGAATTTTCATATTCTCCCTCGTAAATAGCAGAAATGGGGATGTTTGCACTCTGGACACCCTCCTGGGCACTCCTGCTCTCCCAGCCCCAATGTCCAACCTGGCCTGGGACACTTCCAGGGATCCAGGGGCAGCCACAGCAAATCTGGGAAAGCTCTTCCAACACCCCACCACCCTCCCAGCCAGGAATTCCTAATTCCCAACGTCCCATCCAGCCCTGCCCTCCTGGTTTGAAGCCATTCCCTGTGTCCTGGCACTCCAGGCTCTTGGAAATCTTTTCTCTCCACATTTCCTTCATCTCCTGCAAGCTCCCAGTGAGCTCACCCCAAAGCTTCTCTTCTCCAGGCTGGACAATCCCAATTTTCCCAACCTTTCCTCACAGCACAGCTGCTCCATCCCTCGAACTGTTGGTCCTCTCTGGAAGAATAAATTCAACAGAAGGAGCAGGAAATTGCTCCCTGGAAGCCACCCACCCTTTCCAGGGAATTCCACCCCTGGCACGGGGGATTCACTGGATTTGATGTGGGGTTGAGGCACATTTAGGGTTTGGGGCAGGTGCCTCGTGGTGTTGGCTCTGCTGTTGGAGCTGCTGCTCCTCCTGTCTCAACTCACCTTCCCTTCTGCCCAAATCAGCCCAAATCCTTTAATTATAAACACCCCACTAAGGGAGAACGGCGAGAAATCCTCTGCAAACATTTCCTGGGGTCAGACTTGATTTTTATTCAGTTCAAAGAGGAGGATCCTGATTGTTTTGTTGCAGCAGCAAAACCTGATACCTGGTACCCCTCAGGTGAATCCCATCCCATTATCCCATTATCCCATCCCATCATCCCATTCCATCCCATTATCCCATCCCATTATCCTAACCTATCCCATTATCCCATCCCATTATCCCATCCCATTATCCCATCCCATCCCACCATCCCATCTCATCCCTGGTGGCCTCTTTTGGAAAAACAATTCCAGCACCAGCAGCATGAAATTGCTCACTGGAACCTCCCACCCTCTCCTGATCCCAAATCCAGGGAGCTGCTCCATGGATTCAGCTCAGTCCAGCCCCGGGCACAAAGTGGGTGTGGAATCACTCAGAAATTCCTCTGGGGATGTTTGGGATTCTGGAATTGCTTCCAAAAATATGATCCCAAGCTGGAATGAAGCAATTTCTGTGGTGTGGGGGGTCCTGCCTGCCTGAGCCCGAGCACAAATTAGCAGGAATGGGTGTAAAAATCCTGGAATAGGAGGCAGAATGTCAGCAGGAATTGCACCCCAAAAAAAGGCAATAAAGGCTCAAAATGGGGAGCAGCAGGGGAAGGCTGGGCCTGTCCACCACGTGGATAAATCTGGGAGAGGCCTCTGTAGGATGGAGGGTGCCAGACCAGGGCTCTCACAGCCATAATCCAATTCCCCCAGAGCTGGAAGAGGTTTTTATGGAATTTCATCATCGTTGATTTCCTGCCAATAGCCCTGAGAAATAATCCAAAGGTTTTGCCAACAAAGTGACTTTGAGCATCCCTTGCAGACACAATTCCTGGGAACAAGCCTGGAGTGGAGGTGACCTGGGCTCAGTGTGACTCTTGGGTGTCCTGGGAAAACACAAACCAGCTCCAGTGAGGCACCAGCACCTCCAGGAAAAGATTTCCTTTCCATTTTCCCAGGAAAATATTTCATTTCAGTGCCTTTCTCCTGCCTCTTCTCATGCTGGGAATATCCTGGGGAGCAGATCCTAATAGTGGTGTTTTTTATGGAATCCTGGAATGATTTGGGACCTCAAAGTCATCTCATCCCAACTCTTCTGCCCAAGGAATTCTTTCCACTAGACCAACCTTCCACCCCACCACGTATGGAAAAGGAAATATCCATGTGCAATTTTTTCAACGATGGAAAAACAAAGGCAAAGACTTCTCCACAGGAAAGCTCCAAAAAAAAAAAAAAAAGGATGTTTGCTGTTCCCTGGGAAGGTTTCCTTGGAGCAGATGGGGATGGTGACATGGTCACACTATGAAGGGAGAATCCCGTGGGAATTGGTCACACACAGTAAAAATTCCACTGGGAAATGAAGCAAGAGAGCAGGAATGAGGAAAATGAGTGGAATGAGGGAAATGAGTGGAACTGCAGCTCTGGAGGGTTCATCCAGTGGTTATTCCCAGAGGATGCTGGATTTGATTTCACAGCCACCTCAGCAGGACCAAAACATTCCAGGTTCCTCACACACATCCAGCCACTGTGGGAAGCACCTGGAGCATCACAAGGATTTGAAATTAACTCCTCTCCCATGGAAAACCCAGGATTCTGTGGGGAGAAACATCTGCTATAAAAAATCCACCCCAAATCAATGGGAAAGTCTCCTTTTGGCAGGAATTGGGGAAATGGTGCCTCGCTGAGGTTCTCTGCTTTCATGGAATCCTGGAATGGGTTGGGTTGGGAGAACATTAAAGCTCATCCATGGGCAGGGACACTTTCCCCCATCCCAGGTTGGCCTTGGACACTTCCAGTGCCAGCACAGCTTCCAAGGAAAGCCTTGGAGTGCTGGAAAACTCCTTGGAGCTTTTTGGTGTTCAAAGCCATGAATTTCCCAAGGGAGATCCTTGGGACATTGTCCAGTTCTTACAACGCTCCTGGATGTTCTCCTCAGCATCCTGTAGGAATCCCAGGAATGACAATCCCACCCCAGAACACTCGGTGGGGGGATATGGATATTTTTGGATGATGGAGACACCAACAAATCCTTTCTTTTCCATGGCAATGCAGCATTGAGGAAAATCCTGGAAAAGCAGGGAGTTGTCGGGGCTGTCCCAATTTCCAATGGGAGCCCAGGGTTAAAAATAAAAAATAAAAATAATAAAAATAAAAATAAAAATAAAAATAAAAATAAAAATTTGGTGAACAGGAAATTCTCTTTGCAGCATCAGGGGCTGCTGATGTTCTGGTGTTCACAGAGCTCCTCTGGGCTCTGCTTGAAACTCGTTTTTATTTTCTGTACAAACGAGCCAGACCTCCACTTCCCGAGGGTTAATTTGCATTTTTATGGAGAAGAAGCCATTCCACATCCAGAGGCTCTTCCCTGAATTCTGCTCTGGTTATTCTTTCAAAGGCATTTAACATAATGGACAGAAGATTGCTG
This sequence comes from Toxostoma redivivum, assembly GCA_013397375.1. Classification (NCBI taxonomy): domain Eukaryota; kingdom Metazoa; phylum Chordata; class Aves; order Passeriformes; family Mimidae; genus Toxostoma; species Toxostoma redivivum. The sequence continues at coordinate 25,911 of VXBI01008046.1, read as the reverse complement.
AATAGTGAGTTCAGTGGAGGAAATGTCAGACTGTGTTTCATCCATGTTAAAAATTCCAAATAATATTCCATCCTTTTCCTTATCAAACTCAATACCTGCAGCTTCCCTTGCAAATCCATGGAATTCTCAGCCAGGATCCTGAATTTCAGCTTTGGCTTTGCTGAGGTCCTCACTGAGCAGGAATTTGATGGCTCCAAGTTCTGTTTTATCCCTAAAACGTGGTGGAATTTTGGGAGGGATGAGAAGGAATGAGCAGGGCTGGAATTTCGGAGCTGAGTCTCCCATAATCTTTGTGCCATTGGGAAAAACTGCCTGGAAATTTTTTGTGTTGTCCCAGACTACTGGAAGAAAAGAAAATTTAGGCTCTCCAAGGACTTGTTTTAAGCACCCCCAGTGATCAAGCTAATAAATATTTTTAGATATTTATATTAATTTGTGTGTGCAGGCTGCACTACTTCATTAATTGATTGCAAAATCAATAAATTCAAAGTCAATTTTTTCCTCAAATTTTTCATCTTTTATAAAAATGTTATGAAAAACTCTGAAGGGAGGGGAAAAAAAACCACACCAACTAAAAAATCAAATCAAATCCCTCCAATTTCTCTAATATGGGAGTAAAATAATTAAGGATTAATAATCAATAATTTGGACAAAATGAGGGACTGCTAGAGTGGGCTGAGATGGAGTAATGGTTTCCTCATTCAAATCCAAATGGGATGAAGTCCTGAAAGAAGAAGAAACAAAATGAATTTATTCTCAGCTGGAAAAGGTCTTTTAAAGTGGGAAAAAATCAGCACAGAATGGAATCACGGCAGAATCCCGGGATCTTGGGAGGGAGCAGCTCAGTCTGGAGCAGGAAGAGGCTGCAGGAATGGGAAATTCCAGGTTCCTCCTCGTTTTCCTCTGGAATTTTGAAGGAAAGGGTTGATCCATCAGTGAGCAAAGCTGGTGCCTGCTCACGTGGATTTTCCCTTCTCCCCACCCCTCAGGCTGCTCCAGAATTCCAGGAATTCTCGTTTCCCCCAAACCTTATCAGGAATTTGCACAGCCAAGGTGAGGCTGGGGCTGCCTGAGCTCCTGTGGGTTTGGGAAACTCCATCGTTCCCTGAAACCCTGGGAAAAGGCATTCCTGAAAAATCCGGGACACTGAGAGGTGAAAGGCAAGCAGCTCACGAGCATGGAAACAGAAGTTGTGTGGGAGCACTTGGAGCCCTCCTGGAGCTCGGCATCTCCCTGGGAATGGGACATCTCTGGGAGTGGGAAATCCTGGGACTGGGACAACCTGGGAATGGGACATCTCTGGGAGTGGGAAATCCTGGGACTGGGAAACCTGGGAATGGGACATCTCTGGGAATGGGAAATCCTGGGATTGGGACAGCTTTGGGAATGGGAAATCCCTGGGAATGGGACATCTCTGGGAATGGGACAGCTTTGGGAGTGGGAAATCCTGGGAATGGGATGTCCCTGAGAGTGGGATATCCTGGGAATGAGACAACCTGGAAATGGGACATCCCTGGGAATGGGACAATCTGGAAATAGGACATCCCTGGGAAGGGGACATCTCTGGGAATGGGAAATCCCTGGGAGTGGAAAATCCCTGGGAATGGGACAGCTTTGGGAGTGGGAAATCCTGGGAATGGGATGTCCCTGAGAGTGGGATATCCTGGGAATGGGACAATCTGGAAATGGGACATCCCTGGGAATGGGATATCCCTGGAAATGGGACATCCCTGGGAAGGGGACATCCCTGGGAAGGGGACATCCCTGGGAATGGGACAACCTGGAAATGAGACAACCTGGGAATGGGACATCCTGGGAATGGGACATCTCTGGGAAGGGGACACCCCTCAAAATGGGAAATCTCTAGGAGTGGGACATCCCTGGGAATGGGACATCCCTAGAAGCTGGAAATCCCTGGGAATGAGACATTCCTCAGCATGGGACATCCCTGGGAGTGGGACATGTCTAGGAATGGGACATCCCGGGAATGGGACATCCCTGGGATTAGGGACACCCTGGGAATGGGACGCCCCTTGGAGCTCACCAACCCTCACATTTGTGACACCCAGGGAACAAAAGCTGGGATGGGGCCGGGCTGACACCTCCAGCTGAGAGCACCAAAGCACCCGAGGAGGGAATTTTCCCCTTCCCGTGAGCTCCTCTGTGTCCGTGTGGGAATTGTTCTCCACACCTCCAGCGAGAGCAGCGGGAGCGGTGCCAGGGCTGCAGCTCGGCCACCGCTGTGCTCACTAAAAGCTTCTACACAATTTACTACAAGTGTTAAATTACTCCATGATTAAGTGCTGCTGAGTCCTCCAGGCACAAAGCCATTGATCAAATCTTAGGCTGAGCCTGGTAAGGAGAGGCTCAGCAGGGGGGTCTCCCTTGCCCTTTGCACTCCTCTCCTTTTGTGCCCTCAGCCTTTGTGAAAATCAGATTAAATTGATTTCGGTCTGATTTTTTTTTTTTTTTTGGTATGTTTATGTAGCAATAGAGTGAACTTGAAATTGAGCTTTATTAAATTTAAATTAAATCTGGTTTTGCTGATGCCTCTGAGGTTTCCTTAAGTGTTAAAGCCACTCCTGAGTGACCCAGCTCTGACACCACCTGCAGTTCCCACCTGGAAACCTTCACTGGACAAGGAGGGTCTGATTTGTGAAAATTCCTTGGATAAGAGGCTGGGAAGGATGGGGATGGTGTGAGGCAGAGCTGGGGGTGTTTGCAGTGGAGTGGCACAACCCACTGGCAGCAGCAGGTAACAGGTACATCCCTTCCTTATCCATGGGATTCCTCTGGAATGCTGCAGACAGCCCCAGGAGCAAATCCCCCGGGAATTCGGGTGCTGCCTGCCAGAGATGCCACAGGCAGCACGGGCTGAGCCAAATCTTGGCTGCAGAAACCCTTTGTGACCTCAGCCCAGGGAATTGGGAATTATGAACAGCAGGGATCTGTTCCCCGGTGCCTGAGCGTGCCAAAATTCCCTCAGGAAACAGCCTGGAAGTTCTAAATGAGACATCATTCTTAATTAGCATTGCTGATGAATCTCTGCAGGGTTAAGCTGGGCAGGTCTGGCTTCAGTAAGAGCTGGAGGGGCACGAGGAATGGGATAATGGGATTGGATAATGGGACGATGGGATGGGATAATGGGATAATGGGATAATGGGATGGGATGGGATTCACCTGAGGGGTACCAGGTACCAGGTTTTGCTGCTGCTGCAGAACAATCAGGATCCTCCTCTTAGAACTGAGTAAAAATCAAGTTCGACCCCATAAAATCCCCAGGAAATGTTTGCAGAGGATTTCTCGCCGTTCTCTCTTAGTGGTGTCTTTATAATTAAAGGATTTGTGCTGATTTGGGCAGAAGGGAAGGTGGGGTGAGAGCAGGAGGAGCAGCAGCTCTGACCCAGCCCAGCCAGGAATTCCCAATTCCCACTCTCCCATCCATCCCTGCCCTCTGGCAGTGAAGCCATTCCCTGTGTCCTGTCCCTCCATCCCTTGTCCCCTGCCCCTCTCCAGCTCTCCTGGAGCCCCTTTAGGTCCTGGCAGGAGCTCTGAGCTCTCCTCAGAACCTTTTCTGCTCTTGGCTGAAGGTGCCACCACCCCGGAGCTGCAGCTCTGCCAAAGCTTTGTGGGACTTTTGTTCCCTTTCTGCACATTCCAACACAACATTCCTTAATTCCCCTTTCTAATGCAGATCAAGCAGCTCCCGCTTTTTTCTGCTCTGATGTGTTAATTTCTAGAAACCAGACAAAAAGTCTATTTAATTTCAACTCCAGGCTTGGTGGAGAAGTTCTCCAGGAGAGCAGAGGAAGGAAGAAGAACACGCCAGGAATCTTCTGAGGGCCCCAAAGGTTGTTTGTTTGTCTTTGAACCTCGTGCCAAAACAATAAACCACAATTATCCTCATTTTTCGCCTGCAATTTCCAGCCCTGTAAACCCTTTATGGTAGAACACATCAAACTCCTGCTCCCTGCCAATCCTGCCTGTTGCTAAGGAACGAGCAGGCAAAAAAAAAACCCCGGAGCTGGGGGACTTGAAAGTGCTCATTAAAAGGCTTTGTGCATCCCTATCAGGGAAATGCTAATTCGGGAAGGCTGATTGATACCCCCACGTTATCAAGTTCCAGCCACCAGGAAGCAGCTCTGGCTCACCTTCAGTCGCTGTTGTCAACATCCCCAAAAAAAAAGAAAAAAAAAAATAAATAAAGGTTTCTGATTTAAGCAACCAAAACCGGTTTAATCCTAAAAAGCACCGGGATTTTTCATGATCTGCACACCTCGGTTCTGACCAGCGCCCACGAGGCTCGGGGAGTTATTTAAATATGTTTTACATTCTCTCAGCCAGTGCTTTATTTAAATTTTTCCAGGCGTGCTTTTCTAGGATTCCTTTGGAGCGTCCTGCCCGGCTGGTGGGTGCTAAAAGATGCTGATAACAAAAGGAACTTTGTGACAAAGTCAGGGGTCCCTTCTCCAGGGCTGCCAGTCCCAAAATCCCGAAAAATCAACATCAAAAACCCTGGAAAACCAACAACACAATCCCTGGAAAATCAGCATTGAAATCTCAGTAAAATCAACAACAAAATCTCTGGAACATCAATATCAAATCCCTGGAAAATCAACATCAAAATCCCAGTAAAGTCAACATCAAAATCCCTGGAAAAATCAACGTCAAATCCCAGGAAAATCAACATTAAAATCCCTATAAAATCACAATCAAAATCCAGGTAAAATCAGCATCATTCAGCCATTATTAATTTTTATTTCAATGCACGTCAGTGTCACATTCCAAGGAATAATATTTTGGCTTCTTTGTTAAAGCTCTTCCTCCTCTGTTTCAAGGCTGGATGGCAGACTGGGATTGCTGTGAATTTAGGATAAAAATATCCACGGATTGAGAAAAAAAATTAAAATTAATCACTTTGCAGAGCTGAGTGGTGCAGGGTCATGCTCTCCATGCACACCTAAGGAAAAGGGAATTTACCGCAACCGCTCATATAAAGGAAAATTTAATTTAATTTAATTTAATTTAATTTAATTTAATTTAATTTAAATATCACTCTAAAATGAAGGACCTGCACCAAGTTTCCAAGCCCAAATACTCCAGGATTTCTCAGATTTCCTGTCCTTTTCTGCCTCCTTTTGGAACAGGGAGCAACTCTGGCCTTACCCACTCCCCCAAAAGTGGCAGCAGCAAATCACAGCCAGCCTGGGCCCAATCAGTCATCCCCTCATTAATTAGTGAAGCTAAATTAGGAAGGGAACACTTTGCAGTTTAATCAAAGCTACAACACGGTGATTAATGCGCTGAAAGGTTGGGAAGGGCTGACCCAGAAATGAATTCCCAACGGGGCAGGAAGCAAAATGAAACATGGGGAAGTGGCAGGGGGAGGGAACAGCGCTTCCCAGCGAGCTCGGGGACGTTTTTACACCAATGATGGAAAGCGTTTCCCAGCCACGGAGCCAAACATCCCATAATTCACAACCAGGCCCAGACTTTGTTTGATCTGGGCTTTAAATGAAGCCATAATTTGAGCGAGCTCTCGCTGAAAGTGAAGGATTGCAGAGCCATTTATCCAGGTTTTCCCTGGAAGTTCAGCTCATCCTGCAAACCTCAGGTGTCCCTGTGTCCCCTCTGTGGTGGCACGAGCCTTGTCGTGTCCCCTGGAGATTGGCACCAGCCACAGCAGCTCGGTCAGGGACATATCCCAGCTTGAGGAGCAGCAAATCAATGACAAATCCACATTCCTGCCCTTCCAGGAGGAGTCTCCGCTCTGGTCTCCATCCTGGCAGTGCTGTCCCAGTAGTGCTATCCAAGGTCCTGGCAGTGCTGTCCCAGGTCCTGGCAGCGCTGNGCTGTCCCAGGTCCCAGCTGTGCTGTCCCAGGTCCAACCAAAGCTGTCCCAGGAGCTCGGTGTCACCTGAGGTTGCTGGATGAGGTTCAAGAGGGGGTTGGTTTTCAATGGCGCTCTCTAACGAGGTTTTCATTTCTCCTTGGGGTTTTGGGGAAGGGGAAATGAGTCAGGAAATGTTTGTGTTGGTAAAGGTCCAGGTCACCTTATCCCATCCTCTTCCAGGGGATATTTCATCATCACAGTATTCCAGAGTGGTTTGGGTTGGAAGGGAATTTAAATCCCACCTTGTGCCACCCCTGCCATGGCAGGGACACCTCCCACTGTCCCAGGGTGTCCAACCCCAGCGTCCAACCTGGCCTTGGACATTCCAGGGATCCAGGGGCAGCCACAGCTGCTCTGGCAATTCCAGCCCAGCCAGGAATTCCCAATTCCCAATCTCCCACCCATCCCTGCCCTCTGGCAGTGAAGCCATTCCCTGTGTCCTGTCCCTCCATCCCTTGTCCCCAGCCCCTCTCCAGCTCTCCTGGAGCCCCTTTAGGTGCCCTCAGCTCTCCCTGGATCCCTCTCCTCTCCAGGGGAACATTCCCAGCTCTCCCAGCCTGGCTCCATTACTCTGCACCCAACCAGTGAAGGAAATTCCCAATTCCCACTGGAGTCTGGGAAACCCATCCAGACGATCCCAACCCACAGCCAACCCCACCTAAAATCCCATGGCAGCACCCATGGGAGCACCCAGCACCAAGGGGACAGGAGGGATCCGTGAGAGAGCCCACAGTGCTCCAAACCGAGGTTTACCAATATTCCTGCCAGTGCCGCCCAGGAGCAAATCCCTCGTTAGCAACAAGCACGGAATTTGGGTTTGTTGGAGGTAATTAAACACCAACAGCAGCTCAGGGATACAAAATCCAGGTAATTAAAGGGGTGGTGGATAAGGAAAAATCAGGGCAAGCAAATACAGGCGCAGATTAGAACAATTTCCAAATTCCTGAAGTTTCTGTGATCCATTTTCACAAAATCCAGGTAATTAAAGGGGTGGTGGATAAGGAAAAATCAGGGCAAGCAAATACAGGCGCAGATTAGAACAATTTCCAAATTCCTGAAGTTTCTGTGATCCATTTTCACAAAATCCAGGTAATTAAAGGGGTGGTGGATAAGGAAAAATCAGGGCAAGCAAATACAGGCGCAGATTAGAACAATTTCCAAATTCCTGAAGTTTCTGTGATCCATTTTCACAAAATCCAGGTAATTAAAGGGGTGGTGGATAAGGAAAAATCAAGCAAATACAGGCACAGATTAAAATCATTTCCAGATTCCTGAAGTTTCTCAGTGACCCTGCATTTGGGGATTTCCTGGGATGTTTGGGTGTAGGAAGAGAAAAAGGGAGAACTGGGAAACTCCACTCAGGTTAATTCCACTTAAATTTTGGAATCACTCTGTTTGCAACAGAAGAGTTCAAAAATATCAGATTTGGGGAATTTTCTGGGCCCCCAGGACACAGCAAGAAACCCACCAGAGACCCTGCACACAACAGATCCCTCACAACCATCGCCCCACGGGTGGGAATTCCTTCCCTGGGGACACAAATATTCCCAAATCCCCCCTCCTGCAGCTGGGCAGGTCATTCATGAGCCAGCACACATCCCTTCATGATTTTAAAGCTCCCCCAAGAATCCATTTACCATTTTCCTTCCTACAGTGATCACTGTGATTAATCATTCCCACTTTTTAGCCACTGCCAGGTTCAATTTATCCAAGCTCTGCTCCCACCCCTTGGAATGTGCCGTGTCCCTCCTGTCCAAATGAAGGAGTGACATCGTTAGACACCAAGTGACATTAAAATGCCATCAAGGGAACAAACAACTCACTGATGATGCCGTTGAGTGCAGCGCATTTCTTTTCCAAACTGGGAAAATTTACAGTTCAGGCTAAGAAAAATCGAGGGATTCATCCAAATTTCCATGGAAAACATTAATAAAATCACATTTAATAACCAATGGTCATCAAGCAACTGCCTCAGAAATGCTGGAGCCCGGTTAATTGTGAGTCCCTCAATGCCTCAGCTAGAAAAATTCATATAAACATAAAATGGGAGTGTTCTAAGGAGATTAACTTTATTTATTATTCTTATTTATTAACCACTTTAACTTCCAGAAAATAAATGTCCTGTCCATTCCCTAGTTGCAGCGAGCCTGAATCAAATCTAGAGATTAAAACTGGCTCATGCACGGGGCCTCAATGGAACAAACCCTCCCAAAACTGAGAGAGTTCAGCTCTCATCATTATCAAAATAATAATTATATTATTGTTTTTCTCTCTGGTAAATCCCAGGAAAAAAAAAAAGGGGGGGAAAGCTCTGTAATCATAACCAGGCCCAAATCTAAATTCCCTTTGCAGTTCTTTCTCTCACTGTGAACCCAGGAATAAAAATCCCATTTCAGAAAGAAACACAGCATCCAAAAAGAAGAGTTTTACCAAAAAGGGGTGGGGAAGGATTAAATATTCTGACCCTAAACCTTGCCTTGTACCTCTTTGGGGCAGAGTGATGGGATTGATTCTTGCTCACCACAACAACCTCACAAAAACCCTCCTAAATTCCCTATAAATGGAGCTTTCCTGGTGCTTTGGGAGCAGCCAGAATTTGCCTGGATTCATGGCACAGGAAAAGAATTCTTTGCCTCGTGTGATTGTTTCACTTCAAATCCTCTCTAGCAGAGCCCATGAAAAAATGGAAATGAGGATTGGAAATCCAGCAACTGGAGAAGGATGGGACACATGGTGATGAAGTTATTTTACAACTCTGAAGTAAAAGTTGGAGAAGGGGCTCAGCTCTTCCTCAAGCCTCCCTGAAATTCTTTGTGGAGCAGAAATTCCAGCTGTGGCCACCAGCTGCTGTTCATGGGCTGTTTTATGCCCAGTTAAATTGTAAATTAATATTTTTCCCCTTTTACAAAAGGGCAGCCTGCCACACTCAGCCTTGCTCTGACTATAAAGAAGGCTCAGGCATTCATTTTCTCCCAATCCAATATAAATTTCACTTTGCCTACTTGAATAGTTAAGTCTCTCAGTAGTAAAACTCCAGGAATTTATGGTTTATTTTAAAAGGCCGTGGAGGAGAAGGTGAGGATCCAGAGCTTTATTGAGCTGGCTGCAGCTTTATTTCCCTGCTATTAAGGAGTCATTCATTACCCCCTGCATTATTCTAACATATGGATTTTTCACTCATCTGGCTGCAAAGTCACTCTGGCACCCAAATTTCAGGAGGAATTCAAGAAAAGGATCCCTCTGCAGCCACCCCAAGCAAGGCCTCGGGATCATGGATAAACTTCCCATCCCTGGAAGTGTCCAAGGGGTGGATGGGGCTTGGAATAACTTGGGATAGTGGAAGAAGGGGATGGAATGAGAGGATCCCTAAAGTCCCCTCCAACCCAAACCACTCTGTGATTCTCCCATGTTCTAATCCTGAAATTCTCCTGAGAATCCCCTAAAAACCCATTTCCCAAGGGATGCAGGCAATGGCAGAAACCACCCTGGGCTTGCTGGAGACCTGGCTTGATCTTATCCTTGGAAAATCCATATAAAATTAAATGTACGCAGAAGGAAATTGCATCTAAGCTGCACTAGCAACTTCCCAAAGTGCCCAGCTCCTCCTCGGAGCAGCGGGATCCGCAGAGGACGCGCGGAGCGGCGGCGGCTGCTTGGCAATCGCCGGGGGTTCCAGCGCCATTTATCAGTGTCAGCTCCTTCATCCTCCTGGCAGAAATATTTCCAGTTCATTAATGGGAACCCGGCAGAGTGCAGTGAGGAATGGGCTCTGCTTGTAGGAGCAGCACCCACCCCAGCACCCTCTGGGGAAAAATTCCCTTTGTTCAGAAATTAGGGAGCGGAGTCATGGGAGAGGACAGAAAAGCAGCAAATTTGGAGGAGTGGGAATCATTCTGATTTCTCAGGTTTTCATTTGCAGCGTGAATGTTTTTCTCAGATTTTTTGGTTAAGTGAAAGTTTCGGTCACTTTCCATCCTGAATCCACTCAGGTTTATTTTCAAAGGGATCTGTCAGAAATCCCTCCCAGCTCTCGCTAAAAGCTTCTCTCCAAAAAGAAAGAGCTTTTTATTCCAAAGCTTTTCTCACCAGGCCACAGGTGCTGCTGTTAGAGGGGCTCCTATAAAATCAGGATTCCCAATCCCTGGAAGTGTTCAGGGTTGGATGGGGCTTGGAGCACCCTGGGGTAGGGGATGGAATGGGATGGGATTTAAAGTCCCAACCATCCCAAACCATCCCAGGATTCTCTGATTCTATGAAATCCCAGCCTTTATTAATTCACAACACTCCCAACCTTTTTCAAGCCCTCTCTGAGGAATAAAGGACCACGAAGCCAAGGAAAACATCATTCCAGAGGCCAGAGTTCCTCGCAGGACACGGAGGAGATGAGCTGTGGGGCTCCCCACCAAGAACTAAAAATAAAAAACCCCAAATCAGAGCACAGCCATAATTATATAATTAAGGCTATAAAGGGACACTGTGTGGAAACTTAATTACTGCACCATGAGTCAGCCTGGCTTTAATCTGAGTTTAAGTGGCTGGAAATTGATAAATCTCATCGTGAACATGCCAGGTGAGTGCGCACCCCAAGGCAGCCCTGAGCTTATGGTTTGGTTCAGCAGGGGGAAAAGGAAGTCAATCATATTTTGTAAGGCGAGTGTTCATCCCATTAAATTTAGTAATAAAGCAAGGACTCAATTATATTCTCACAGGCTGCTTTCAGGTTGAGTGGTTAATGGATTGTTGGATATTTTTTATGGACAGTGCAGGATCTGCCAAGATGAATGATTAGGGTCAGTTAAAACCCAGAAAAACCCCTCAGTAAAACCTCAAAACCCACAAGCCTTTAGCTTAATATGCAATTATCATCATAAAGAATATTCTTTCAGCTGAACCAGCTGTAAATTCCCAATATTTAAAGGCACCCAGCACGGTGGGCAATGATTTTCCCATTTGCACATTTCCACCTTCAATTCCCGTGGCGAGCCCCAAATCCTGCAGACACCAGGAGCAAAACCCTCCCAGCCCAGCTGAACTAATGCATTTGTCTCCTGAAATTCACCATGGAAATGGAACATTGAAGGAAGAGGGAGAGACAGGAAAATTACAGGTTCCCAATGACACTTCCCACAACGGCTCCCTAATCCACCGTGCCGTCCTTTCAGCCCGAGCGCCGCCGAGTCCATTTAGCCGGGATGGGAGCATTAAATCCTTCATTTTCCAGGGAAGCAGCGACAGCATCGAAATCTGGTGTTTGAACAGAACTTTTAAATTATGTACTTGAACCGCTCGATTTGTTTAATCAAGGTCACCGAGCGCCCAGAACTCGGGGCTGGAGCGTTGACGACGGGGAATTACCGTCAGCGGCGTCCCAAAGCCAGCAGCTGCGGGAAAGTCACGCTTCTCCAGGAGCCTGAAGTGACACTTTAATTACTTGGGCAAATTTGAGCTGCTCAGAGTGTGTGGCTGGTGCTGCTCCACGAATTTTGTCACTTTTGCTTCACGAATTTTGTCGCTGCTGCTTCACGAATTTTGTCGCTGCTGCTCCGCGTGTTTTCCCAGCACGGCCCTGTGGTTGCTGCCCTAGAGAGAGAGAGAGACAGAGCAAGAGCAGCAGCACACATGGAGCTCTTTAGGGAAAAAAAGCCAAATTTATTGAATGGACAGTTTGTATTTAAAGGATGTTATGTGGAGCTAGGACAGGACAGCAGCTCATTGGATAATTGGGAAAAACATCCATGAGACCTCAGGGTGTGTCCCATGGGAAAAGCACCAGGTGTTCATCTTTATTGTGAATTCCATTCTGGTTTTTAACCTGTTTTGACCATATTATCATCCTGGGAGAATTCCTCCCTGTCTGGAGCTCCAACCAGCTCACCAGTCTGGGAATGGAGCTGAGGAGCAGGAGAAATCCAGGCCTGAGAGAGAATTCCCAAGCTGGAATTTTCCAGCTCTCTAAATGTGTGTGTCCACACAGCCCGTCGGTGCTCAGCTCCAGCAGCGGGATTTATCCCACAGCCACGGATCCCATAACCACACAGAGCCACCTTCTCCAGGTCCAGCAGGCTCCAAAGCAAATCTACAACAATTATTATCCCGTTTCGACCTGATTTTATCCCATAATTTCACATCCCTTGGTGATCAGAACTACAGAACTCATGAATGATGTATTTGCACTTTGTTGCCATTGAATCCCAGATTTTTTGGGGTTGGAAGGGACCTTACAGCTGTCAATCCCAAATCCTGCTGTGGGCAGGGAGCCCTTCCACTAGACCAGGCTCAAAACTCCAAATTCTCTTTCTAGAAACCCCTTTGGGGCAGAAATCTTTAAAGAATATACCAGAAAATAATAAAGAGAGAAGGAAAATGGACTCCCTGGAGCTGAAGATTCAGCTTTGCTCCCAAGCACCCAGGAAAAGCTTTGTTAAGGAATAAACCATGGGAAGCACTCGTGACTTTGGCATTTCATCCATCACTCGTGGCAGAGCAGGGAATTTTTCCCTGGGAAATCCAGCCCAGAGCTTCCCCCAGAATGGAAAAGGAACATCTCCCTCTTAGAAGGTTTCATCTCCAGCCAGGGAACCACAAGTCACAGGTCCAGCACTCTGCTCCTGGGCAAACAGAAATGGATTTTTGGGCCATTTGAGGCTATTAAAAGACTAAAATAAGAAGAACATAAGAACTTATGTTTAAAAAGAGGAATAATGCAAATTACCTCAGTGTGGGGTCATTAACAGAGCTGCTGTCATGGTATTTATTTGCTTTCACGCTTTTAGGGGACAATGAGGTAAATTAGGGACATGAAGATGAGGTGAGTGGAGAGGCTGAACAGCAGGAAAATTTCTCCCTCTGGTCCCATTCGTGATCCCAAGCATTCCAAAACACAGCCCTTGAGCTCTCCCTTCAGCTGGCAGGGGAGTCTGAGCAGGCTGTGCTCCCTGCACACACTGATTCCAGGACACAGGGCAGGTGTTCCTTGAGTAAGAGCCTCTTGAAGGACAAAAATCAGGAGCAAAATTAATTCCAGCCTGGAATTAACAGAGGCCAGTGTGGATGCCAGATGTGGAAACGCAGCTCAGTCACCAAGCCAGGTCACCAAATTTAATTGATGCAGCAGATGTGGCCTTGAAGGAATTTGGGACCAAGAGTTCTTCTGCTCCAGATCCATGGATCCTCTTCCATGGGGACACCCAGGAAATGCTTCCAGGCCTTTCCTCTGCTGTGAGACAACACCGTGGCTGCACCCAGAGCTGGAGTTTGAGGGGATCAAGGACTCCCAATTTTGATGAGGATTCCTGTCCAGAATTTTGGATCAAGGGGCTTTGGGTGCTGGAATTCTGGTGAAGGATAATGGTGGAGTCCCACATCTCCCTCACAGAATCGTTGAGGTTGGAAAAAGATTTTTGGGATCATCGAGTCCAAGCTGTGCCTGATGCCCACCTTGTCCCAGAGCTCTGAGTGCCATATCCAGGAATTCCCTGGGCACCCCCAGGGATGGGAACCCCTCACCTCTCACTTTCTGACCTCCCCACACTAATGTGAAGCTTCCCAGTTTTTCCCTCTGTTCCCAAAGCAATGCATTTCCAGGGAAAATGCAGCTGCCCTCCCTTCTGCCAAATGGAGAAAAATTATCCCATTCCAGCTGCATTAGAGACCAGGACCTCGGAATTTTCCTGGAACAGAGGAGCCATTAGCTGAAACAATATAGGTAGCAGGAGGTTTGTCACATCCCAAACACGGCTCCAAGAGCTCATGAAAGGATTGTAAAGGCAAAATTATTCCATTAATTTAAAACTATGGCTGCCTGACTCTCTCCATAAAGAATCCATGGATCTTTATGCCCAGTGCCTGGGGCAAATCAATAATGCTGGGATTTGACTGCTAACAGAGCAAAGAAAACTGATATGGAAGTATTAAAATATGAAAATAACCTGGGAGTGCTCCCAGAGGGGAATTAAGTGGTAAAAACTTTTCCATCCCTGCTCATTATGCAGGAAAGGGGTGGAACCATCCCAGAAAATGCCTGGGATCTGTCATGGGGAGCAGGGAACGAGCTCTGAGTCCTGGAAGTGCTCGGACACAGAAGATGATGGACAACCATTCCTGTCCTGCAGGTGCTGATGGCCCCACCTGTCACCTCAGCCTCTGTCACATTTTATCTTCTTTTTTCCAGGGTCAGGATTAAATGCACAAGAGGTGGAATTTCTTGTTCGGACTCAGATGTTTATTAATTCTTATCTATTTATGAGTTCTACCTATTTACAGTGAGTCCTACAGCACTTCCAGCTAACAAGCTAAAAATGGAGACCTATCTCTCTCTCTCCAAGGCCTTTGAAGGGAAAATTGTTCAATTAAAAATGAACACCTAAATTATTTTTACTTTTAACCAAATAACCAATCACCCGTGGCCCGCAGTGCAGATTTTTCTATCCAATCACACAGCACCACCCAAACCCATGAAGAAGAAGAAGATAAAGGACAAAACCTCCACCCTAAAACCTCCATTTTATTTTCTATATGTTACTATATTCTAAGACCTTAAATTCTAAATCTTTCACCATGGGATATCACACACTTCTATTCAAGTTACACATCCATAATCCCAGGTCTATAATTTAATTTTGGAAGCTTCTCCACAGACTCAGATCAAATGCAGAGTTCTCCTGGGGGTGCCTGGCAGCACAGAAATTCTAAAATTCTCCATTTCCAGGGTTCCAACATGCCTCATGGACTTCCCTTATCCAAGCTGACACATCCATAATGGCCCCATTCTGCTGGAAAAGCCAACCAAGGAACGAGAATTACAGGAATTTTCCAGCAGCACACAGAGCTGTGGCTCATCCATGCCAGAGCTGAGGAGCTGTTTCCTCTCCCACCTCCCCTCACCACCAAAATCCACAAAATCCAAGGGGAAAAAATGGGAAATGTTTGTGAAATCCCTCTGCAGTCAGCAGGGAATCGTGCAGCCAGGTTTATCCGCTCATTCCCACAATGCAGTTGAGGTTTGGGCATCATTAATGACTTTAATGAGGAATTTGATACATATTTAATTTATTAGAATTTGGAGTCCCACTGCACTGAGTCATCACTGCAGCAATTCCCAGCAATTCCTGGAGTGCCTTTGGAAGGAGCAGCAGAGGTTCATGGTGCTGATCCAAACCAAGAAACCCAAAAAATTAAATGTTTTTATTTAGACTTCAGTAGCAGTGTGGGACTGAAGGAGAATTGTGAGATCCCCACCATGAAAATTTTTCTGGAAGCAGGATATCAGCCAGGATCAATCCATGATCTTTTCTGGGATAGGAAAATAAGCCAGGAAAAATCTTTTCCTTTGTGTCTTTTCCCTGTGTTCTGCACCACACCCTGCATTTTATGTCCAACAACCTCATCAATCCAGCTCAGGAGATTCCTTCCTCTAGGATTACAGGAATTTAGCTCCTCTGGCTGTGTTTTCCCTCCAAATCCTTGAGTTTAAGCTGTTTAAGCCAAGGAGTAATTTTTAAGTTTGTTGTTTTTTTTTTAATAACTGCAAAACTTTGGTTAGTGCAAGGTTGGATAATCCCAATGGAGAAGGTTGGAACTCGTAGCTGGAAAGGGCCCAAATCCCACAGGTCCCATCCCTGGACTGATTTCCAGGATGTATCCCAGCATATCCTTAAGAAAGCCTGAGGGAAAAGCTGAGTGTGAGGGCAAACATCAGGCTTGGAGAGAGGAGGAGATTATTTAATTCATCCCTAAATCCTCTCTCATATCCAGAGAGAAAACACTGTCCTGCCAAATTCCACCAGCTCCCCTGTGCAAAGTCTTTTTCCCACCGGGATTGAGCTGTTAAGATGTCAAAAATCATCTTTAAATGTAGCACTGGGATCCAAATCCAGGAATATTCCTCAGGAATGAGAGCAGGACTCACAAGCAGCCACTGCAAACACCCAACTCCTGCTTTTTTCCCTTTTTCCACCCTCTGGCTGGGACAGAGGAGAGGGGGTGAGGAGCAGAAATGTTCTCCTTGATGTTGTTTTCCTCAGAAGTCTGGGAAACATCTGTCCAACCTTTCCTTAAAAATCTGTGGAGATTGCCCAGATCAATCTCTCCTGGTGCTGAACCTCACTGAAACAACCAACTCCAGACTTCCTCCACCACCTCATAACCAGCTCCACCCCATTTCTTACCCCACCTCTGGGAAAAACAGCAATTAAGACCCGAGGGAAATTCCAAGGATCCTCACGTTTCAGTCTGGATATCCCATCCCCCCGACCCAACATCTCCAGAACGAGATAAAGAAGGAAAATCTGCCCTGCTGCCCTCCCCAGCCTCATTTTCTTTCAGCATAAACAGGACCTGTTCTCATTTAAAATGGCTTTGGACCTAAAATGCTCATTCTCTCTCCGTGTGCTGCAGCCAAAAGCCTCCAAACCACAATTTCCACTCTGATTACATTATCCCCCGTCCTGATTGCCACAGATGGAAAATACCCTGGATTTGCAGTTTACCAACTGCTTGTCTGTCTCTGGGAGAAGCCACGAACCCTCCCTGGCAGGGGATGGGGAGGTCACACCTGAGAGCGCTGGAAGCCGAGCCCACAAAAGGAGGAAAAGTGCAGAACTGAAGGATTGGATTTGGGAATTCCACCCCTCCAGTGCTGCAGCCTGTGCAGGTGTCCTGGCTAAGCAGAGCTAAGAAATCAAGGAAAAGATGCTCAGATGCTTCTGGAGCTGAAATGAAGAATTCCCAGTCCTGCTAAGCACAGGGGACACTTCTTTGCTAAAAAATGATGTTGGATGTGCTGTCCCAATCCCAACATTCCTGACCAGGAGAGCAGGAAGAAAAGGAAGAGGAGCCCAGGGAAGGTGAGGATTTGTCCTTCCCTCCCTTTTCCCTCCACTCTTCCCATGCTGATTTCCCCCTCCTCTCCCTTTTCCCTCTGCCACAGTCTCACTGCACCGAGAACTAATTTAGTGCCACAACAGAAAATGTTATTTATTCATCTCCACTACAACCGTGCTCCTCTTTTATTGAGTTCCTTTATTTTTAGTGCTCTCCTGTTTCTCCTCCAGGGTGGGTAGATAATTGTTCTCTATCTCTCTATAATTGCAGCAAATTCTCATTAATCAATACAACACCAGGCAGGAATTTCCTGATGAAATCCTGCTTTAGTTGACACCTGAGCTCCTGAACCACTACAAGACAAACCTAATTATCTCCTTGGCTAAGTGAAACCACACACTTTGGAAATGAAAAGCTCCTTTTCAGCTGAGTCCCTTTAAAGGCTGGAAATGGAATGAAAGGCCCAGACAGAGCCCTTCAGGCCAGGCTTGATGCCTTTCTAGGAAGCAAAGCCTGGCTTAGGAATTTAACATTTTCAAGCCAAAAATGTGCCTGGTTAGAAAGTGTAAAACGGGAAATATTTTAATTAAGAGCTGTTTGAGCATATTGGCAATTTACTGGAGTATTTATTACTTTCATCCACATGGAAGAGTTGTGTGTGTCACACATGAAACTGGAATTTCTCCGATTCCTTCATCTATTTTGCAGTCCAAAAGCAGAAACTTCCACCTGAGGAAGTTCATGAAAGGAATCTGTAACAATCAAGGAATGATTTAAGCTGGAAGGAAAAATCATCTCACTCCACCCCCTGGTCAGGGACAATTTCCATTATCCCAGGCTGCTCCAAGCCCGTCCAACCTCACCTTGGACACTTCCAGGGATGGGACACCCACACCTTCTCTGGGTAACCTGTTTTGGTGTCCCACCACCCTCCCAGCCAGGAATTCCTCCCCAATATCCCATCTAACCCTGCTCCCTCTCAGTGTGGAACCTTTTCCTGTCACTCCATGCTTTGCAAAGCTGAATAATGATGGATAAATTCCGGCACGGATTTTAAAGCATCCTCTCTCTTTATTGGAGGACAGGGGCAGATCAATCCCCCTCTGGAGCACAGTCTCCCACGAATTTTTAAGGATTCCAATAAAAATTAGACCAGCGCAGAGTAAGGATCCTTCCCACCCACGGGAGAATCCACAGGCGGCTGCAGGAGCTCTCCAAGGTACCCCCGAGGAGCCGCCTGAGCTTTCCAAATCCCCCTCCCAGGAAACTACACAGCACAAACTGGGAAATCACTCCTAGAAAACCGCAGCAGGGCCCTCTGCCCATCCCGGAGCTCTCCCGTTCCACTCAATAAAGAGAAAAGTGCAGAACAGATCAGGACAAAGCAGCAGCTGTCAGCTGCTCCCGAGGCACCGCGGTGACAAAAATATCGTTTGTCTCTTGCAGGAGGATTTTCCACCAGAGAGATGCTTGCTCAGAGCTCTAAAACCTCATCGTGTTACAAGAATTTGTGGTCCTGATGCACTCCAGGAGACAGAGGAATAAATAAAACCCTCCAGAGCTTTTCCATGTTAAATCTCTCTCGCTGCTCTCTTACTCAGCTGTGGAATGTTAGAAAAGGAGCATCCTCACACATGGAAAAGCTCCTGCACAACCCAGTCCTGCTCTTCCTCATTTTCTATCCTGGGTGGGCAAGAGGGAAGCCCTCACTTGTGGGATATGGACAAACCAATCCTGGTCCAGCCAGAGACAAAAAAAAAAAAAATTCCAGGCTCTGGTGCTGGAAAACCAGTCCCAAAGAAGTTGGTTCCTGTTGGAGGACTGAGGGCACAGCAACTCCTGTGCCAGGCACAGCTCTTCCAGCAGCTCCAGCTGGGCCCAGAGAAGCCACAATTCCCAGAAAATCCACCCAAGAGGCAGAAGATCCCAACTTGGAAGCAAGGGAGGACCCTCAGTTCCCACCAAACAGGGGACAGAAAGAAGAAATGGAGATACTTGGGCAAGGAAACACCGATAAATCAGAGTCCATGAGCAGCTGGGATCAAAAAAAAAAAAAAATTCCTGAAAAGCAGACCGGGATCATTCCAAGGGGAACTCACAGGGAGGGCAGCTTGGGGTCAGCACCTCACTCCTTACACAGAATCCCTGGAATGGTTTGTGTTGGAAGGGATCTCAAATTTGGGGGATTTTTCTGATTCCGCTTCCCTGCTGGAGGATGAAATAAGGCACCGTGGCAGCTGCTTCCCAGCCCGGTGTCTGCTCTTCCAAAAGTGGATATTCCACCAGAAACTCCCCAGCAATGACCTGGAATTTGTCTTCTGTGCTCCCCTAATGATTATACTGCAAATCAAGCAGGGATGAAGGAGATGGAAGAGGCCTAAGGGGAAAAAAATAAAAAAAAATAAAGTAAAGTAAAATAAAGTAAAGTAAAATAAAGTAAAGTAAAATAAAGTAAAGTAAAATAAAGTAAAGTAGAAGCCTCCTGGTCATCACAATTCCCATTTCACCTGGGTTTGGATGGGATAACCTGGCCTGAGGTCACCAAGAGCCCAGGTGAGTCCTTCCTGTGTGGTCCTGAAGGGCAAAGGAGCATCTTGGCTGCACTTATGGATGGAGCCCGATTCAGCCTCCTCTCCTCAGTTGCATCCAGGATTATTTGTGGCAAGAGGCAAAATAAGGAAAGTGACACAATTAAGGCTAATTAGCTGAGTGGGAAATCCCTTCCCAGCCAATTAGTGCTGAGGGGCAAAGCCTGCACAGTAATGAGGCCGTGTTTAGCTGTTCTCAGCTCATCCCACTTCCAGGAACAAGAAGGCAAAGGAAGAGATTGTTTTTCCATTAAAAATAATTGGATACCAAGGTTTGTACCAGCCATGGGGAGCTGAGAGAGGAGTTGGACTCACATTCCTCTGGACAACCTCAAAAATGCTTTTTCCACAGGACAAGGATGGAATAGGATTTTCACGCTTCTGACCTGTCTTGTAAAGCTGGAAAAAGCTGAAATCCCTAAAAACCACACAAACTCATGTTTAGGGATTCCTGAAACACAGACATTCCTTCAGGCCTTTTGATGGGGGTTTGTCCTGGATTACAATGCAAAAATGTGGATTTTGTCACCGTGTGTTGGAATGGGGANTTTTGCTTTCAAACCAGTACAGGGTTCCATTCAACCTGTGACTTTTTGGATATTTCATCACCACCAGCAGATCTGTGGGATCATCACTTAAAGCCCCAAGTGCTGGCTCAGAACTGCTTGACATTGGTGCCTTCACCACGTTCCTCATCCCAACGGATGTCAAAATATCCGAGTATCCCGCTGGATAATTCACTCCTGGGGAGAGGGACTGAATCCATCACGGAAATTGCCTCCAAAGGACGCTTTCCCCTGAGCAGGGGTGGAAAAAGCAGGAACAAAGTGTCAGCATCTCACTTGGAGAGGTGAAAGCAGAGCTGACAGCGCTGTGATTTATGGAGAGCGAGGTTTATTTGGGGAGAGAGCTGGAGCTGTGCCAGCAGGGCTGAAATCCTGGGATTCAGCTCCTCTCCCCAGCCAATTGCAATATTTTATAAGTGGAAGAGATAGGCAGTGACCTTCCCCTTCAGAGGCTAAAATTGTTTCTGGGTTGAGGCTTTTAAAAAACAAAAAGGCCGAGATGTGCCCATTTGTTTGGATAGAAAGCACCCAAGATCTTATCTGCGGCCTCATAATTCACTGGGAGGAAACTCAGGTGGGAAGATTGAAGAGCAGCGAGCCTGAATTCCCAAACACTCATTGAGGAGCTCGGGGTTCACCTTGACCTGCAGTATCCACCCAGCATGACGGGACATTAAACACCAGGCTGCTGCCCCCTTGGATGAGCCTGCTGAATAAAGATATGTTGGATATTCCCACCTCAAGGATTTGTTCCTGAAATTATTACTATTATTTTATTATTATTATTGTTTTACTATTATTACTATTACTACTATTATTGTTATTATTATTATTAATAATAATAATAACAATAATAACAACAACAACAAAAATAATAGGAGAAATAGTACTAATAGTAAAAATAATAGTAATACTAGTAATAATTTCAGGAATAAATTCTTCAGGTGGGAATATCCAACATATTAATAATAATATTAATGTTATTATTATTATTAATAATAATAATAACAATAATAACAACAACAACAAAAATAATAGGAGAAATAGTACTAATAGTAAAAATAATAGTAATACTAGTAATAATTTCAGGAATAAATTCTTCAGGTGGGAATATCCAACATATTAATAATAATATTAATGTTATTATTATTATTAATAATAATAATAACATTAATATTATTATTAATATGTTGGATATTCCCACCTGAAGAATTTATTCCTGAAATTATTACTAATACTACTATTATTTTACTATTATTACTATTATTTTTACTATTATTACTACTACTACTATTATTGTTGTTGTTGTTGTTATTGTTGTTATTATTATTATTAATAATATTAAAATTAATATTTAGATCCCAAATTCACTGAGATCTCCTCCAAGCTGTGGCTGTGCCATCAACCTGCAGCTGGTGGGAACCCAAAAGAGAAATCAGGCTTTTCTGGGGTAATCTTGGGGCTCCCATGAAGGCACTAAGCTTGTAATTAGTTCATGATTTTATGCCAAATTATTGTATTAACCAGCTTTTTCCTTTGTTTTATTCCCAGCTGTGGAATAACCTGGAATAAACCAGTCCTGGACATGGCTGAGGCAAAGCAAAGCTGGGATTTCAGCCCAACAGCACCAGGGGAGAACCTCAGGGTGAGGAAATCACAAATCCCAGCCCAGGCTCCTTCCAGATGGAATTCTAGAGATCCATCCAGGCTGGGGTGGCCTGGGACACCAGGAATGTCTCAATTCCATGGATCCCACTGGAGGAAACACCTGAGCAGCCATGGCTGGGCTCCATCTGCACAGGATTTTGGAAGCTGGAATAAAAACATGATCCTGGCTGGCTCAAGGACATTTCCCTGCAGGAAGGAAGAGAAAAGTTTTTAAGCAGCTTCCTTAAGGGTGGGACTCAAATATCCCATCACAGGGGCTGCTGTTGGAGAATTCCCAGAATGGATTTTAAATGGATTTAAAGCTGGTTGGGGCAGTGGCAGCTTCAGTCCCGACATCCTGTGGAGCATCAGGGTGGGGAAGGTGCAGATCTGGATCTGGTTCTGGTTCTGGCTCTGCACAGGAGGCTCCTCATGGATCAGGAGCTGTCAGGGTGGATGGCAGGACAGCAGTGCCAGAGGATTTTTTGTGGGAGAGAGAGAGAGAGGAATTCACACTCCATCAGGGGTAAGGGCAGGCTGGGTCAAAATTGGGTTCTGGGTTCCACAGAAACCAAGGAATCAGAGAATCATGGAATATCCTAAATGGGGAGGGATCCCTCAGGATCATCCAGTCCAGCTCCTGAGCCAGTGCTCCTGGAGCTCCAGCAGCCTCAGGGCTGTGCCCATTCCCTGTTCCACCCTCGGGGGGAAGAACTTTCCCTGATATCCACCCAAACCTGGCACAGGATATTCCTGATGGGATGGTGAGGGTGGGATGAAAACATTTGGGCCATCAGGCAGGAGGTGCCTTGGGGCAGTGGAATTCCCCTATCCATGGGGAATTCCTGGCATTCAGTGGCAGAGAATCATCCTCTCCACACCCCAGCACTCCTCCTTTGGCCCTGGAGGAGGAGGGAAGATCTGTCACTTGAATATTTACAAACCAGGTAGGAGAAAGTGCCAGGTTCTGGTCCCTTCATCACTTTGGTGGTGACAAGAGTTAATGGCCCCTGAAGCTTTCCCAGCAAATGTTCCTTGTCGGGCCATTTTCTGCACATCTCCGTGATGGATGGGGAGGAGAAGTCACTTTATGACAAGTCTGCTCAATTATTTAATAAGGCAGACTCTAATAACTTCGGGAAGTCCCCCAGAGAAATGGAAGAATAAATACACTTTTCCTTTCATTCTCCCACGAGCTGGAGAGGAAAAATGGATTGTGGCCTCTTTCACTGCCTGTCAGCTTTGTTTTGGGGATTTTGCTGTGGTTGTAACTCCCCATTTCTGGCTTTTGGGACAGGGAGTGAAAACAGGAAATGAAAATTAGGGAATTTTTTTTTTGTTTATATTAAAATATTCAAGAAAAGTTGCTGTTGTGGGTTCAGCAAGTCTGAAGGACTCTTCCCTATTTTTGGTCTTTTTCTCTCCAGATTATAACATTTTTTTGGGGTGATGGTCAGTGCTGGGGGTCTGGGAGTCCCTGGGCACTGCAGGACCTGGCAGGCAAAAACTCTTGTGCTCTATCCAGAGCTCTAGAACTGGATTAGGTCTGGAACATTCCAGAGCCTTTTCCCACGAAACCACCAAATCAAGGGATTTCAGAGGGACCCAGGGGGTTGATTTGCAGGAGCAGTGCAAAAAATCCCACTGGATGTGGGAGAAAAAAGGCAGCTCTGAGACTCCCAGTCTTTATGCAGTGCTTAACAGGAGGGCTGTGCCTTTGGAATAAAATCCTGGAATGGTTTGTGCTGGAAGGGACTTAAATCCCATCCCATTGCACCTCTGCCATGGGCAGGGACACCTCCCACTGTCCCAGGTGGCCTTGGATACTTCCAGGGATCCAGGGGCAGCCACAGCATCTCTGGGAATTCTATTCCACCCTCACAGGGAAGAATTCCTTCCCAAAACCCCATTTAAACCAACTCTCAGTCAGTTTAAAGCCATTCCCCTTTGTCCTGTCACTCCCTGCCCTCATAAATCCTCCGGGAGTGTGGCTCAGCCTCAGGCCAGGGCAATTACAGGGATCAAAAATCACATTTTTTCCCTTCCTTCCCTCTGGAGCAGCATCCCATAACCAGCAGCACCCCAGCAAGTGGAGTGGGATTGATGCTGGGCTCAGTCCAGCAGCTCCAGAACATCCCTCTCCATCTCCTGGAGGAAACTTGGCACGCCAGGAGCCGCCACCATCAATCTGAGCAGAGCACAAAGTCACTCCCATTAAGCCAAGGACACCTTCAGCTGTTCCTGCTGCCTGTCCAAGAGCCATTTGCTGCCCAGCCTTTCCCTGCCTGCTGGAAAAAGCAGGAGCTGGGAATGCTAAATGGTTAATCCAGACAGTTTGGGGAAGATCTGTCTCCACAAATGTTGCACCATCTGCTGCTCTGGGGAAGCTGGAGGAGTGGGTGCTGTATTTTCATAACAATCCGCCCTTCTCCTCTCATTGATTAATAACATGGAGCTGCTTTGTCTTTGTTCTTTTGTGGCTTTTTTTTTTTTTTTTAATATTTGTATGAAGGCTTTTCAACGTGAAATCCAGTAATTATCTGAAGAGCTGAGTCAATAGGTTTGTTCAGGCAGAGAAATTGCCCATTAAACCGAACAGGGAAAAGCCTGATGAAAAACATCTCTGCACCAGGCCCAAGATGACCAAAATCCTCTTTTTTTCCCCCCTCCAGTCCAATTTTCCCCCACCAGGTGCCTTGAAAAGTGAGAAGATCCCATCACTGAGGAGATGCCATGGAAAAGAGTGAACCATCAATGCTGGAAATGGGAATTCCACCATCCCAAAGCTCATGGGGAGGATCAAACCAACAGGGAACACCCTGAGCTGCTGCAGGAGGGACAGAAGAGGCTCTGCTGCTTCCCATTCCCCCTTTCCCACAACACAGAATTCCCAGAGCAGCTGGAGGAGCTGCTCCAAAGCCATGGGGTGTGAGGGGAGCTGGGAACACCAAACTTGGAGCCTTCTCCTGCAGCTGGAAGTGATGTTTGGGAATGGAAAAGCTGCAGAGGGAACAAGGCTCCACCTCCTTCCAGACAACCATGGAATGAAAATCCTGGATGTGCTAAAATGCAGTCAAAATAGAGAAAAAAAAATTGGTTATTCCTGATGTTACCTGAGCTGGGATTGTCTAAGTAATGTCAGCTTGCAAATGTCAACACCAGCTCTCCTTTAGCTGGCATGGAATGGTTTGGGTTGGAAAAGACCCCAAAGTTCATCCCCTCCCACTGTCCCAGGCTGCTCCAACCCCATCCAGCCTGGCCTTGGACATTCCAGGGATCCAGGGGCAGCCACAGCAAATCTGGGAATTCCATCCCAGCCAGGAATTCCTTCCCAGTCTTGAATCCAAACCCATCCTCTCTCAGTTCACAGTTTCCCTCCTGTCCTGTCGATAAATTACAGTGGCAGAGGTGGGAATGGAGCCCCAGACTCTCCAGTGGCAAAGGTTAAACCCAGCTTTAATTCAAGACCCAGCTCATCGAGGCTTTTTAGTTCCAGAGCATGAACAGCTCATGAAGAGGGGGAAAGTGCAGCTGGAGGATGATTAAAGCAGTGTGGTTTATAGTGGTTACAATTAATAGGCAATTTCTTATAAAAGTTCTCTAGAAAATGTCTTTTTTTTTCCCCTTGCATGCAGAGTTATTTCACCAAGTGGTTCCAGTTTCATGCTGGAAAAGCAGCTGGAAACCTTCCCCAATTTTTTCAGCAGCTGTAGAAGCTGAATTTGACTGGAAGCAGAGTTTTTTCCACTGGGAACAAGGGGCAGGAAAAGAGGGAACAGCCTCAGGCTGGGCCAGGGGAGGCTCAGGGGAGACCAGGAATTTCAGCAGGAATTTCTCCGTGGAAAGGGTGGGCAGGGATTGGAAGGGGCTGCCCAGGGAAGGGTCCAAGGAATTCCTGGATGTGGCACTCAGGGGACAAGGTGGGGGTTGGGCACAGCTGGGACTCTCTGATCCCAAAGGACTTTTCCAGCCTCAGTGATTCCATGCTCACCCCAACCCAAACCATTTTTTCCTCTCTTTGTATTCAAACCAGAGGGAGAAATTCCTGACAGAGCAGCACATCCAGCAGCAGATTTGATCCAGAAATCCTTCAAAACCAAACCCAAATCCTTCAAAACCAAACCCAAATCCTTCAAAACCAAACCCAAATCCTTCAATACCAACCCCAAATCCTTCAATACCAACCCCAAATCCTTCAAAACCAAACCCCAAACCCTTAACAACAAAACCCAAA
>VXBI01008045.1:22672-36030 GCA_013397375.1 Toxostoma redivivum | reverse complement strand
TATTCAACCCCCAACAAGGTCCATGTAGATCTTACAGGAAGGATCAGGCAATTCTTCTGGTCCTGACATGACTTTTTTTTTCGTGAGTGAAGGTAGAACAAAATAGTGGTAAATGTACATAAAACAATGTGTATAAACATTTACATATAAATTCTGAGCTGTGATGGTTTAGGGTCAAAGTTCCAACTTCCACTGTAGGTCTAATTCTGCACATTATGGCATTGATAATAAACAGCAATAACTAGTCTGATGATCAGGGCTTCTAAAAAATATTACTTTGATACCATGATTTCACTCTCTGATTCATACAAATTCTGCACCAGCAGCAAGATCAAGTGATGTTTAACATGAAATCACATAATCTTATCTCTTGAATGAAATGAACAGATATTTAAGGTTAGTAGGAAATCCCTGATGTTTTTTTCATCAGTGATAAAGGGATTGCTCTGAGCAAACAAGGGGAAACAGCAAAGTATAAGTTTTCTCATTTCCAGGTAAAAATTTCTTTCTTTCCAAAATCATGTATTTGGGGCATTTGAAACAAAAATACAGTGTCCTTTTCTTTTTACTGGCTATAAATGGGCACATTTGTATTCCAGCAGAGAAGACTAAACTGTGAGTAATTCATCGGGGCATATGCCAAATAAATCACTGTGTGTGTAAGAGGAAAGCAAACAAAAGGAATAACAGTTTCCAAATAAATGCACATGCACAAAGGCCGTGGATGCCAGACTGATACGTGGGACATGAGAATCAATGCACATTCATTGTTGGTGCTCGTCCCACAGCTGCCAATCCTGGATGTGATGGGACTCCAGCATTTGTGGATGTCTGTCTCCCTGTCTTGAAGTCTCTGGAGCCCCAGGGAGCTGGGGGCACAGCCATGACCCAGGAGCACAGCCTGAGTTTGTCCCCTGCCTGGGGGCATGGTGGCCACAGCAATTTTTGGCCCTTTTAAATTGAAGGTTGTTTGAGGTAGATTCTGTACTGGATGTGCTACCTGGAGGAGGGGTAAGACAACTCCAAATTTGTTATTTGCAAAGTTACCAGGGGTGAATGGAGGGAGTGGGGTGGCATGCTGTGTTTGGTGTTGAAGAATCTGAAATCAGCCTGACTCATTCTTCCTAAGGTTAAATGTCTTGAGGAAAACTACCTCTGAAAGTATCTGATAAGGAAACTAACAAGTTATCAATAACTTACCTAAAAGCTGCTGAGATGACACAGGTGGCCTGGAGATACAGGATTGGCAGTCTTAACTTTAACAATTCCCACTCTAGCATCAGGAACCTCTAAAACACTCCTTCCAGTGTGGAGATTCCTCCCTTGAGAAGGGATGCCACTCAAGATTACTCTCTCAGTCTGATATTGGCCCACAGTCATTGCTGAGGTTGAGTGGCATCATTATCTACTCAATTATTGGTTTTTGTAGCTTTAATATTGCTTCAAAAGTACTGCATTATACTAGTACTTATAGATATCTATGCTATGTAGTAAATAATTCTCATGATGTTTTAGTCTAATCATTACTATAATCAATTTAAAGAAATTATTTTTTATATAAATATATTTGGTGTGCCATCCTTAATGCTGAAGGACAAAGGCACATACAGTTACACCTGTACAATCCTTCAAATATAAACTATTGATTAAGTCTGGGGCAAAGATTGGATGCAGCCACACCCAGGCATCTGTCTGAGAAGGAATTTAGAAAGCCAGGGGGTCCTTTCTGTGCTTTATGTCCCAATGGAAGATTTTCTGATTAATTTTATTTACAGCAGCTGTTTGCCTACATTTCAGGTTAAACTTCAGAGAATGGTTTCTGCCACTGCTGGGCTGGGTTTGGGAGCTGGGCTCAAGCAACTTGATTCTCCTGGGGTGGGGAAGGGTTGGTTTTGTTCACAAAGTTATAGAGAACTAAAAGAAAAAGGGTGGCCAAATGCTATAGTAATAGAGTCATCACAGAATCACAGAATGGTTTGGGTTGGAAGATACTTTAAAGGTCACCTAGTGCAACTTCCCTGCTGTGACTGGGGACACCTTCCACTATCCCAGGTTGCTCCAAGCCCTGTCCAGCCTGGTCTTGGACACTTCCAGGGATGGGGCAGCCACAGCTTCCTTGGACAGGGCCTTCCTTGCCAGGGCCTCCCCACCCTCACAGGGAAGAATTTCTTCCCAATATCCCATCCAGCCCTCTGGAAGTGGGAAGCCATTCTCCCTTGTTGTGTCACTCCAGGCACTTGTCCAAATTCTCTCTTCAGCTCTCCTGAAGACTCTTTAGGCACCTGAAGACCCTTTAGGCACTGGAAGGCACTGTAAGGTCTCCCTGGAGCCTTCTCCTCTCCAGGCTGAGCACCCCCATCTCTCTCAGTCTGTCTTCGTACTGCGGAGCTCCAGCCTTCCAACTTCCTTTGTGAAAATTACCTTCTAGAGCACAAAGGATGTGCAGAATGACAAAGATCCCAGGGTTTTCTGATGTGTGATGCCTTGTTTGATCAATCACATGTGTAAAAGTGGGAAGTTCAAAGCCCCTATAATGAAGATGCACATCAATAAATGTGGGCTGTTGCTGCATCAGCCCGGTGTGTCTTCTCACTTGCCTGTCTCTGAAACTGTGACATTCCAGTGTCTGTGGAAACACAAGCTCACCCATGTCCCCACATAAGAAGATCCCACAGACCTTCCCATTTACTAGTGATAACATCTTGCACCATTACCTTGGATTTAGGCAACTTTGAATCACTAGATGATTGCAGTATAAAAATGATTTAAAATTACTGGATTCTGGGAATTTTCTAGTACTGTTAAATGATTCAGGGTATAAATAGCTTTTGCCACTCTGCTCTGTGGGGTCTCACCCCACATTCCCCCTTTCTGTTTATCAAATATTAATTTTAAAGTGCCATGTGCATGTTCCACCATGGCTAGAGCTGTGGGTGAGTGGGGAATACCAGTGTGGTATTACACTCCCCAAAGCTGAAGGAATTGTCTTGTCTTTTGGGAAATGTATGCAGGGCCATTGTCTGTTTTGATGCTATGGGGGAATACTCAAAGCAGCAAAGGCTGAACGCCAATGTTCAATGATATCCCAACTCCTTTCCCTGTGTGTATGGAGGCCCACATGGCTGATGAAAAGGTGCCAATTGACATATGCACATATTTTAGACATCCAAATTCAAGACTGCGTGTGACATTGGTTAGCCATATTTGTAAAGCACGCAGCCCATGAGGATTTAGCTCATTTGCAGTGGTGCAGTGTGGCCTTGGCAGTCAGCACAGATATTGACTATGTTATGATCCTCTGTGTTTGACAGCAGGAATTTTCTCTGTAGGGCTTGAGCACCCTGATGGAAAAAGGCGTGCGATGCCTCGGTTTGTGCAAGTATATCTGGTTGTGGTGCTGTCCAGGTAGGGCTACCTAAGCAATCTGCTCAGGCATTGCCCTCTGCAATAAACCTGGTAAATTTGTGTGACTTTTAATTTGTAGGATGTAGTAAGGGCAAGTTCTGTCCTGGATGGTATGCCATAGCATTTTTAGTTGGTCAAATAACTGTGCATTGTCAATTTCTTTTAACAGAGCTTAGTCTAATCTCTGTGTGATGTCAGCAACACAGCAGAGTCAGTCGCAATATTTAAAGGAATATGGAGAAAATGTTGAAAAACCATAGCTACAGCATGTAGCTCCACCAACTGAGGTGATCCACTCTCACAACTTTCCAATGTTTGCCATTCATTTTCCTCTGTCCATGTTACAATGGCTTTTCCTGTTTTCCCAGAATCATCAGTAAATACTGTAATACCTTTTAGAGATGTTCGAGTATTCCGTGGTTTTAGGGATAGGTCCGTGGTTCCGCTCAATTGCAGAAATCTGTGGCTTTGGTAGGTGGTAACTAATTTGTCCTAAGAAATTTTGCAAGGCACTTTGTAAAGCTGTGCTTTTGGCAAAGCACATTGTTCTTGTGGGACTGGTATAATAATTTTGGAAGGCTCTCTTGCACTTAACTGTAATCATTTCTGATGACATTTGATGATTAATTGTGCAATTAACTCAAAGATAATAGGTGCCATCTATTTAGGTTGGTGAGGCAGGAACATCCACTCTAAAACATGCAAAGGATTGGACTGCTGAATATCCCAGTATCCAATAATCTTGATCAGATTAAAATTGACAATGAAAATGAATACAGTAATGCACACCTCTGTGCATATCTGGTGGATTTGTCTGTGATAGACTGCTCTACTATTTCCAACAGACTTTTGCCTCTGAGGTTAAAATTTTGGGAGAGTTTAGATCAGGATCATCTTTTATGATGTTAAATAGGGGTGCTAATTGTGAAGTGGTCAATCCTAGGTAGGGTCTGAGCCCGTTTATGTACCCAAAAGTTTTTGTGCATGGTTTAAAGTTTGAATTTTTTGTTGAGAGTTGAATTATTTGTGGCTGTATTGTCTGATCCATTATTTTGTGTCCAAGGTACTTCCAGCTTGGTTGCTGTTGCACTTTTTCCAGTGCTACTTGCAGTCCAAATGTTTTTAATGCTTGCAACAGGCTGGCCAACGTGTGAAAGGTCTTTTTTGTTTGGGGTTGCAACTAAGATATCACCCATGTAGTGGTAACAGTACGCCCCTGGAAATTGTTCTCTTACTGATGGTAATACCTGAGCAACATATCATTGACAAATTGTAGAGCTGTTTTTCATCCTTTGAGGTAAAATTTTCCATTGATAATGCTTGACTGGTGTAGTGTTATTAATGGATGGCACTGTGAAAGCAATCTACATTGTTCCTTGTCAATCATAAAATTAATTGATTCCTGGCCTCAATAATTGCATCCTGCAGTCTTTCTATGTATTGCAGGTAACATCCTTTGATCCCCTGCCTGATCTTTGAATACTTTTGGGTTGGGCTATCCATGTTTACTACCTTAAATAATGCCTCATCTCCAAGTCTTTTACTTGTGCCAGCACTAATGGATGTGATCTTGTTTATAGCTGTGTGTCCCCCAGTGGTGGTAGTCCTAGGAGTTGAGAAACCCCTGTCCCAAAACATGGATCCTAGGGTTGAGAAACTCAGGTTTCTCAGCACCTGCTGTTTTGCGCTGCTTTGCCAGGTTGACTAGAAAACCATAAGGTTCCACTGGGCTGTAAATCAGCTTCACTAGCTACTTAATATCAAATTGTGTTATTTCTTCAGTGGTTAAAAATCACAGTGTGTTTGCAGTGGCAGGGGACCCCAATCCATACTTGGCAGCAAACTGGTGTAGTTCAGAAAGAACCGGCCACTGGAAGGGTGTTTATTTATCAGGCACGGCTCTGCTGCCTCTCAGCACAGGGTTCTGCTTCAACTATACCTGCCCCACCTCCGGACATGGGCACGTCAATTTTATCTGCTTCCTCATCATCCCCCACTCACTTTTCCTCTTGCCAGATGCAGACCAGATCGCATGTAGTTGCAGGCAGCGCAGTGATGGTGGCTTTCTCTTGGGGTTTGGCAAAGGGATGATGGCTCTGGTTCTCTCTAAGCGTGTCGTTGAAGTCCTTAGTTGGGATATGTCCCATGGGCTGTTATAGCTCCAGTAGTGGCAGCGGCACGTGCGTGACTTTAGGAACACGGCAGCTTTAGGAACCTCCATCCTGCCACTACTTCTGAGTATGCCATTGGATTGGCATCCAGGCCTCTGCAATGATGTGTCTCCAGGGTCTGCCCATGAATGGCAGCAACAAGTGGGTGTGCCCAGCAGAGGCTGGTCCATGGATGATCTTGGAGCCAAGTCAATCAGCTCCAAGAGGAGACAGTCTGAGAGCATCTGTGGTGACGAAGGATGTGTGCAGCTCCACCATGTGCTATTTGGCTGACCATGCAGGCACACTCGATGGGGGCGACCTGAGAGCTGCTGCAGAGGCAGCACAGTCCGGCATGACTGCAGAGCTCTCACCTGACACTGCAACACAGCACAGCAGCAGATGTGGCTCTGAAGCTTGGTGCAGTATCACAGCAGATTGGTGCAGCTCTGAAGCAGCCTGATTTGGCCACAGGGCACTCCGTGGCAAGGCATCCCAGCGTGGGATGGCAGTGTGGCTTGGCAGTGCTCTGCTGGTGAAGTGTCCTGGCACAGGGCAGCAGCATGATTTCGCACAGCTGTTTCTCCTGTCCTCCTCTCCCTCATGCCTGGTGCAGCGTCCATGCCTCCCAGTGCCCCTCCCAGTGACCTGTCCTCACTGCCAGCCTCAGTGGGTGATGCCCACTGTTCTGGCATCACACTTGGTCTTTAACTGCCTTAGTAAGTCCACAATGAGCCTCCATGGCTTTATGACATTGATGGTGGACTCATCTTCTATGGAGTCTGCTTTAATTATAAATCTGCCAGCCTGCTCCCATGTTCTTAAGTCCAGAGTGGGTCCTTCAGTCACATCCAACAGATGGCTCTTGGACCACGTTAGCAAGGCTAGCAAAGCCCTCTCATCATGTATTATCCCCCATTTCTTTAAGAAAAGGGTCCACACCTTGATAACTGGGTCTTCCTGCACCAAAGCCCACATTCCCATATTTTCCAGTGGTGTCTTCTATTCACAGAAGGTCCAGACCAACATGGCTTTCTCCGCTGCCTTCCGCAGCTCTCTCTGCTGCTCACAGCTGTACCCTCTGCTCTGTTGGGACTACTGCAGCTCTCCCCGCCCCTCTCCACAGCCCTACAGGCTGCAGGCAGCAATCCCCACTGCCTTCTGTCACCCACAGAATCTGCAGCAGCTTGCTGAATCACATCGGCGCTCACCACTTGTCATTGCTGTTGACAGAACACGCCAAGGTTCCTGAGACAGCAGACAACTTTTATTGAGTGCTCGTTTCCTTATATAGATTTGAAGGTTTGAGTGGTTAGTCCTGATTGGCCAAACCACTTGCCCCCTGGCCAACTGGCCAAGAGCTGCCTGTGTCCCCAACAGCCTCGACCTGCACCCCAGTGGCCCAGACTGGTTGCGTTATATAATTAAGGTAATTATATAGTTATATATAAGATTAAGATTACTTATAACTATGAAGCCATCAGACCAGCTGTTAGCTATCACAACCAGGGAAAGAAAGAACCCCAAGAAATATAGGGAAGCTGAAGGAGAAATGCTCCTGAATGCAGAAATAATCTGGGCACAATTTATGTCCAGTATATCCTCATTCTAATCACAGCATAAGTGACACAAAAATAGAAAGCATAAATTGGAACGATCCTTAAACATAATTGCTTAACTGGATTCACCATTAGGAACCAAAATTGAGATAGTTCATTGTTCCTGAGTTTCAGTGCACAAAGGGTACTGAATCAGGTTTAAAACTGAATAAAGCCCTAGCTGGGTCTTTGTGTAGCAAATGCATGGCTTAAAATTAGGCATGTTTTCAAGTGCCTGCCTGAATCATTGCCCTGCTGTTCAGCAGTATCAAATATTCACCTAATCTCAATTTAGCGGAAAATAAAGAAGGGAAAGATTTGAAAAATGTCATCCTTCTTTTAGGCTTTACTTCCTGTAATTAAAAATACCCTCATTTAACTTATTTTGCTTTTATGGAATTTATTTATGGAATTGTCTTGGGTTGCAATTCAGTATGTAACCAAAAGTATGTGTTCTATTACCATCTGTTAAAAACCAGGTGGGGCAGTGTGCATTATCTTTTCCACAACCCATCCTTCCTCCAGGGAGATATCTTCTGTTAATGGGCCATTGAGTCCCACTGTGTGACTGATAAAATTACATCCTCCCACTGGGAGATGCTCCAACCAGGGGGAGGAGCCAAGCATTTGCTACCTAGATAAAATCTGAGATTTGGAACATCAGAGCAGCCTTTTCCCACTGGATTCCAGAGGAAAACCAGACCCTTCTACATCATCACTGGACCTTCAGAGGAAAACTGCATCCTTCTACAGGACCACTGCTTCAACTGAACTACATCTGTCATCCAGGAGGATTGCAGCCACCATTTAATGGTGACTACCAACACCCTGACTGACAGGGTGTCAGTTGTGTTTTGTCAGTGTTTTGTTGTTTTATATTACTGTATTTTTTTTAAATTTTAATTTTCCTAGTAAAGAACTTTTATTCCTATTCCCATATCTTTGCTAAAAGCTCCTTAATTTCAAAATTATAATAATTTGAAGGGAAAAGGTTTACATTTTCCATTTAATAAAAGTCTCCTTCCTTCCTTAGCAGGCATCTGTATTTCAAACCAAGAAAGGGATCCAAGATATTGTGGTCATACAAAAATTTTCCATATAAATTAGAATAGGAGCATAACACCACTTAGTCAGCTGAACATTTTATTTGGAAATTAATTAATTCTCACATTTTTCTTGAGAAGTGTACCAATTGATAATCTGTTCTGTAGTTTCTTCAGGTAATTAGCATCAATTAAAAAGTAAAATAACTGGTTATTACTGTCAATAGCATCATTATCAATTAAAAAGTAAAATAACTGGTTATTACTGTCAATAGCATCATTATCATATTCATAGTTGCCATTATAATTATTAACATTTACCTCTTCCTCTCTCATCATCCAGTAAAGTCCTGTTCCTTAGTACATATTTACTGCTGTTTCCAAGGATTGTCCATATTCTGAAATTCCTTAAAACAGAATTAGCAAAGACCTGAAGTGATCATCTCTGTTTGTATTTCCAATACAAATTCAGTTGTTCTTAAGAACTTGCAGAGAGATAAATGTTTAACCTCATGAAATAAGATTCATCAGATCAGCTATAGAATTAATACCAAAAACAGCTTTTAAAATTGTAGCAGGAAAAGGAATGAGGTGGAGGCTGCTATTATTTTGTGGATTTTGTCCATGCTGGTTGTGGCAGAGGAGTTTAAGAAACAACTGAACATACACCTCATATACTTAGTGCCGAACTATAATTGACAAGGTGGCGTTTCACCAACGTCTGGGCTCCAGGATCTTGGAAGTATTTTCCAGCCTTACAGATTCTATAATTCTATGTCTAGCTTGTGGATCAGTTTTGAGAAAAAAATACTGAGGAAAAACCCCCAGATATCCAATTATTTTAATATAAATGCATTATAACTGGATTTCAATGTTGTTTTTAAAAACCAACATCTTGCTAGAGTGAATTAAAATCTATAAAGATTCCAGCCTGCAGTCTATAAGAATTATTGTGAGACAGGTGCCATTGAAAATCAAGGCCATAAAATTGATAATAAAACTGGAAGTTTTGGTGTTAAGTTCCATATTTCTAAGTTTTAAAAAATCCTCCTCCCTTAAATCAAAGAGCCAAGCTCCATCTCTCACAGTACAGGGAAGCTCTGGGGATGTGCCTGCTTTGGCACACAGTGCTGCTCCAACAGCAAGAAGCTCTGGTCCCAGCTATGACACAGAGACCACTTGGAAAGCATCCAGACAAAGAGCAAAACACAGGCACAAGTTGTTATGAACTTCAGATTTTCTTCAGATCTGTAAATTACTGTTAGAACTTGAGCTACTCAGATACTAACGTTCCAGTTGTTATCTCTTTAGGGGACTATAATACTACAGTTATAACGTGTATTAAATAATACCTGTGTAAAATAATGAATAATACCTTCATCTGTTGTGTTGGCCAACAGCTGGCTGAAAGGTCTCACAATAATAATTAATCTCCATCTTATAACTGAAGTATAACTAATTATATAAGTACCTTAATTATATAACTTGAGTGTGTGCCGCTGGAGAGCAGGCCTAGGGCACTGGGGACATGAGCAGATATTGGCTGGTTGGCCAGGTGGCAACTGATTCAATCAATGGGGATTGACTGCACAGACCTCCAGATCTACATAAGATCTATATAGTCTAGATCTATATAAGAAGGAGAGCACTCAATGAAGTTGGCTGTTGCTGCATTAATTCAGTGTGTCTTGTCTTGTTGCTTGTCTGTCTGTGAAACTGTGACAAGCAATAAGTAGTATCCATGTAAAATAGACAGGTATTTTATATATATGTATATATGTACACACACACACACACAGAGAATGCAGCCAATAAGCTGGTATGGTACTATATTATTATAGATGCAATAGATAGTACTATAATAATAGTATCTCATTATTTGACAGTCTTCACTCTAATGCATCAATCAAAGCCATTGTGTATTATTGCCCCTCTCTGAGGCACACTCATGAGAGACATATCTCTTTCCAGCTCATGACTGAGTTAATAAAGAAACAAAATCTTATAAAATGGTAGGAATGGAAGAGAAAACAAATAAAATGTGCCCTGAAAGGGATTTGACAGGATTAAAACACCTCTCAGAAAGTATAGGTCCTCTGTGGGCAGATATGGCAGCCACAGGCAGTGGCTTTGATTTATCCCCTGAGATAGGGAATGTGTCCATGTATTCATAGATGAGTTAAAAGTGTCACCAGGAAGCTGCAACACCAGGAAATTTTGAGAAATTGCTCTGAGGGATTATGTTTTAGTGAAAAAGCTTCTTTCCATGTAGAATGAAAAGCTGGGGAAGGAAGGTCTGGGTTTTTTGTGAGGCTTGGCATTTCCAAACATCCCACATGCACATGTCCCATGTCCCTGTTGTCCATTCCTGAGGGATGAGTAAAGTAAGTGTGTTAAGCCATGCATACTTTCCATTTTCTTCTCTTCCCACCACTGTGATCAAAGCAATCTGCAATTCATATGCAGGGCAGATTTAATCCAATTTCTGGGAAAACTAAATCTATTATTAAAAAAATGCAGACCTTAAGGTTTCCAGAAAGCCCCTCTCAAATAACTCCACTTTTCAAACAAGAGCTGCAACCTCAGGTGAAAATCCTACTGTTTAAGGAAATCTTTTAGTGAGTTGCAGTGTAATGACTGCAAATGTCAATATATCAGATGCATTCCCAGCAGATTCTTAACTATGATGGATGTTACCAAGAAAAGCCTCCTCCTAAGAGAATAAGAAAATAGAAAGTTCTGAGTATTTCTTTAAATACTAACTATTTGAAGCTATCAACAGGTGTAAATGAGTTGCATCCACTTTTCTCATTTGTTAATGGCATTAATAGCTACATCCAGGAGCAAAAAGACAGTGTTTGGTGTGGCATTAAAAATGTTGGAATCTGTTGTTGCTATACAGTATAAGGAGAGATGCTAAAAGTGATTTTTAAAAGTTATTCACTCGGGATAATGACAATACTAATTTTATTTTTATGATACTTCCTGATTTTTACATACTTATCTTTTTCTGGGTCCTGACAGGAGTTCTGAGAAAGGAATCAATATTGAACAGGGTCGAAAATATCAACACAAAGAAAAGTTTCTTCTCCAATGTTTTAGCCTTTAAATTACAGTCTTGTGCAGCCATGATTTTCTAAAGCAATATTTTCACTAGGTTAACTAGAGAGAAGAAAAATAATCACATTTCAGACAAAACCAGGGCTTTTGCACGTCTCAGAAAGTCAAGACAAATCAAAGATTATGAGTGGCTGTAGCAGAAATGTGGCTTTTCTTTTGAAGAGAGAGAGTTAAATTTTGTTTTCCTTATCAACATGTAGAGTCAGTCTCTGTGTACAACTTCCATAGGAAGATTCAGAAAAGTAAAAAACTCTGCTTCAGTGATTTGTCTCATTTTCAAGGCCCAGTAAAAAAAAAAGCCAGGAAATCCAGAGGGCCATTTCCATCTCTGAGTCCATTTTCCTCNAGTATTTCAAGCTTGAAATACTTACAATGTTAAGCATATTAATATTATATATAATGTTACATATTAGTATTATATATTAATAATAATATGCTAAGCACCATATTATGCTCCAGGGCACCTTCCATGACAAATTTCTGACTGTTCTTGGTTATCAGAAGGCTCACCTTTCTATACTGAGATAGATGTAAGTTCCCAAAACAACAGAATGCAGAAGCTGGAATGATTTTCACTCTCCTTACAAATGAACCTAATAACATGCAATTAGTTTGAAGGAAACCTCAAATTTTACAACTAACTTAGGACCTGAAACACCAGAACAAATGCAGATCTCTCCTACTATTGAAATATATATGAATAATGTCCACCTATCATCCCTCCTAGGTTAATTCTTCTTCCTGTGATAAAAGATAGACAGAGAAAATACACAAAGCTGCACCATAAAATCAGGCACACTTCAGAAGGAATGTAAAGTTTCTGTTTAAAGAGCTTCCAGCTAAACCATTATTAGGATAACTTCTGGTACAAAGGACATCCTGTACCATGCAGATGAGCACAGGCTGCTGGTGAAGGCAAGACACTGAATCCAGCAGCTGCCCTGGCTTGTGGCTCATGGCACAGATCAAGATTTATGTTCAGTTCTTGGAACAGTTTCAACTGCATTAATTTTTAATCAGTCAGGATGTTAGTTCTCTGCCTAGGCATTGTTCTCTGACAGTATTTAATCAATTTGACTCTATTTATAAACTGTGTGGGTGCTTTCTGCAGCTCTTGAGATGCAAATGGCACACGGACTGTAACACAATTTAAATCAGTCTCATTTTCATAGGATAGAAATCTATATCAGCCTTTTTTTATCCTGTCTTAGCCTGTGGTGGTTGCAGGCTGAGCACACCCATGTCTCTCCATCAATGCCAATGGCAACAGATCCATAGGTCAATATGCATTAGAAAAATCTTGACCCACTACTCAGCCAAAAAACCCTCAATAATTTCTCAGAAAGTTTGATAATTCTGTTTATGTTATTCATAGAGTTGAATCCAAGATAAAATTAAAATGGAGATAAATTCTCCAACCCTATTAAAATTTCCTGCATCTCACATTTCCTTCTCTCCACTGGGAATAAAAATAATTAATCTAATTTTTAAAAAGCAGAAAATCTTTAAACAATTCAAGCAAAAAACCAGTGAAATACTCTGCAGAATATTTTCATCTCACAGTTTAAGCAATTTCACCTTCCATACCTTTTAAAATTCTGTTTCCATGATGAAAATATTTTAACGCAGTTAATTTTGTCTTTAATTTCCATCTCTGTCAACTCTATTCAGAAACTCCTCAATAATTTTTTTTTCCAGAATTAAGTTTAAAAGCCAGATCACCTCATGAAACTGAAGCCAGGCATTTGCTTTATACAAGAATTATAGCAATTTTTCTTCCCCTCGCAGGAGCATGATGAATTGTAGCTTTACACTGAAAATTGCCTTTGAACAGAATGATTGCTCTGACTTGAGCAATCCCTCCTGTGTGCATAGAGTTGTACCTGCTGTCTCTGCTGACTGAAATAAATTACAAGTAACCCATCAGAGCCAGCACAGCAACAGCAACAGGAGCTGGGAGTTGTCCCTGCTCACAATCAGCTGATTTTTTACTGCTGCCTTTGCAAGAAACATAACTAACCTGGCCTGACTTTTACAAGGAA
>VXBI01008045.1:0-22626 GCA_013397375.1 Toxostoma redivivum | reverse complement strand
AGAGAGAGTTAAATTTTGTTTTCCTTATCAACATGTAGAGTCAGTCTCTGTGTACAACTTCCATAGGAAGATTCAGAAAAGTAAAAAACTCTGCTTCAGTGATTTGTCTCATTTTCAAGGCCCAGTAAAAAAAAAAGCCAGGAAATCCAGAGGGCCATTTCCATCTCTGAGTCCATTTTCCTCATATATGTAATCTTGAAACATGAGGGATTAAATAAAATATGAATTTGTGGGCACACCATGGCTCTGTCACCCTCTCACCTGGATGACAAACTGCATAAGCACCACCAGCAATCACATTCAGTGTAGTTCCTTTTGCCAGGCTCGATTTCAGAGTTTGCCACACCCTTTCATGTTTCCTACCATGGGCCTTGAACCTAAAGAACATTTTCTTGTCTAATTCTATCTTTTGCAAACACCTGGGAGTGCAAATATTGTCTATTATTGTTTTCCAGGATGGAAACCAGAAAAATTAGGAAAATTGCTGTTCCTCAGCAGGAATACAGGTTAAGTATTTCAAGCTTGAAATACTTACAATGTTAAGCATATTAATATTATATATAATGTTACATATTAGTATTATATATTAATAATAATATGCTAAGCACCATATTATGCTCCAGGGCACCTTCCATGACAAATTTCTGACTGTTCTTGGTTATCAGAAGGCTCACCTTTCTATACTGAGATAGATGTAAGTTCCCAAAACAACAGAATGCAGAAGCTGGAATGATTTTCACTCTCCTTACAAATGAACCTAATAACATGCAATTAGTTTGAAGGAAACCTCAAATTTTACAACTAACTTAGGACCTGAAACACCAGAACAAATGCAGATCTCTCCTACTATTGAAATATATATGAATAATGTCCACCTATCATCCCTCCTAGGTTAATTCTTCTTCCTGTGATAAAAGATAGACAGAGAAAATACACAAAGCTGCACCATAAAATCAGGCACACTTCAGAAGGAATGTAAAGTTTCTGTTTAAAGAGCTTCCAGCTAAACCATTATTAGGATAACTTCTGGTACAAAGGACATCCTGTACCATGCAGATGAGCACAGGCTGCTGGTGAAGGCAAGACACTGAATCCAGCAGCTGCCCTGGCTTGTGGCTCATGGCACAGATCAAGATTTATGTTCAGTTCTTGGAACAGTTTCAACTGCATTAATTTTTAATCAGTCAGGATGTTAGTTCTCTGCCTAGGCATTGTTCTCTGACAGTATTTAATCAATTTGACTCTATTTATAAACTGTGTGGGTGCTTTCTGCAGCTCTTGAGATGCAAATGGCACACGGACTGTAACACAATTTAAATCAGTCTCATTTTCATAGGATAGAAATCTATATTAGCCTTTTTTTATCCTGTCTTAGCCTGTGGTGGTTGCAGGCTGAGCACACCCATGTCTCTCCATCAATGCCAATGGCAACAGATCCATAGGTCAATATGCATTAGAAAAATCTTGACCCACTACTCAGCCAAAAAACCCTCAATAATTTCTCAGAAAGTTTGATAATTCTGTTTATGTTATTCATAGAGTTGAATCCAAGATAAAATTAAAATGGAGATAAATTCTCCAACCCTATTAAAATTTCCTGCATCTCACATTTCCTTCTCTCCACTGGGAATAAAAATAATTAATCTAATTTTTAAAAAGCAGAAAATCTTTAAACAATTCAAGCAAAAAACCAGTGAAATACTCTGCAGAATATTTTCATCTCACAGTTTAAGCAATTTCACCTTCCATACCTTTTAAAATTCTGTTTCCATGATGAAAATATTTTAACGCAGTTAATTTTGTCTTTAATTTCCATCTCTGTCAACTCTATTCAGAAACTCCTCAATAATTTTTTTTTCCAGAATTAAGTTTAAAAGCCAGATCACCTCATGAAACTGAAGCCAGGCATTTGCTTTATACAAGAATTATAGCAATTTTTCTTCCCCTCGCAGGAGCATGATGAATTGTAGCTTTACACTGAAAATTGCCTTTGAACAGAATGATTGCTCTGACTTGAGCAATCCCTCCTGTGTGCATAGAGTTGTACCTGCTGTCTCTGCTGACTGAAATAAATTACAAGTAACCCATCAGAGCCAGCACAGCAACAGCAACAGGAGCTGGGAGTTGTCCCTGCTCACAATCAGCTGATTTTTTACTGCTGCCTTTGCAAGAAACATAACTAACCTGGCCTGACTTTTACAAGGAAAAATGAGTTTGTTAGTTTGTTGATTGGCAGTTTTAGAAGAAGGAAATTTTAAAAAGCAAACGCAAGCTGGGGTGTTTTTTTGTTGTTTGTTTGTTTGGGGTTTTTTTGGTGGCTTTGTTTTGCTTTGTTTTGTTTTTGGTTTTGGGGGGTGTGGTTTTGGTATTTTAGTTTGTTTTTGGTTTGTTTTTGTTTTTAATATCTTCTACTGAGACCGGTTTAGAAGGAAAAATATGATAAACCAGGACTCAGCTATTCTTGTTTTAGAATTATTTCTGAGGGGACAAGATGAAATCATGAAGGCAATAGCTAGGCACATGGTTTTGACTTTAATTAGGATCCAGACAGTATATCACATTGACAGATTATCTAGAAAGACAGTTTTTAATATCTGAGGTACTCCCATTTCATTTCAAGTAGTGTACTGGTTTAAGTGCATAGCTGGTTTGGGGACTAATTATCTATTTTCTCCAAGTTTTACATTACTATTCCCCCTAGGAAATTCAAATCCTTCGCAAGAATGATGAAAGCAGTTCTCTCTTTATAAGGGGATCCACATTTTCAGAGTCGAGTTTGCCTTGCTCCGTTAGAGAGCCAGTGAAATGATCTGTCTGTCTGTTCAACTGCAGTTTTTATGTGCCTTAGTGTTCCCTAGAATATCCAGATTCCTCTTCTTCCAGCAGTGAAATGTCTTGCCTGCTGTCTAGTGACACATATCTTAGCTATTTACTCTGATTTCACTGAAATATGTCTATGTAAAGTGGAGGGGTTCTGTAGCCATCCTAGGATGTTCACTGTCCCTTGGCCTAAAAAAAATAAGCTGTATTTAAAAGAAATTACTGAAAAGATTCCTTCCCTAATTATACTAAAGATTCTCAGCATCTCTTCACACTTTCTCATTCTAGAGACTTTTGTTGAGAGCTCTGAGCCTTGGCTGGCAGCTGACCCCATCCTTAGCAGAACATCTCATTTCTCTTTTAACTCTACTTCCCTGAAATAAGCTCTTAAGATTATCTTGTGAGGAAACATTTGCTTGATCTGCTTGCCATCTGAGGAGGGGGAAGCACTACATCTTTATTGCTGTCTTTCTTACTTCACCTCCATTTCCAGCTCAGTTCAAAACCATGTGTTTAACACAAATTTTCTGGCTACAGCGCAGTGCAGAACTGCAGGGAGTAACAAAGCCATTGGGTAACTCCATCACACAAAATATGTGGCAGTTTAATGAATTAAAAAGGCTACCTGGTGTGATGGCTTAGTACCCTTGTGCTTCCCCCAGGCTGGTGAGTTCTAGAAAGTTCTTGGTGTTGCATCTTTTCTTTAGTGTCCCCACCTCTCTCCTGAAGGGGAATGGAGGAAGAAGATGCAAAGCCAGAGAGTTTTTTCCTTTGCAAAGCTTGACTTTCCCCTCCTGTGTATCAATATTGTTTAAGAACTTGTCACCTTAACTGAGCACTTTATGAATGGAGGATGATGCAATTGAAATGGAGGAGATTCTGACAAAATGCACAACTTCTTGCTTTGTTTGAACAGCCAGTGTAGGACAAATACTCAAAACAAACCTAGACAGAAAATCCCACAGTGGAAGAATGTGCAAACCCATTTAGTTGTTGTTTTGGTGCCCTTCAGAACCTTTGCTGATCTGAGTCAGCTCCTAAAACTAACCTCTAAATTACCCAAGAAGAAGGATAAATTAGGGGAAAAGTGGCTGATTGACCTCTGGAAAAAAGGAAAGAAAGAAGGAAGGGTAGAAAGAGGAGGAGCCATGAGATTGTATCAAGGGTTGGGAGAAGAGGAGAAAAAGGGAATGGGACCCTTCAGAAGTTCTGACCCAGGGTAGTCTGGCAGCTGCTGGATGTGTCCGTGTCCCTCAGTGGCAGCTGTGGTAATAAAACGTGGCGCTCAAGCACAAAGTTCAAATCCAGAGGAGACAGATGGGCTCAACACACATTGTCAGGGTCAGCCTTAGCAAAGACTGTGCAGGAGGCAGGTGGGCAGAGCTGAGGAAGAGGGGTGGGCAAGGTCACAGCTGTGAGCAGAGACTCCAGAGAATTGTGAATGTTCCTCAGCATTTTCAAAACAACCACTTTCTTTGTGGTGTTCTGGTATTCTGGCTTCAGTTCCTAGACCCATTTCTGATTACCAAACATCTGCATTTGAATCCAGATACAAAGAAGTCTCGAAAATAAGGTAAAACCCCCTCAAAACCCCATACTTCTAATGCAGAGAATAGAATTTTAATGGATCTTTCATTTATGACAGCTTCCATTATTCCTGTGGGGGTATGAAGGGAGGCTTTGTAGGCAGAACAGCAAATGTTGAAAAATCAGTCGGGTTCAGTTGCTCCAGGATTGCTTGTGCAAGAAAGTGGCCACTTCAAATTAAGCCACTGAGTTAAAAAAACAATGAAATAATCTATTCCACTCAGCAGGTTATTCTGATAAAAGATTCTTTGCCATGGGATGCCATGGTTCAGATGTTGAAGTGATTCAGAAGTAACTAATAAACTAATAAAATAAGTAGAAAAATACATGGAAACAATTTTCTTAGGACTCACTGGAAAAAAACATAATTTCTTTCTCAGGACATGGGTAAAACTGAAATTCCTGGGAGGTGGAAGGGTGAAATAGTGGGAGTGGGGAGCAGCTTGGTCTGTCTTCTCTTTACTAATTTCTTCCTTCCTGGGTGCTTCCAAATGACCATGCCAGAGATGCTGGACCAATCTGGGATGGCTATGACAACATACAGAAAGAAATGGCATTCTTATTCCTGAGATGAGAGGAAGAAAGGCTCATTTTACAAAGAGAAAATAAGAGTGTTTCATCTGAGGAACAGCCTGGCTGTTTTCCTGCAATCAGTGACGGCAAGGCAAGTAGAGATTCATTCAAATTTTAGTTTAGAATAAGGCTGAGAAATCCACCAGTTTATTTTTCACTCTGTTCAAAAAAAAAACCCACAAAAAAATCCCAAAATAACCCCAACAAAAGAAAACCAAACCAAACCAAACCAAACCAAACCAAATCAAACCAAACCAAACAAAAAACCACATACACACACACACACAAAAGCCAAAACAAAACACAAAAGCACCCCAAAAATTGTGGTTCCCATGGTAATACTTGGAGATGAGAAAGTTGATTAAGCATCTTCAGCACAGGGATTTCTGCCTAGGGTTCTATGAAGTATGTCATGGAGATGTGCAGCTCCTTTTGAACTGTAAGAATTTGGTTTATCAATAGGCATCAGATGATTGGTATCTAGAATGCAGCAGCTTTTTAACTGTGATCCTGTGACTACTTGGCTTTAAGGAACTGAGTGGCCTACGATAAAATTCCTTCACAA
Source organism: Toxostoma redivivum (assembly GCA_013397375.1). NCBI lineage: Eukaryota > Metazoa > Chordata > Aves > Passeriformes > Mimidae > Toxostoma > Toxostoma redivivum. Next base: position 17,081 of record VXBI01008045.1, on the reverse strand, counting down.
TTTATCAAGTAAATATAATTTTTCCATACATGAATCTTTCTGGTCTTGCTGGTGAGAATGGTTACTGCCTTCACTGCAGCAGAATCTGCTGTGGAGGAGCATTCATCATCTGTGGTAATAAAAACAGACATAGGAAATACTGCCCTAAACAGTCAAAAATGGAGGCATCAACATTTTCACTTTCTACTGTTTTTCTATCCAAATCCTATGCAAGTTAAGGACTATTTTTTTGTCTGGAGTTTAACAGTTTTAGATCTTCAGACACAATCAATTCATTCTAAACATACTTGAGTCTTTCCCTTTGCTGAAAAAAAATCTGGTACAATGATTTTTCTGATGTACAGTCAGCATTTTAAAATCTCATTTCTTTTGTCTTCTTTTATTGCACCCTATTAGAATCCATGTGAATGGTCTACTTTTTCTTAGAACCTGCACCTTGGAGTTTAAGTAGCATGGTATTATAAAAAAAACATAGTCCTGAAAATCATGGTCTCCCATGGCACTGCTGTTCTTCATCTTACCTACAGCTTCTCTGCTCAACTGGATTTATTACTGCTGGATGCCAGAAGAAGAACACAAAATGTATCAAATTTGCTTTGTAATTTTAAATTGAAAAGGTGCCCTGTGGGGAATACAGAAATACTGTCTGAACAGGCAGGGTTGAGACTAGGAAAACCAAAGCTGAAATGGACTCTAACAGGGCCAGGAATGTCAAAGACATCCAAAAAAGCCTCTGTAAGTACATGGGTGGGATAATGTGGGCCCACTGCTGAGCAAGGCAGGGGCCCCATCTGCACAGGATGTGGGAAAGGCTGAGGTACTAAGTACCTTCTTGGACAGTGAAAATAAACAATACACTCACTGGATGTATAAATTCTCCAAAGAAGAAAACAGTTTGAGGCATTCAGAAGGTCTCTGTGGTTTTTTTTTATTATTATTATTTTTCCCTTTTATTATTTTTCCTTTTATGTTTTTTCTTCTAAAGTAAGATTAATTTTACTCTACAGCACTAGCAGCTAAGAAATATCTTTGTAAACAATATTGTGACTTTGTGGAAAGTCCATGTTTACTGACCATTAATGCACCTTGCAAAGATATCTCAAAGTTTCTCCTGTTTAATCTTTGTGACTTGGATCTGACATTCAAATGGGCAGAGATTGCCAAGGAAAACAGAAGTGAAGAGCTAAATACATGGGCACCCAAAGGGGAGACAAATTGCTTGCATTTCTCTGGTTCCATTTTCTTTTCTGTTTTCCTCTGTCCATCTGCAACATCCAAAGCTTAATCAAATAATTCTTGCCTTGCACAAGAGAACATGGAGATGCTCACATTCTCTTATGAAATTTCTTATATGAAACCTCTCCTGTATTGAGAAGTCTCATAACTAAGCAAATTTTTATCCAATCCTTCAGAAAATGCATCAATTCCAATACATTTTAAAGAAAATGCAGACAGAAATTCGTTTGACCTGTTTCTAACTGCTTTCCTGACAGCTTGTGTGAGAGTTTTGCCTGTTCCTGATTTCAGGATAATATGGGAGACCTCCATGAGGCCATTTTTCTGTGGCAGTGGTGCTTTACTTTCTTTTCTTTTTCTATTGCAGGGAAACATTCAGAGTAAAAGATGTATTAAATCCAATGCAGAAATAGACATTCCTGCTGCTCAGGGTAACTTCTTGCACATTCAGAAGGAGGAAAATCCAGGCTCAAATCTTGGCTACATACAAGACTTAACAGGGTACTCCTCCCCAAGAAGTTTCTATGAGAAGCATAAGATGCAGGAAAACAGACTGCTAAAGGCAAAATCATTTATCCTATATTTTACAAGTTCTATTTTCAATCTGATAACACAAGCCTTGCCAGAGAAACAGGCAGAAAGGGGTTTTGAAAAAGTAGATACCAGTTTAGCCACCTCTCTGTCCTCTAAGCCCTTCTATTCACATCCTCCATAAAAACACTGAATGAGCTCTAGAAAAGTTCTTTGTTGATATCTGTGTTTTGTTTCCCCCTCCTGCAGCTCTATCTTGTACTCAACAGCTAAAACTTGAATTTCTGGAATAAACAAGTTGTTTCCTTTTGCAAGCTTGTTTATCAAACATAGATGTTTCTTTTTCCCCTCTAACTTAATACATCACACCAATGTACTGCAGGAAGGCTGGCCCTCAGGATAATTATTGAAATCTCAGCTTTCTGGGATCTCAGAAAGGATGCAGCTCATCCTATCTCCCTGCTACAGGCAGTCACACATCAGTCCTACTTTTACCATGATCATCAGTATTAATGCAACCTTAAAGTGTCTCAAGCCACAGCATAAGTCTAGGGATCCTGAATTGTCCTGGGATGGCAAAGTTACACAGTTAGAGCATTGAGAATTTCACCTCAATGGCTATTAAACCACAGTATCACCTTTTTTATCTACCATCAGACTTTGGAGATTTTCTACAAAAGGAGTGCTGAGAAGAGCTACCTCCTCTGGTCTCATCTCACAAATACCTTTTGGATTTACTGTTTAAAGTGGTTGTTTTGCTTCTTCCTCTTGAAATAAAATGTCCCATTTATGCCTTTCCCATGGTGTTTTCCGACAGGACATACAATCAACTGTAAGTCTTTGATTAGTTTGTTTTTAAAAGGGAAATGTGATGTCAAGTTTGTTGTAGCAGTTTTCTCTTGGGGACACAAAATTCATTTTCATTCCATTTTGAAACCTTAGTTGGCCATTGCTCAAAAAATTCCCACTAGAGTTTTGTTTCACATGTCTGAATTCTCCTACCACTCTGCAAAGATTTCAGGTGGAAAAAAAGAGAGAACAAATAGAAAATTATTTTAAATATGTGAAATTGCACCCCATTTTATGTGTACATCCCTTCATTTTAGACATTGGTCCACCTGTAAGCTGAGACCCTACTGCTATCAGGATCACCCTTCAGCAGGAAAATGGAGTATCTAAAGTATCACATTCCCAGTGGAAGGGAAAGACACTTTGAGGGCTTGTTTGTTTGCTTGCTTGTTTTTAAGCTTGCTTGCTAAATGATGAGTGGACACTCAGAACAACAGGACAACAACCCACTCTGTCCATCAGAGACACTTGCCACAGCAGTGCTTAGTGCTGCATTCTCTCTCAGCAGCTTCCAAACTGCAGCTGGATTATTCTTCTCAGAGAGAAAGATGCTGGAGCTAGTGTGATGAATGCCTCCTGCCTGGCTCTGTTTTGGTGGGATGAACTTTTTGCCACAGAAGCCCCTAGAGTGATGTGCTTTGTGTTTGTGGTAGGATGCTCACACAGCACCAAGGCTGCCTCTCCAAGGACTCCTCCTCAAATGTCAATAGGATGGGGATGGACAAGAGGCTGGGAGGGAAAAGAGGAAGGCAGCTGACCAAAGGGATATTTCATGCCCTTGAGAAATTTTTTTCCTTTTTTTGTTTCCATGTGCAGAATTTACTCTATTTTTTTTCCATTAAACTGTCTTTATCTCGACCTACAAACTTTTCACCTTATTTTGTCCCCCATCCTGTTGAAGATGGACAGTAAAGATAATTTTGCTGGGCCACTGGCAGCCAGCTGAGGTCAACCACCACATTAGTGCAAATAAATAAATTTTATTTTTGTCGAAGTTTTTGATAGAGCAGCCTGAAGAGACAGTATAGCCATTATAGGGGTGCAAATACATTTTGCATTGTCCAGCATTGTGCCATGCCTAAGGGGGAGTTTAGGCTTTGGCAGCTACTCACTTGGGAGTCAAGCTTGACTGCACCAGATTCAACTTGGCAGGATTTAGAGGTGGCTCATGCTGACCTTTATTCAACCTTGGTGGTGCTTTAGAACCAGATTTGGAGCTTCCCTCTTCCCTCCACATGCTGCAGAGGCATCTGGGGCATCCTACTTCAGCGTGTGCTTGAGCCTGGATTGTGAGGGAGGAAATCTTGGGCTTTGTCCCACTCTGTTCAAGAATCAGAGGTGCCTGCAAGCAGAGGGAGACATTGCATTCCCTTCCATGGCCTTTTCTTCAGTAACTGCCCCTCCTTAACCACTCCTAACAAGCTGAGCTGGATGGCAAACCAGGGTTAGGGTAACCTTTGGCCTGGGCTTAATCCCAAAATACCCTATATTCCTCCTAAAAATCAGGATCTTCTGCATTCATTTAACCCCCAGCTTCAAACCATTTCCCTACAAGAAGATTAACCCTAGGATTCTTGCACTATGAGGGTTTTTTTTTTTTTTAATAGTTTTGTTGTCCTTGTTGAAGATCTCTGCTTCATGAGTTAAGTGGCAACATAATTCTTCAAGTGAAAATTTCTTAGGAGTATTTGCTATAAATGAAGCTGTTAAACTTTATAAAATCATCCAACATATGTATTCAGACAAACACCTCTGTACTTGAAACCCAGTTGTTGTGTCCAAGTTACTGCTTAGGTTGTTGACATTTTTCAGTAACTTGCTAATCTACGATTTTTGTACCTTATGCGAACCAAGAAAACACGCCTAATATGTAAAATAATTAATTGTTCTGCTAATTAAGATTACAGTCTCACCAATGAAATGTTAGCCCAGCTGCAACACCATTTACACACAGCTAAAATGATGCAGTCATTGGAGCTCATTCATCAGAATGGTAAGATCAAAACTGATACACACAAACTTTCTGTGGCATTGTGTTCACCCTCCTGCTCTTAGGATGTGAAATTCGACAGTTTGGGGTTGTCTTGTCAGCTTAAGATGACACAAAAGCATCCCAAATACTTTGGTAGGAGTATGGTATCAAGGAGAAGCATTATATAGATGAACTAATGTGGATTCATCTTTGCATGGATCCTGCCAAAAGTCTCTTACTCAATCTTCAGTTCCACCTAATACCCAAATTTGCTGTATTTCATTTGAAAGATACATGGTGGTGGTGGTGAGGTGTGGTTGTGTTCTATGTTATGCACAAAACCAGCTCATTTAAAGACAATTTTATTTCAATTATAAGGAGTTGATGGCTGCTGAGCTGTCTGTAGCCATGGCTCTTTGATCTCCTCCTACACCACAGCTACAATTCACAACACAGTTCATTCTATACCATCAATGTGTTGTTATTATTAACCCTTGATAAAGAGATATGGAACAGCAGGACTTACACTATACAGCCATGCTAAGCTAAGAAAAAGCTCACCATTTCATAGGGAAAAAGTGTTACTGACTAAATCTTGATCTGGCTTTCTTCTGACCTGTCTTGCCTTATACATAAAAGCAGAAATACGGGTAGAAACTGTAAAGTCACTTGTGTATTTGGAACTTCATTGCACCAAGTGAGTCAGATTGATGAGTAGTCAGTTATTAGAAATACCTCTCTAACTGCTGGTGGGAAATATCTTTGTTGTTGTAAAAATTTCTTCACAAATTTAATTACATTAAATTCCTGAGTAAGTATATTAAACACGTTTTTCCTATATTCATCAAGCTTTGGATAAATTCGTGGTTTTTGACATGTCTAAGCCACCAAGAAAATAGCCAATATTAATTATTATTAAATCTATATCTTTATATTAACTATACAGGTGAAAAATCCCAAACATTTCTAAAATTATGACTCAAAAACTGACCAAAGAAATGAACTGGATCTGCATATTGTGGAGAGATTAGTGCATGAGAAAAATGACATTATTTCTTATTTCCTGTAAAATTGAATTCAAAGTGTGAACAATACAAAACTAAAAGCCCTGGGGACTCATTAGCTCTGTTCCATTGGTGCAAAATAATTTCTAAAAGGATCTGAACAACCTGTGTGCCTCACAATCCAAGCCTACAGGGACTGGCTGTAGGAAGGAGTGAATTTTCAGTCTCTGGCACCACTGAAGCCAGCAGCCTTCCTTTCACTGATGCAAATAAGCAGAAGTCTGGCCCTCCATCCCTCCTCCCTGGTGAGCCTGCCATGTGGACTGTCAGCGTGCCAGATGCAGTGGTGGAATAACTGCCCTCTCACTGGGGCATAATCCCTGGTTTACAATAGTTTTTGTAGCATCTTGCGCCCTCTTAAACCTTGCAAATCATTTCTAACAAGCCCTGAAGTACTTTAATGCTGAATCCCCAGTCACAGCAAACACAAGAATATTCTGCCATGGTGAGTTGCCTTTTATTTCTTCTCGCCAGGTATCATGTGTTTATTACACCCCTGTGGAAAAAAAAGATTAACTAGGCTGAGACTCTTGAACAACAGACCTGCTCAGACATCAAGCTGTTGCTAAAGATGTCAGTGATGTCATTTGGATGTGTTCAGATGGCTCTAGCCACAAGTCAAACTTGTATGTGCTTACTTATTTCAAGACCAGATCCAAACGCTACTTAAATGAGCAACGCTCTGTTAACAGCAGTCATGTGTTTACAAATATTCAGTTGCTCCAAGTGTTTTTCAGAAGTGGCTCTGTGAGTAATTGATGTATTTACTAATGCAGCAGAGCTTTACCAGGTCTTACTACAGAGCATGTTCCTGTTCTGGTAGCTGCCTTCAAAAACTAGTTCAGTGATGAAACAAAAGTAATAAAAAAAGATCCTATTTTTGAAACTCTCTGTCTTGTTGAAGATCTCTTACTCCAATGTGTTGATGAGGTGAAATGTCCTCTGACCGAAAATAAATCGTGGACGACTTGATTCAATAGATATTCAATTACAAATGCATGAGATTATTGCTATTCATCTCAACCCTGCACAGAATCAAGGTTTGCACATTGTAATTAAGTGTCACACAACATTTCCCGAAATGTGTAGAGAAACCTGCCTCAAGAGATTAATCTTTCATTGAACATTTAGTAGGAGTGACAGACATGTGAGTTAGAATTGCCTTATCAGTAAATTTCTCCTCAGTCACTCTGGTGAAAAGAGCACAGACACAATCACAGTGTTGCCTCCTTTGTGATGTGGGGGAAAGAGGAGTTGTGGACATAGCTATGAGTCTCACAACACTGTACTGAGCAGTTTCCTGGCATGGGCTCATGTGTCCCAGCTGAACATTAAATTCTTCAGGATCACCCAAGTACCAGCAGACCACCCCAGTGAGCACTCCCTCTTCAACAGAACATACAATAAATTATGTTCATGGCTTGACTAGTAGTTATTGCAGAATTAATAATAAATCTCCAGTTTGATGTGTTGTCTGACTGAGTGACAAGCACAAATAGCATAATGACACCTCATAGGACTGTGTTCTCCAGCTGTGGGACAGTGTCCAACTGAGCACACCTCCGTGTGCATTCCTTGGCAGCAAGAGCTCCATTAGCTCATCTCACACCTATGCAGGAGAGTTCTCGCAGGGTGGAACCCTGAATTTAATTGTTGTAGATTGATTTGTGGTGTTTGCCAATGACTGTCATAAATGTGGCATTACCTCCTCTGTGCCATTGCACATGGCCTTCCCAAAAAAATTTTGTAAAGTGAGAAGAACTGTATGCAAACTTTTATGCTTCAGAATGCTTGATTTGTTCATTAAGGATGTTCTTGCTTTATAATTTTGTAAATTGATTTGCATTTGAGCTTCCAGACAAGGTTGGTCGCTCCTATTTCAGATGCACAAATGAGTATCTGGCTTATGTCCTGTAGCCTCATTCTTCACATTTTATGCATATTTATCTACAAGACACACATGGAGAAGAACAGAGATTGAGCTCCAGAACTACAGCAATCCCATCTATTCTACTCACCTAAATGACTGGAAGAGCTTTGCAAAAAAGACAAATATTCTCTCGAGGATGGGAAATGGAAACAGAACCGGTTTGCACTAGAATCCAAGCTCACGGGTACAAAGCCAGCAGCCCTATTAACCAGACCTTGCTGCCTATTTTAATGTGTGCCAGATAGAAGCCAACCTTTCTTGGATCACCCTAAGGTGTCCATCTGAACTCCAGGCACAACCTATAGTGCTTCAGACCCTGCAGCACAGTTCAGACAGTGAACCTGCATCCAAGGAAGCCGTGCTGGCACAAAGAAAGTTATAGCTGTAGACACACTCCCTATAACTAAGCCTTCACCATTGTTCCAGCCTTTAAATGCAAGGAAAATGAACATAATTCACAACTCAATCATGCCATAAAAAGTAGAAGTGATTTAACTGTATGTCCTTTACTTGATACAGTCACTGTGCTTTCCTTTATAAATGTTACTAACACAAATCATGAAAGCACTCTTCTTCTAAAGAATTATGTAAGAAACTTAAATCTTTCTATTTTTTTTAATAATTTCAAGGCTTAATGGAAATGTTAAGGATGTGCTCATAAAATAACTTTTTTCCTGTTGCCTGAGTTTCATGTGCAGCAATATGACTTACTATGCTCCTATTTTCTAAGCTGCTAACAAAAATCAGTATTTAACAACCCAAAAGAAAGTACAACCTGGATGTCACACCCCTGTGAGGAAAGCATTAAAAGGAGCCTCGAGCCTCTGCTGCTCTAATATCTGTAAAAACATTTTATGAGCATGTACATTGAAACACAAAAAACCCCTCAGACTTCAGAATTTATACCTACATTTTCACTCTCACTTTATTCTGCTGCCCATTTTAGAACATTTAGGGGTTTTGTAATCAGCGTAAAGGACAGCACCATCATTTAAAGTCAAACCATTAGACCTGTGTTAATGGATTTATGGCTGGAGAAAACTGATGAGGTTGCAGACAGGTCCATTAATGACCATCAGAAATTGCAGCATAGGCTGCTGCAGGAAGCCAGGAAAAGTTTCAGTTGGCATTGTGAGGAATAGCTGGATTTCACCATCTGTGAAGGAGAGTTGCCTGAGTGATGGCCAACATGAACAGAAGCCCTGGAGGGGAGAACTGGGGATGTGTTGGGAAAGGGAATCTAGCAAGAGAAGAGCACCATCAACTTCAAATTTGACATTGCCCAAATAATGCTGTGCAAAATCCCAAACCTGGGGCCAGATGCATCTAAGATGGAAGCAATGGGGAAGAAGATGATCAGAACTGAGTAGTTTATTTTGACAATGATTGTACTGGAGAAGGGGAAGTGTGAGGGCAACTGAGAGTCCTGAAATCACAGCCAAGGTCTCAATGTCCTTTGTGACATCACCAGGGGATGGATTGTGACCTCGTGTCTTATGTAATATGGTGTCTGTATCTTACATATTTCAAGTGTCACATTCAATTGTGTCATCACTGGTGGCAGAGGATGATGTTACCAAGTGATGCATTGTGACATCAGGGAAGATGATTGTAGCATCACGTCCCTCACTGCTATATAAGGTGCCAGCAGAGCCCGGGTCAGACTGGCTTGATCCTGGACTGCTGACAAGGATGTTTGCAAGAGGGAGCAGCCTGTGGTCCTCAGCTCTTCCCTAGGCTTCAGACATGGACAGGGATATGGATGTGAACATGGAATGTCCATCAGAGTCCAGCAGCCAGGCAGGGGCAGCTGCCAATGGCCTGGCTAAAAATAGCCCCCATTACCCAATGGCTGTGGGTGGCCTCCTGCCCGAGGTCTGGACAGGACTGTTCTGCCAAGAGCAGCATCTCTTGGACCTAGTGCAGGCCTGGCTGCACCAGCGGTTGGTGGGGATATACTGGGATCAGTGGTGGCTGGTGGAGAGTGCAGAGAGCTGCATCCTGCACAGCCTATGCATTCATGGCCCTGTTGCAGAGGTTCTGGTCCAGAGATTGCAGCATTTACTACAGGAGCATACAGGACCATTGGTCCACAGCATCATCTGTGTTATTGAGAGCTGGTGCAGTGAGAGGGCCAGGGGCCTGCTGCACTCCCTTGCTGCCAGGGAAAAGGGGGATGACCCTGGAGATACCTCTAGCTCCAGCAGCTCGAGCTGGAGATCAGGTCCAGCTGGACCCCACAATGGTCCCAGCCATCTCCCTTCTGTCCCCATTCCCACAGAGCAGGTCCATCCCCAGGAGGAGCCAGGGCAGGAAGGGGCCACAGGTCCCTCTGGCCAAGGTTCCAGTCACAGCCCCTCCACTCCCAGCCAGGATCCCTTTCCTGGGGGGTCACAGTGCCACCCAAAGAGGAAGGCTCAGGGGCCCCTGGATGCCCCTCAGCCCAGGAAGAAGCTCCACCGGCAGCACAAAGAGGGCTGGGGAAAATCTTCACAAAAGAAAAAATAAATGTGTCATTCCCTGACACAGTCTCTGGGCATGTCTTTCTCCCCTCTGTCCTTGTGCCTTTCTCTGATTTCACTCCAAACCCTCAGCCAAGAGCCTCAGGATTCGTGGCAGGAAATGGAAGAGTCTCTGAAAAAGCTCCAGGTGATGCTTCCAGAGGAGTCATGAGTGAAGGCTGACTCAAACTTCGTCACATAGAAGAGGGAAACTGATAAAGCCTGACACAATTTCTGCCTAAGTCATGAGTGAAAAAGGTACAATTTGCTGATGTACAGTCAGAGGAAAGGTACAATCTGAAAGTACAACCAATTAGAGCTTTTGCAATCAGTGGGGGAAAGAAATGTTTGCACTGATGGAGAAAGGAATGATATAAAAGGAAGGCAAGAAGCAAGGGAAAGGTGCACCAAACCAGGCAGAGGAAGAGGAGGTAATACAGAAGCATGGCTCATATGAACACTGATCATACACACAGATCCTCCAAGTGTTATTATAGGTGTCATTGCTTTTGTTGGAGAGCAGGAAGCATTAAAGGCAGTTGAAGAGGGAAAGAAAAAGTAATAACATTTAGTACATCACCTTTTTGTTTCTGATGTTTCTCCAAACAAGAAGCTCAGTGGTTACTTTGAGAAATGCTCCTGAGCTGTTGGCAGCCACAGCTCAGCCTACAAAAGTGGGCTGGCAAAAGCTGATGGTAAAAGTTGCTCCCCAGGAGGATAGTGTGGAACTCAGCTGGCCAACAGCTTCACCCAGGTGAGAGGAGAGTCAAGAGCTCAAGAGCTATCCCTTGCTGTCCCCCCAGGAAAAGCAAGGGGCAGGGCCAGAGCTGAAAGAGCAACACACTGCAAAGCCCAGTTCTGCAGTGTATTGACCTGGGGCTCTCTGCTGCTGGCCCTTGTAGGAAACACCATCTTTGAGGGCAAGGGCACATGAGATCCCAGCTTCCGGCACCAGAATTCACAGTTTAGAAATCCCAAGGCCTGCTATAACAGATGGACTATTTTTCACCAATGTTCTTCATTGCTAGAAAACACAGTTTCCTCAGAAATATGCCATCCAGAAGAAAAAGACATTTGTTGCAACACTGAAATGTACAGAAAAATCCCAATAACTCTTCCATTTTAAGTGGATAAAACTTAGCCGGGGTCTTCCAGCGATGCTTTAGTGTTAAACAGTGTGAGACATCAGTGAAGGAGAACTAATGCTTCCAAACATCCTTGGAATGAGTCTGACATATGTACACACTCTTGTCACCCCAAAGTTAAGTATTTCACTGCTTTTCAAACAAGTTCAATTAAAATTTACATTTTGAGACCAACACACAGTGCCAGTGCTACCTAGGGGTTGAAATCCTTCAGAAACAAAGGAAGAAATATATTGGGCTCAAAGGGTCAATCAGCAGAACTGAAATATGCTGTGGTTGTGCTCCCATGTATGCTGCTCACAAGGAAGGTTTCACACATGCACCATCAAGAAAATCAGTCAAGATGACTAGCAAAACACTAAAAAAGAGAAGAATTTTGATTTATTTGGTGAATAACCATTTAATTACTTTGTCTTGTAGTAAAAAGATAGATTAATTTGGCTTAAAGCAATGGATATGACTTCAGAAATCTAGACTACAGACTGTCTCCAGTGCAGAAATCCAGTTTTGAAACTGTGCATCTCAGTTCCCATCTATTTATCTTCAGAAAATGAAGAACAAGGCATGAGCTATTCTGTTACTATGGTAATGGATGGCACAAAAGAGCCTATTAATAAATATTTGAAAAATCTGAAGCCACCTCCTTACCCTCTTCACAATAAATCTTACCCCTCCAACCCCATTTTGTTTTGCATTACTATTTTAAGGAAAGGTATGCATATTTCAAATGTTGAACTTTATATAAGGCAATGCCATCATCCATGTCTTCATGGGAAGAAGATGCAGTATTTGTACATTCTGTACAAAATTGTGGGCATGCCTTACTCAGAAACATGGCAATATATAAACACAGAAATAACACAGAAATTAGCCATAAACATGAAACTCCGTTTTTTGTTTTTTTTTTTAGGAAGACAGAGAAATCCTTATTTCCAAAATCTAAATCAATTTGTTGCTAACTCTTGTGCATTCAAAAGGATTATTCAACTATTCAACAACATTTTACCAGGTGTGCAGGGAAGAAATAAAGACATTGAAGCACCTAAAGTACAAATGTCTTATTTTCCTTGGGTTATTTTACTTGCCTCTGTGCACTGAGGCTTGCATCAGATAGTAATGAAACATCCATGTGTGACTTTCAGTTTGTGCCTCTGGAAAAAAGAAGAAGGCAGCTCAGTGGGATTACAAGGATGCTGTGAGATCATGCAGGGAGAAAATTAGAAGGGACAAAGATCAGTTAGAACTTAATCTGACCACTGCTTTAAAAGACAACAAAAAGTGTTTATGTAAATATATCAGCAGGAAAAGGAGGGTCAAGGAGAATGCTTTGTTGGATGTAAACAGATAAAGAATGAGGAGCTGCCCTCTTTGCCCTTAACAACGAGACAACTTGCTCCCAAGGAAGAGAGAGAGAGGGAGCAGGATAAAGCACCCATAATCCAAGAGGGAATGGTCAGTGGACTGCTATGAATCTCAGCCTCACACAGGTCCATNGGCTGTCCCAGCTGTGGGATGGCAGCAGGAGCAGGGCAGTGACCGTCCCTGTGCTGGCACTGCTGAGGCCACAGCTGGGGCAGCTCTGGGCCCCTCATGGCAAGAAGGGCACTGGTGGGCTGGAGGATGTCCAGAGAAGGGAACAGAGCTGGGGAAGGGTCTGGAGACCCAGGACAGGCTGAGGGAGCTGGGAAAGGGGCTCAGCCTGGAGAAATGAGGCTCAGAGAGAACCTTCTGTCTCTGCATAACTCCCTGACAGGAGGGGGCAGCCAGGGGAGGGTTGGACTCTGCTCCAGGGAACAGGGGACAAGACAAGAGGAAACAGCCTCAAGTTGTGCCATTGGAGGTTTAGATTGGATATTAGGAAACTTTGTCCACAGAAGGGGATGTAAAGCATTGGAACTGACTGCCCATGTAAATGGTGGAGTCATCATCCATGGAAGGGTTCCAGAGATGTGTGGATACAGCACGTGAGAACAGGATTTATGATGAACATGAAGTCGTGGTGCTGGGTGGATGATTGCACTTAATGACCTCATAAGTATTTTCCAACCTTGATGGCTCTGTGAATCTATTAATTACTAGGTTTTTAAATGAATTACCTCAACAAAGAATGTTGAGTACTGCTCAGGAAAAAAAAAAAAATACAATTCCCTGAACTGAACTACAGAATCAAAACCATGAAAAATTAACAGGCTGAGGTGGATCTTTTTCCAAGTTTTTGTTTGTTGGTTTGTTTGGCTTTTTGGTTTTTCGCTCCCGTCTCTTGGTGTTGAGGAAGAATGTCACACTTAGCTTTATCTTCTCACACATGTTTTCCCCACAAGCATGGTTGCTCCAGAAGTTCACACCAGAAACAACTGTGAGCTTGTAAGGGTGCTGAGCTGCTTAGTTAAACAAGTGGAAATCAAACTGAGTGCAGATCACCAGGCATAGAGCCTGCCTAAATTAAGGAATCAAAATTCAGATAAAATAATCACAGATGTTTCTAGAGAAGCAAAGGCAAAGGCAATGAGAAAATTATTTGTGCTTTCTATGCATCTTTCAGAACAAAACAGGATTTATAATAACCCTGAAACTGGCCAACTGATATTGCCTTTACATAGAAAAAATTTATTTGTCTGAATATTTCTCAAAAGGCAGAGACATGCCAGTGGATACAAAGTTGGAATTATAAATAGACTCAATAAGACTGAAATAAAATTTTCTGTACCAATGCCAGGAAACGCAGTAGGAAACAATGTGAGGCTTTTATGCAGTATTCCTGTCACAATCAAAAGAACGAAGTGTGATCCGGTGGGATTTATCCCTAATATAAGGCATCTAAGGATATTGCTAGATAATCAGGTACCTGACAAAACGCAAATAATAGTAATGTTGTGTGCATGTTTCTCACCCTGACTGCAAGGTGACAGTGATAACATGAGCTTAGGCTGGGAAAGGAATTGAACCAGCAAATCTCTCCATGAGATTTAAAAGAAGAGAATACTGTTCACTTTAGAGACTGCAGAGGGAAAATTACACTGGAAGATGATGATTTTATATTTTTTCATACTTTGACTTGGCAATAAAAGCAAAAATCCATGACAAAAATGATGCAATCTAGAAAACGGTCATCTACATTCAGGGCTTTTTCAACATACATTCTCAAACAATGACTAGAAGAGAAGAAACAAAATATAATTGTAAAGAAACAATTATCTTGAAGATGGTGGCTTTCTGCTGAGACCTTGGAGGTGTCATAGCTCAGGCTAGTTCATGTTTTTAATGTTTACAAAATTATTTAAATATGTCAGCAGCTATGTTTGCAAAGAACGAAAGGGGAAAACGTAAAGCTGAGAGAAACCATTCTCTGATGAACTTCATGTGTGGAACCAAAGAACTTCCGGCTTTCTTAAAATCAAGAAAAGGAGAATAAAAAAGAGAAGAGAAAAATTATCAGATATTAAGTTATACAGCTTGCATTTTTGCCCTTGAAAACCTCAACCTATGCAGTTAGTCCATGGTTATTTCCACCTGAAAATGCCTCTAAGGTGTGTATTCTTTACATGCACACAGAGATATCCAGTGGTTATTTGCTGCCCAGGAGCCAATGAGTCTGATACCTAAATCCTTAGGAAATTCTTTTCAAAAGTGGTAACTCTCCATTTGATCCCAGAGGGAAGTTCTGCTTTCTGACAATTATTAGCACATCTGGAAATCAGGCCCTTGAGTTTAAAATGCACTAAAAATGGGTTTAAATCTTTACCAGGCACTGGCCACAGCTACTTGCACATTTCAGATTGGAGGTTTCTATCTGTGCAAGCAAATCCAGCACAGCAGCACAAGCCTCAGCATTACAGGAGTTCTCAGCTGGGAGTCAGGCTCTCCACGGGGTCTTCCCCCTTTCCCTGGGGATGTCCCCAGGGAATGGGATGGGACCAAGCCAGCTGCAATCGCTGGCCCTTCAACCCAGATCCGCCACTCACCTGCCCACACTNTCCTTTGACCATCTGTTCTCCCCATGCTGTGAAATTTCCACTGTGGTTCAATACCAAAACTGTTAGCTGAATAACCTTTGCAGAGGGAAAAAAACAAACTCAAAAGGTTTGAATAATTTTTCAGCTTTTAGCAAGACAAAGAAATACATAGATATATATATATATATATTCTTTTTTTAACATACAGGAGAAACTTTCCGTATTATTAACCATCGGCTGTACATACTCCTTTTTGGTATTTTTTTCTTTTCTTTACAGCCTTTTTGATGATAAAAGTTGCATTTGTTTAGGCCTAGTAGTTAGACTTATATAGGGAACATGTGTAGAAAAGTGCTTTATAGGAAGCATTAAAAATTATAACACTATAACATCCCAAATCAGAAGCATGCCCATCTGTCTTAGCAAGTTCAAAGGACAAAAGGCACAATGTTTTGCTAATGAAAGAAATGCTAATGCTAATGAAAGAAATAACAAAGAAGATTGAAGTAGAAAGAAACAAAGAAGAAAGTTTTAAAAAAATCAAGAACATGCCACATGAAAGGATCATTTCAAACATAAACATCAAATAAATGGGAAATTGATCACTAAACCAACCTTCTGTTGCTATAACTATTGCAAAACACAGCAATATTTTTCAGATAAGTAGAGTGGAACTAATATATTTAGTAATGGAGATATTTTATGCATTCCCTGGAGAGACATCAAACAAGTAATGGTATTTCTAAAGCAGTTAGTGGTGATTTCAGTCCTAAAGGAAAGTGTTGTTCCCTTGTAAACAGCCTGTGCTTGCAGGATGTTTTTATGTTTAGGCTACGGATAATATCAGAACCACGCTGTCTATGTGAACCATACAGTTTCCAGACAGAGTGGAAGAAGGTGTGCTTGGAAATCAAACACTCCACAAGGCAGGATGGAACATCCTGAGTTTGCTGCAGCTGGGATGTGACCTCCCCAGGTGGAAACACCTGTGCTGGACTCCCATTAAAAAACAACTTTGTTTCACACAACAAAGAGCACAAATCCAGACCTTTCCAAAGAGATGGAAAGGTAAAATCCCAGAAATCCCTGACTGGTGCATGCCTGGATTGGATGTATAAGAAGACAGCCTTCTATNACAGCAGCACAAGCCTCAGCATTACAGGAGTTCTCAGCTGGGAGTCAGGCTCTCCACGGGGTCTTCCCCCTTTCCCTGGGGATGTCCCCAGGGAATGGGATGGGACCAAGCCAGCTGCAATCGCTGGCCCTTCAACCCAGATCCGCCACTCACCTGCCCACACTGGCTTGAACTTCTCTATCTTTTCAGGAGGCCATTTTGGGGCAGCCACAGGACCTTCCTCCTCGTCCTCCTCCTCCTCCTTCCCACAGGCTTGCCCAGGAACACTGGAGGGTCCCTCTGCCATCCTGCTGTCTGGCTTTGAGGACTCTGGACATAGGGGCAGGAGGTATCTATGGAAAACACAACGTCAGCAAGGAGGAGGGTGGGTACATGAGGGATCCTCACTGTGTCCTGTGCAGTTTCATGTCCCTGTCCTGTCACATTTCACCCATTTCAGTTGGTTCAGATTCTCAGCATTCCCACTGAAAGCATGAAGGCATAACCTTGAACAGCAGCCAAATTGCCTTTGCTTTTATTCACCTTCCTTAAAGCTACCTGTTTGTTGTTGTTCATTTTGGAAACCAATGGAAGAAGAGTTCCTGAAAGTATAAAATGCATCCTTTGACCATCTGTTCTCCCCATGCTGTGAAATTTCCACTGTGGTTCAATACCAAAACTGTTAGCTGAATAACCTTTGCAGAGGGAAAAAAACAAACTCAAAAGGTTTGAATAATTTTTCAGCTTTTAGCAAGACAAAGAAATACATAGATATATATATATATA
>VXBI01008043.1:163741-187601 GCA_013397375.1 Toxostoma redivivum | reverse complement strand
AAAAGAAAAAAAAACAACAAAAGATTCAACCCCCAACAATGGCCTTACCTGATGGTTGATGTTCATATGTCTTTTCTGCTTAATTCAAGCAAACACTGGGATTGAATTGGCTAATTAACATGACAAAGGCAATGTCAAGACCCATTGCAATGAAGAGAGAGACAGAGAGTTCTTATTTGCAGAATAGTTTCTCAACCAAAAACCAGGCTGTGCCAAATCAACACACATGTCTGTTGACTCCTGCAGTTTTTTATCTGGTAAATATCCTTGTACAATCAAAGGAGCAGTGCCCATGCTTAAACTAAGTGACCAAAGCAGGGCCCTTAGCATTCATACAGGTGACTTAGCAGTACCACTAACTGATGTCAGTATTCTTCATACTGTTACTGGAAATATTATATTTTGTGTTAATTGTGCATAGCTAAAGAGGTTTCTGGGTGTAACTGTTGGAGTAATATCTAGAAGAAGTGCATTTAGGCAAAATTCCTGATCTGTGTCCTTGAATCTACCCTGCCAGCACCTTGAGTTTGTGGCATGTGTGTGTTATAGGACCGGACTAATTGTTGGTATTACCATTAAAGCTATTGGTCTCCCTTTGCCTGGCAGGAGGATATTTTCCATTTTTTCAGGGTAAATAGAGGTGATTTGCCTTGCTGAGGCTACTGCATGGGGTCATCAGTGGCAAAGTTTGTCAGTGAAACCTGAGGCTGAGGATGAGCAGTGTTGAGAAACCTGAGCCATCAGCTGTCTCTTCATTTAAGAAAATTGTTCCAAGTTTATTGTAGTTCCCCACTGCAGAGAATTAATTAGTTATGAAACTAAATGCTTAAAATGGTTATTTTGGGTCTTATAAAATCTGTATAAAACCAAATAGGAAGGATTCAATTGTTTATATAAAGAACTTCTTCCAAGAATAATTGTTCTTTTTGCTACAGTCCTCACTATTTCCTGCATCTCTGCTAAGGGAAAACTGACTCCTAAAATAATAGTTTTAAATCTTCTCTACCCCTTCCTTTTAATTTCTTTTTACTACATGACTGTGTAGTTCCATGAACACAGCATGTTAACAACATGACACTGTCTTCCAAATATAGCTTTGCTGAGGGATGTCTTTTCCTGACAGTTGCTATTTGGGTTTGTTGCTCCTTTGGCCCCTCCCTTTGGAGTTGTGGGTCTGTTCTGTCAGCTTTGGGTAAAAGAAGTGTGTGTAGGTGTGTGAATGTGTATGCAGGAAGGGGGGTTGTCCTTTTTGGTCCTGCTATGTCAGTATAATGGGGGTTTTGTTATGGATTTAATTGATAAAATAAATGTCTCCTGTTTGATAACAAATACTGCAGTGGTTTTTAAAACTTTATCTTGCAATTTAAGACACTGTTTCATTAATGAAAAAAATATGTATTTCTAGTGATAGCGTTTTAATTCACTTCAAAGTGCTGTGGGTTCCAATTCTATAGAGCTAAGTTTTAATAAGACGATACAGCTTTTCTCTTCAATGACAACTGCTCTGTTTTCTGGTTCAGTATTGGTCTGCATTTTGAAGCAAACTGAATACAAAGGTTTTGAACAAAAAAGAAATAGCAAGGTAGCTACTAAAATATCTTTATGACTACTTTATTTAAGCAGGTAACTTTTTGGAAGGCTGTAATCTTGAGTCTCCAAAATACTTAAGTTGCTGTCATATGAACTCCTGTGAGAGGAGGAAGACAGAGAACTCAAGTGTCTCATTCTTATAGTGCAAAGTGAAGTTTGTGGGTGGACTTTTCACAAAGCTGCATTATGCTTTGTCTCTATGTGACATGCTGGTTAAATGGACAAGACAAGCCTTTGTAGTTTTGCAATGTCCCAGTGTTCTTTAGAACATAAGAAGAGCACAGTATTGGTGCAGCCATTTATAAACTGGTGATTGAAAACCTTGTTCAGGGCAAGACAGAAAATGCTACATCATAATTCTAAATCTGAGTTTTGAAGATGCTTCTGGCAATGTGAAACACTCCTTTTCCTTAAAAACATGATTACCTCTAATCCTCGTTGTGTGTTGCTGCAGATGGAAGCAGTACTAACCATTTATTAGCAATTCAGATACACAGGGCTGAGGTTGAAGTTTTGATCTTTTATGTTCTCTGAAGAGTATTTTTGGCCTGGGGCTTTTACACAGCCCTATTTTGTGAGAAGTGCTGAGCTCCCATTTCTTTTCTTTCTGCTTTGTTGAGGGTGGGGTTCTGAAAGTCACTGCTGAAAACTTCAGTTGTAGCTTGTCTTTTTGAAGTAGTTGCATTTTAAATACTTAGTGGGCTTAAAGTATTCTAGTTTCTCTGATAATAATAATCACCTTCTTCGAACAGTAGCTGAGAGGAGACTCACTCACACTTTTCACACTCACTCCTAATACATGTAAAATTTCATACCCCAGGGTACCAGAGCTGTTCTTCAGTGCTGACCTGGACACTTACCTCTTACTTAAGGAAGGAAGGAAGGATTTGGCCTGAACTGAGAACTGGAGATGTTTGCTAGCAGGCTGGAGCGTATAAACCAAAAATGAGATGTTATCTGTTGCAACTGCCACCTTGCATCAGGTGCTCCTGTGAATTTTTGCTGTTTGTAGAGTCCCAGAGAGTTGATGCCATGCAAGGAGAGCAAACTGAAGGGCCAAGAAGATGTCAATTATGTTCTTGCCTGAAGGGTTTCAGATGTCCTGGAAAACCCATACAAAAATGCTAGGTTTCATCTGATAACCATCTCACATTCCTCCCAGGTTGTGGGGTGGGGGAACACTACTTTGTGGCATTTTAACCCTGATCTGGTGAAGTCTATATGTTTGTCTGGTAGTTCTGTTCTGGTGATTTTGAAATTTTCTGTATACTGACTTTTTCCTCTGCATTCCTGTGAGTTTTATCATGATCATTGAAATTCAATATAGAGGACAAGAGGACCAATCTTTCCTTGCTATTATTTTTTTTTTACTCACAGTTGTTTGGTTTAGGAAGCAGCTATCATGGAACAAGGGTGAAAATATCAACTGGCATGTTGATCACATGTGAAGGCAGTATTTCATACATGTATTTTGTCTGCTGGATGTGTATAAATATGGGGCTCATGAGATGGTTTCTGTTGCACTGGCTGCTGTATAAAAGATTAAAGCTTGGAACAGTTTGTTTAATTAATTCCACCATAGCAGTGCCCTATGCTAGTATGTGACCACAGGCACAGAGACAAAAGAGAGTTTTCAGAACGTGTTAACTGCGGGGCAGCAGGGGTGGCTTCACAGACATCACAGCAAAGAGCCCATCCAAGCTCAGGGGGTAAGTGATCTCCCTGCAAGAGAGAGTAAATGCTGCTTTCACATACATGAGGCTCTTATTTGCCCACGATGTGACAGTACAAAAGAGAATCAAACTCAGTCAATATATTCATTCTTTTATTTTTTCTTTTTCTTGATGACTCTTGACTTTCATTACTGAAAACTAATATGTTTTCCAACATTAAAGTATTGCATGCGCTATCAATATTCTAGTGTACTCTTTTGTGTTCAGAATGTGGAAGGGGGCTGCTAGAAGACAACTTCCTGTATTTAATTGAGTAACTTATATACACATGATAGTTTTCAGAAAAATGAACTGAATAATCTCAAGATATTTCAAGATGCATAGTATGAAATAATATTGCACCGTCCTACCATAACAATATTTATTATTAAAGGAAATCTTAAAAAACAACAACAACCCCTCCAAATCATGATTATTCAATAATTTTAACAGTTAAATTTCTCACATCTGTGTATTTGGGGTTTTTTTCTTAAAATCAGATAATTGTGCATACAAAAACTCTGTTGGTCCTTTTATCTTTGCACAGGGTTACCTGGAAGGATCTCAGCATTTCCATATAAGCAGCAAAGAGTTGTTCATCCTAGTATCAGACTTGCTTTTTGGATCAACAGGTACTGGATTACATGCTGAGGTTCTATTACTGTCAATTGTATATTTGTAATCTTTAAAGCACCTCTTTTCAGAAGCAAATTAAACTCCTTAGACAGGATTTGTAAAGTTATTTAGGTACCTGAGATGCAGATAATCTCTAGCTGGGACTTATATGTATTGGGATTCCCATATACTTCTGAGAATCCAGGTTAGTGTAGGCCAGATGAGGCCTGACTTCTTGAGGATGGCATTTAGGAAATGCTGTCATTTGGAGATGTGTCCAAAAGCATACAAATATTTTGCTGAGTAAGACCAGACTTTAAAACTTGAGTTTTAGTGTTTTGTGTCATTTGGCTGACAGACCATGCTTTCAGTTCCATGTTTCCTGAATATGGAGGCTTTGTGCAGAAAATGGTGAACCTTACTGCCAGCACCAATGTATGAAGGGAAGGTTTTATTACAAGCTGCCTGATGCATCACCCAAAGTCTCTTAAGGTAACTACTCTGCTGGTGAGCCTGGGCTTGCCTGAACTTCATAAGCAAGCAGCTTTAGACTCTGTTTTTATTCTATTCTAAACAGTCTGAGGTAATCTCTCAGACTAGAGCGTAAAGACTTATATAAATGCTAAATATTCCCAAAAGTCTGGCTTTGTGAACATCCTTGTTCCTTGCTGAAAAAATAAAATAATGCCATTAACATATTTTATAGAAAAAGTAGCCCATCTATGTTTTTTTCCCACCTATTTCCTTCTCAGTCATGAGAAGAAAATCAACCTTTTGATGACCAAGGTACGTTTACAGGTGATAAATGTTAGAGTTTTGGAGTTCTTGGCATTGCCAGGACAAGAGGTTTAGGATTATTAACAGCTTTAAGATTCATCTCTTTAGCAAAAAAATTCTCTGCAAAGCTGCTGTTGCAGTATTTTTAAAGGAGCTGAACTATTCTAGCCTCATGTTGGGATTAGGAGTAAGGATTAAATTTCTCTAACTTTCTCCTGTTTTGGGAATATTTAGGGTTGAATATATTTCCATTGGAACTTTGCAGTCAGTGTTTCATCACAAAGGTATTCACTGTGAAAAGAAACTTAGATCTGATTCAGAAACACATTGCATCCATGAAAGTGACAATGTATTTGTTAGAATTAATTTTAATAGAAAATCCTCAATACAAGAAGATGAGCAACTTGGTGGCTGAGACCTGTTTAGTGCCACAATGCACATGCAGGAAGCATCCACTGTTCAGCATGTGCCACATCCAGGGGGTCAGCCTGGAGCTCTGACTTAGGTGAAAATGCAGTGTGGCAGAGCATCCTTGCTGCCATGCAACAGCATCCAGCATATGGCAGGTCCACCTTCTCCCTTGACTGAAAGAGCCTGGCCTGAGAGTACATGCACTGGCAGTACAAAGTTTGTATTCTGCACAAATAAAGAGTACCTATTCAATTATCACAACTAATTGAATGGAGATACAACTCTTGAGACACTGAACTAGGAATTCTGATTTACTTACATGAAGATAATTTGTACATCAGTCCAGTGCAACCCTTGGATGGATATTTATCTGTAGGCCTGGGAGCTTCCCTGAGGAAGTATCAAATGGGACATTTGCAGAACCATTTATAAAATCTTGATAGTACTGGTGAGAGATGAGGAAGCATCCTTGTTGGTGGAGACATATGATTGGGTACCTGCTCTTTGTGTTTTTAGAAAAGAAACAAGCAAACAAAGAGTTTGTAAGGGTAGAACGAAAATCATGGTGGTAGAAAGATTCAGCAGAAAACCTGATCTTCTTCTAGTATTTAACAGAACTTGTAACAATAAATGTTGTTCTACTGCAGTGCGTCAGCCATCTAGGGTATTCAGATCAGCAGTGGTAAGATTCATGGTCCTGAAAGAAAATTTATAACCATGGCAAAAATTGAATTAAATCCAATTTCCCCCGTTTTTACATATTTTATCTTTAATTATATCTTATGTGACAGGACTGCAATTAATATCTCTTGGAAAACAGAAGTCTCATTAAATTGGCCTTGTTATGGTTGCTGAGGTGCTTTGCTGCTGCTGAAAGGGATTCCCCTATTATCTGTTTGACACATACTCCTGATCAACCAGACCAATTCTGCTTTATCAAAGGTCTTTCACGTGAGTGGAGATAATATTTATTCTGACTTTTACTAGTGTAGAAAATGTAGGTTGCATTGGCAGATACACAACCCTCTGTCAGAACTGGTCATGCAGAGCATTTACTGAGATGTTCCCTTTCTGCAAAGGTGATTCCAAATACAGCCCACTTCACCTTTCACAACTGAGGATCGAGGTCATTCCAGTTCTTTAAAACCTCTTCTTTCAAGGAATATTTATGAAATGGAATCTCACAGCAAGAAGTGTCAAAGGGCAAGATTAATATTGATTCTGCAATTTCCTCCACAATTTATTGATTTAAAAAAATCCATCAGCCTTACACATCCAGCTTGCTTTGGAAGCTTGTTACCAATATATATATTCTCCTTTCTGAGAGGTCTTAATATGTATCACAACATTACCTCATTTGCTGAAAATTTTCTGAACACTTGGTTTTGCTTCATATTGGTACTCAATTTATCAGGGACAATAAGTTTCTCTGTTTACAGAACTGCTCAGAGAAAATGGAGGAGGTTTAACGGGGGTAATACTGTTTCAGTCCATTTGGTTTGGCAACACTAATAAACTAACTCAAGCCTTAAGAACATCACCTGTAAAAGGCTTGTACAGATACCTTCATACTATTACGTTAAGTGCTCAAAAGAAACATTTGTAGCTGTAATGCAGCATATGTTTGCCTGAAAAATCACTTGCCCCAAACCACAATCCAAAAGCTTTCTTATTTACATGTAAGAAATTTTGGAGAAGCTAGATCCATACAAATTACATATATATATGTGTGTGTGTATATATATATATGTATGTATGTATAACCTATACAAATGCTAAACATTTTTGATTCTTCATTCTTTTCCTTGTATACTTACAGCAGCTCTAACCCGAGCAGATGCTTCCTTGTGTCCAGTAACACCAAACATTTTCTGATTTGAGGGAAAAGATAGGAACTGGGAGGAAGGGCAATTGACAGGGCTCATGCCAAATATTGTAATGATGGTGCAACACCCTGTCCAGGACTGCTGGAAGAATGTCAGAGAATTGAGGCAGAAGGGTGTTGTTTTCTATGCAAGTCATTATTTGGTTGTTTAAACTTTTTCTTTTAAGCAGTACAATTTCTTGGATTATCAGGAAACTGAGAGAACACTGACCTGCATTTTGTAACAGACCTCTTGGTACAGCAGTGGCAATATCTACCAATATTGGCAGATATTTCAGGCACTGAAGCCAGGAGAAGACAAGTATCCTTCTTCCCCAGAAAGAGGTGTGGGAATGTGCTTGCTGCAGAAGTTGTCCTCACATCAAGGAGGAAGATGAGGAGTTGTAAGGGTGCTGAGCCTACATGAAAACAGATACTGTCCTACAAGTGCCTGGAAAAGTTTTGCTGCAGAGTCCTTATAAGCACAACTTTGTGCCAGAGCCCTTGGCCTCCCCCTTCCTTTTGTTTTGGGGCCAATGGCTGAAATACTGGATGTACAGGAATCAGATGATTTCCCAGTCACTATTCTGTTCCTGGAAAAGCTGCTTCTGCTAATGAGGGCCTTATGTTTCTCATTTGCTTTGCTATGCAGAAAAGCTTCTACTGGGACTGTAATTCAGAAGACAACATTTGTCTCCTTCTCCAAGAGATTATTTGAGTCAGTGAATTGATGCCAAGAGACTGGATCCTTTATTTGCTATTGAGAAGAAAACTTCCTTTTTTTCTTTCTTTCTTCCCCTTCTAAGACAAAAGGCTCTTTAGTATTTCTCCAATCCCACACAGAATGATGAGGGAATAGTTGTATTTTACAAATGAAGAGAGACAGAACACTGCATTAGAAAGATTTCATTTTGATTTTTCTTAGGTACAGTGTGTAGAATGTTGAAATATGATATGGAGCCATCATATTTTAAATCAGTTAGTCACAACTTGGAAATTATTAATACAATTTTCAGGCAAAACATCCAAAACAGATGAAGCTAAAACAAATTGAGGTTTCTGGTCATGTAGATAATAATCTTTCCTTTTTTGCACACTCATCTTCCATGAGCTCCCAGTACTGTGTGTACTTCTATCATGTATCTTGATGCATAATTAACAAGCTTAGTATATTGCCATGTTTGCTTATTCATGTCTACTTCAGATTTATTAGATGAGATATCCTGAAAGTCAGTGCTGGAAACAGAAAACATGGAGCTAAGTTTTTTATTAATAATTTGTTGTGAAGTTGATGCTTTTGCGTACATAAATAAACATGATTACAGACAGAAAAATGGTCCTGGTGGGGTATTCTGCACCCCCTGAAACATAACCAGTCCCATTTGTACAAAGTTCTTGCAGGCCTGCTGCCTTGTACTTGCAATGATCTGCTTGTCAGCGGCAACATAGCAGTCTGGGGCAGCAGAAACTCCCCAGGTATTTCTGCACTGAGAGTACCCAACACCTGGATCTTGAGGGGGAGAACTGCTTCTGCCTTCAGTAGGACTTCAGGAGCCAGACAGACCTCTTCTTAGTTATTTACAATACTCAGAGGTGACACCTACATGAACTGGAGTTTGCATGGATTACCAGAGCACAGGTCTGCTTGTGCTTTTAAATTTTCATTCATTTTTGTTGCACCACATCTTAAGCATTTTGCAAGATGTGGCAGAAAGGATACAGAAACATGTGGCCATGTTTCCTGCAGTAAGTCTGTCTTTCCCACTGTAGTGGACTGAGGTCTCAAAGGGAAAGTCCAAGAATTGATAATGGCTGGGAACAATTAAAACTTTCTCAAGACTGAGTGAGCAAATGCTGAGAAAGTTGTAATTCCAAGCACGGTCTGATGCAAGAGGTTGATGTACTGTAGGCACTTCTTACAATAATTAGCAGACAACAGTGGCCAAATTCTTTCCTCTGAGTCTTCCTAATCTGAAGGAAAGAATGAAAAGGAAAATATTGCATACATAAAGCTCAGAGCTGTACATTGTTCCAAAACAGTGGGGCTAAAAATACAACTTTAAGTGTTTAGAGAAAGATAACCCTTTAAAGAGTCTTTCATTTGGAGATCTGGCAAACTAGAGAAATGGAAGCTAAGATCTCTGCTTGCACTAAGAGCTGATTTCTTGAGGTCAATTTTAGATGATTGTGAGGAACTTACATTTTTTTAAATAATTGCATAGAGGCATCTCAATATTTTGTTAAAATAATTCAATGAAACCAATTTTATCTGAAAATACTGAGGTGAAGTATTTGTGTTTTGAATGTTAAACTTAGAAGTCAGGCTGGTATTTTGCCAGAAAATGTGATTTTGGAGGATTCTGTGGAAATTTCAAGAGATTATAAACAAAAGCTGACTAACAAAGGTATGAAATCCAATGTTTTTGTGAACTGAAATATAGTTATTTAAGAAATACTATGGATGTCAACAATTGAACAAAGCAGGGAGTGGAAGAATAACTCCTGTTTATCCTTTCATCCTCCTTAATTTCTTTCTGATCAATCTAAGTATCAAGATGACTGATTTCTAACTGCACCCAGCAAAACAGAGATTTGTTTCTTCTTACTCTTTAAATTTTAAGCCTGGTGTGGATTTTTAGAAAGGCATGTCTTTATGGAAATTGGCTATGCCAATGGACATAGAATTTTCGAAGGATGGAATTCAAAGAAGCTAGACTTCAATGCAGCATCTTATCTAAATATTCCCCACAGGTAGCTATGTATGCAGCTAACTGCTGCTAAATTAATAGCTCTCCTGGAAACACTGTTCTTACACTCCAGAATATCAGAAACGCTTTCTGGTTTAATTCCTTATACATAAGGAAAAGCAGAATGAGTTCCAGTAGGAATAGAATAAGAAAATGGGATGCACACGTGCGAGAAGTTTAACATATGTGTAAGTGCTCAAAGTACTGCAGCCTGTACTAATAAAAATTACAGATTTTAAAATTTTCAATTACTTTTTCACTCTGAATAGTTGTTGAATGGCTTTCTAGTCTTGTTTGGAAATATATACTCTCTTTTAGAGTTTATACAGTACTTTAGACTGCACAAAGTATATAGTTCTTAGTTGTAGAGGAGAGAACAAGTCATTATACTGGAAAACTACTCTGTCTGCCAGAATTTTCTCTTAGTTTCTCTTAGCTATTACAGACAGCTTGAAACACCTTCCTTTTTTGCACTTATGCAACCATATGCACATATGCAACCAACAATCTTGCATCCACATTTTCTATCCTATAGATCATACTATAGTAAAAACAGTATGGCAGTTAAAAGTTCTGCCACATTGATTGTGGCAATGTATCAAAGTTATTCAGGAGTAACCTGCTTTTTAATTTTTTATTAATAGGCAGTATTTTTATAATAAGTTGTTGGGTTTTTTCCTGGCAGTCATTATTCATCAAAAAATTGTGATGGATTGTGAAAGATTTTTGTGTATCTCCAAAAGCTCAGTGCTTTTTTATTGGCTCTAGGCCTAAACTTCAGCAAGTGTGAAAGTGTGTAATCAAGTATACTGGAAACATCCTTTATCCATTGCTAAACCTTATGAAATTATAGTTCAAAAGAATTTTCCTATCTTACAAGGACTATGGTACCATTCATGGGCTGAAAATTACTGTCAAAGTAATAAAACAACTACTGTTGTCAGGGCAGGATTAAAAGCAGCAGCTGGATTGTACACAGTCAATGTGAAAATCTTTCTCTGGGAAGATAGATTCTTTAGAAAATGATCTGGCTTTTTAGTTGATATACCATGATTGGCAGCCCCATAAAATGGTTACTGACACAAGAACTTACAAAAGAAAGAAGCCCTTTTTTCCCTATAAAGAGCATATTCTGCTTCTTGCCTTCTCCCAGATTGTATTCTGCATTTGGAAGTGATATGTAATGCAAGTGTCATGGTGATGATGCTACCAGCCATTCCTCTGTTTTATTCAATTTAGCTATACTAGGTTTTCTTCTGAAATCATTCCTGCTGTCAGTTTTCTGCAGCTTGTGTTTTAACCTATGCTCATTTTACTGTTTTAGTTTTGTTCCTTGAGTGCATCTGTGCATTTTGCCACTCTCCTTGAAGTCAGTATTGCCACATCTGTTTCCATGTTATTTTTCCAAGATCATAATCCACTGGAACAGTACTGAATACTTTTAATCTCCAATCAGATTCCACCATTATCCCTGGTATAGAGGAGTGAATATTTTTAATTGTCTCCATGCTTCTAGCCATCCTGTTCCTCAAATTAGCATGTATGCAATCACTATTTTATGCAAGGTCAGCATTAATGATTTATTTAATTAACTCCTTTCCTTCCATTTAATTATCTCTCTCATTTCTAGCCCTCCAAACTTTCTTTTTCTTTTGAATCAAGTAGATTATCTTTCTATCTGTATCACAAGATCTGGCCATCTGCCTTCCACTTCGTGATTTTTACCAGACTGTAGCTGTCTTTGGGGTTTTCTTTCCTGGTATCTTTTTGATTTATATCTATTTCTTAATGTCTTCCCTCAAATATTTCTCAGTACATAACATTAACTTGGAGAGTAGTTTATCTTTCTTACATCCTGACAACACCATTGAAATGAACTCAATAGTTTGCCAAACTTTTTCTCCCTTTTTTCTGATTCCACCATGCCTCTTGTTGTAATTTTTGGGCTCCACATTCCCCTGTGAGCATTGTTGGACCTCTCCTCACCTCTGCTTGGCCAGATTTTCAAATATAAGACCTGTTTGTGTTGTTTTCCATTAGGATTATGTGAAACGGAGATAGGAAATGGACAGCTTTTTTTTTTCACTATATCACATTTTCTGTGCACTGCTTAATTTTATGTGTTTGGCTTTTGTGGGTCTAAGAATGTGTGTGTGTTGCATAACTGGGTGGTGGCCGTGCCAGGCCTGTAGCATGCCCAGTTTCTGAGCAAGTACAATTTCCTCTTGCCCATTCTCATGCTGGGCTCGGGACACACTGCCCCAGCTTCACATAGGGTCAGTAGTGTTCTTCCTATCTTTGATAAGGATGGAAAATTTTGAGCTGAGAGCCAAAAACTACTGTCCCTTCTGATCTTTTTTTCAGTCCCCTGCCTGAGAAACGTAAGCTCCCACAGTAGGTGACAGTTTCAGAAGGAATGGTGTTTAGGAGAGCTGTTGAGCAGGAGAGGTGCTGGATGCAGCCTCTGGTGCAATGGCAGGCACTAATCCACCCCCTCAGCAGTTACTCTGCTTAAAACTCCTTTACCCAAATCTAGAAGGCACTCTCTGAGTGCCTTTAGCTTCTTTTGGAGCTCAAGCTCTAACAGCACCACCAAGCGTCACCCTTGCTGACCGTGAACCTTGAAAAAGAAAAGAACAATATCTGATGTTATTTTCAGATCCTTCTGAAGAGGAAATACAGATAAAAGCAAAGCTCTTTGTGACCAATTTTTTTTTTTTTTTGCACTATCTACTTGAAAGGCAATGGGTCAGAATTAAGGCATTTTTGCTGCGGAGGAAATGTGTGGGATGTTGGCTGCAAGCCAGTAGCCACTAACATCCCCGCTGCACCAGGAATACTTGAATGAAGTGGGCGTCAACCTCAGGAGAGCAGGCATTTGGTAACAAGCTACCTACATCAGAGGGAGACCTCTTCATTGAGATTCAAGGAGTAAAAACACTGAATGGAGATAAACTGGTTTGGTAGATTCTTCTGAGGGACAGTGAAAATGGAAGAATTATCATCCAGTCTGGAAGATCATCCTCTAAGCTCCTGTGTTTGTCAGGTCCCATTCATCCCACAGAGAAGAGATCCATATAGCCGCTGACTTTTCTGACAGTATTACAGTTTCATCTTCCAGTTCTGTTTCCTCAACACAAAGAATGATGAAATAACATTCGGAGCTTTCAGCCAGTAGTCCATGCTATCGTCAGTCTTCTAGGGTTTTTTCCCAAAACCAGAATAAAAATCTGAAGTGTGTCAAATGCCTCTGTAAAATATAATTTATTCAGACACTCATTCTTCTTGTGTCCAGCTGGATATCCACTGGGAAAAATAGAAGTAATTTCTAGAGGTTCTTTGTATGACTAAATTATGAATCTGAACTATCAAATAGAATACGCCCAGTGTTATCATTGTTATCTGTTCTAGTTAGAGTTAAATTATCTTGCTGAGTCAGTCACCAGTGCTATCCAGTCAAAATATGAGCAAATTTCTCTTGAATGAAGTCCATCATTACAACATGACAACTATGAAACTGTTTTTCTTTCCACTTTCAGTAACGTGATAGGTATGCAACAGATTCTTTTTGTCCTAAACTGCAAATTTTGTTCTCAATGTGTGTAACAGAAGGGAGATTTCAATCTTATTCCATCACTGAATTATTAGAAAATAATATAGTAATTTTTTTCAAACATGGACATAACAATTATGGAAAAGAGAAGGAAGCAGTTTGGCTAAGCCCTGGCAATGGACAAAAGTGGCCATAAAAAGACTGAATGGCTAGAATAGAACATCCCAAATATTTTAAAAAGCTCTTCTCCTTGTTGAGAAAATAAAGAGGTCCTGGAAAAGTGACAAAACTACATCCATGTAAATCTAAATGTTTACATGGTAATAACAATTTAGATTTTGAATGCAGCTGTGCATGTCGGCTCAAACATGTCTGGTCTAATAACACTGATGTAACAGAAAGCTTGGGGATTTATGATAGCTAGGTGACATGGATGAAAAATAAGCAAATTTGAGCAGGATTTGGGAAAACTAGACCCATGAACTGGAGCAGGTCTACCAAAGTAAGGTAATTACTGGTTTTATTTTTACTATGGATAATAGCTTTGTGTTGACAATCTGCCTTTCATTATGGTTTTGGAAACTACCTGTTCAAAGTATTTGTGGGCAGTTGATTTGCAGTGTCCTAGCTCCTGGGCAGAAAGCCTGGGACAGGGGGAAACAGCTTTAATGCCTCATGGCTGCATAGCTCCTGTGGCTGGCAAACTGGAAATCACAAACTGACCAACAGAGCTCTGGGTGGGTTAATGGCTAATGTCTGATAGGAATCAAGCCTGAAAGATTAGGGAGAGAAATGTACTTGCTAGAGCAAAACTAATTGTTGGACTTATAAGGAGTTGGAAAAGTGAATTAGGGTTGCAGCTTGAAAAAAGGTGGGAGGCTGAGCAACTGCAGCCAGGAGAGCCCATAGACTGATGGATGTGGTGGAAGTAGCAGTCGCCAGCATAAATGTGGACATCTGTGCGAAGACACAGAGCAGAGCTGGGAGTCAAAGTCTGAGATGAGGAGAAGGACCTGGAAGAAAGTTTAATGGCAGCAAAACAGGAAAGAGGGAAAGAATTATGAAGAAAATTTGGATACAATATTGGAAGATACTTAGATATTTCAGCAATAAAAATGGTCTGAGGGGTAACATGCTCAGGAAAATGGAAGAAGAAAATATAACTGTAGTGACTTCTTCTGTAAAGAACCCTTCTTTTTCTGAGATCCCAGGGTGGCAAACAGCAAATTAGCAAATCCTCAAAATTAATTTGGAAAGCAACCACACTATCTGCTCTGAGAGGAAAGTTTAAACTGTCTAACATAGTTTTTGTAAGGAGAAGGAAAATGTGCCAAACGGCTCAGAGTACTTAAGACCAAGTGATGAACCTTTGAAAATAGGATTTTATAATGGAAATGCAGAGATCATTAACTATTGTAAGCACCTCTAAGAATGACACCTCTATAGTAAATTACATTCAAATTAATATAAAACTGTAAAGATTATCTGACAGCTTTGATTATGTAAGTTGATTTTAGTAGTTAAATGTTGACTTTCTATACTGCATTCTCCAAATATTACACTGAATGCTGGATCATATATAACAATTACCATGTCACAGTGCTATTTTGTGTAAATTAAATTATTGATAGCAATATAATTTTGTATTCACTTTATTATTTTGATCAATTTTTCTGTCAAAATATACAATGACTCTTCACTAGATTTAGAAACCAGAAAAACTCTTTAGATGGTGAAGTATTATTCTCCATACATTATTTTTCCTTAGCCTGTAATGAGATTGGGGAAGGAGGGGGAAGCAACATTTCATCCCTCCTCTGACATTGTGTGTGTTTTTAGATATATTGTCAACTTTAAATTGTGTTTCAATAATTGTGCTTATCAAAAAGTCTTCTAAGTCCATGGAAGCCCTGGCCAGGCTGTCCAGGCATGTGGCAGAAGTAATGTTTTTAGTGTGCTCCAGCACAAGTGCTGTCCTGAATCACAGCATGGAGTATGATGTGGTTATGATCATAGGTTGTGATTATAGATTGGACTTGATCATCTCCAAGGTCTTTTCCAACCTAGTTGATTCTTTGATTCTGTGATTTTATGGTTATTCAGCCTAGCTTTAAGGAGATTTTGTTGTACATCCCAGGCTGAATACTTCCTGTTCCTTGATATCTGTTACAAGTTAAGGTGACAAAACATCATCTGTGTGGAGCAGCTCTTTCTTTGCACCTTCTTTTCCCACGTCCTTTTGGGGGTGGGGGGGTGGGTATGGCAACAGTGATTGTCCATCCTTGGATGCCTGGAAAGTACTTGCAGGTTGTGGCTTTAACTACTAGTAATGCAGCACTTAGAGTTTTCTCATTCACCTTTCTACAGATTCACAGTCTGTTAGCTCCTCACACGCTGCATGACACTAGAGTGCAGAAATCAGAACACAACCTCTGTCTTCCATCTGGATCTCTGCTCTTCTCCAGGCAGGTACCCTGACCCCCAATACGAAGACAGTCCAGCTGGCTCACTTCACGTAAAGCCCAGAGCCTTAATCATAAAGACATGGGGAGGCACTGAGAGTGACTCTGAAACATGGTTTTGGGTGCTATCCTATAAGATTGAAGAAATGGCCTGAGATGCTTTTAGGCAGAAAAGATGACTGAATCCAGCACATCACACACCATGGGCAAGGGCTGTAACTCTGGGTACAAAAATTCCCTCCATTTTGAGTGGTGGTAGAAAGACTAAAAAAATGCTCATTTTCTTAGCTTGTCCAGATCAGAGAGGTTGGGGTGCACATCTCAGTGGGGCTTAGTTATGGTTTAGGTACAACCAAGCCATAGTCACATCTACATTTGCTTGATAATAAAAGTCAAAGACACACTGGCTTTCCTGAGAACCTGGGAAGCAGTTTCTGGTCCCTGGGCCAGTGAATGCAGACTTGTTTGTGGCCATACAGCTGTGGACTAACTACCTCTTCAATAAACTGGCCCAGGTCTGTGCTCTTAATGTCCTGTCAGCCATAAACTTGTTTTTCACGTGCTCTTTGCAGTTTTTATTCAGCTGCACTGAGTATGTGGAATAAAGGGGACTGAGAGGAAAGCTGCAAGTTGCCAGCATGGCAGGGATGGGACAGGAGATGAGGTAACAGGGGAGAGTAATCTAAGTTCACCATTTTTAGCAGCGCTCTCTAAATATGCCAAAGCTCATTTGTCTGTTGTTCTCGGGTTGGGAACACATAAATAAAATATATGTCCTTTCTATGGCAGCAAAAAATTACAAAAACTCATCTGATACTGATGAAATGCACTTAACCATTGCACATACAGTTAATACAGTGTGAAATGTTATATTTATGTCTGCATGCACCAAATTCCCTTGTGCTCAGTTTTAAGGGACACAAGCCCAGACACTGGGCAATCTCTCCTGGTAATTGCTGTTAATGCTGAAAGCGGATGTCGCTTCTTTGCTTGGGTCATTCATTTTTCTTTGCTTAGGCTGTTTGTTGTTGATCTACACTGCACATTCAAGATCTGCAGTGTGGTGGCAGTAGTAGTAGTGTGAACATGGAAAAGAATCTGTTTGCTTGAAGACTGATCTATTTTTACATTAGTCTGATAGAAAAGTGTTCTGTCAGCCTTTCCCTCCTAAGGTACTGATATTGATTTATATTCTGTAGGCAAACTGAGCTTATTAACAACTCTTGCAGACGCAACTGTTGAAGTACTGTGTCAGAATGACCATTTCTGTTAGCCGGAACATTTATAAAATGCCAGGAAATCATCAATGGGTAGAAGAATTACTTCCTTCTAGTTTCTTGTCAAACATTAGTGGCCATCTCTCCTTTGAATGCTTAACTTGTAAGGAAAGATCTTGTCTTTGCACCTTTCTGCATGTAATATCATGTATTTTTCCCTGTATGACACACAAACACTTTACAGGAGAGTACAATTTTTAATAGAATCAGCTTCACTTGGGAGTAGACAAATAGACTTGGGTCTTCCTATGGCACAGGCACACAGATGCTAAGCCATGATGCTGAATTTCTCTTTTGGCCTAATTTCTTGTTTGATCTGCCAGTGTGGGAGTTAATTGTATAAACACAGAAATATGGGAGATAGGGAGAAATACATTCTGTGCTGTCCTGTTTGGGTAGCTCTGTTTCTTGCTGGATTTGTTAATGTATGGTTACAGCAGTTTAAATGGTAGGGGGCATGAGGAACAGTTGCTGATGAGGAGTTAATGTGAGAAGCCATGAAGAAATCATATTGCTCCATAGGAAATTGTTCTTCCCAGCTTATTTCTATGCTAGCCCATATAAGTGAGACTCTATAACAGTACCCTGTGACTACACCAGGAGATGCAACAGCATTGAGTTCAGTGTTAAACAAATACATAAGCAGGTTCATCTAATTTTGGAATCTGAGATTTTAGGTAGCAGTCATTCCCCTTGATGTCTGAGAGCCCAGACATTGTGGTGATGAGTTATGTCTCTGTTAGCACCTCGGGTTACTAACCTGGAGAGAGAAGCTATGCACAAAAGGAGGATTTAAAGCTAAAACAAAGCAAACAAGAACTAACACCTGATTAAGTTATTCTGAGAGTTGGGAAAAATGAACCTGCTGGGCAGGTATTCCCTAATGATGCTGTTTTGACTTTACTAGCCTGTCTTCTCAATGTATCCTCTATTTATTCAAAGAAAATTATCAGCTCCTCTCAGTTATTTCAAAGTAAAGTCACAAGAATAGCTTGTTCCCTCTCTATTCCAAATATAGATATTGGCAGCAATTGCTTAGATAAGGGGGAAGGAAAGGAACTACCAAGGAAGAGGAAAGACAGGAGGAGGAAAAGGGAAAAGAGAGTTGAAAGGTTGGACAACAAAATAGAGAGAGAGACATGAATGAGAATGGAGGTGAAAGAGCAAGGACAATACATCACAGCAGAGAAAACAAATCAAAGATAGCAACAAACTCCTGCAAAACAGGTAGAAGCAGCCCAAATACAGGATGAAAAGGACCATGCCTGCCCTCAGGAGAACCTGGAGTTTTAGCCTTGAAAAGTAACCAAACTGTAAATAAAATCATGTCTAATTTTTTGTTCACTCAGATTGTAGGGGTTACATGATCAGAAAACTCAAGCTAACTTATACCACTTAAAAATCTAGCCCTATAAATTTTAAAGCAAAACATGTTGCTTATTTTAATCTCTTGGGGGGGGTGGGAGGGGGCAGGTGTTTGTTTATTTAATTCTCTGCTACAATAAAATTTGCTGTCAGTTCCTGACAGAAAGCCATACATTGGGTAACTTTGCTGAAAATTAATCTGAATCCCCTTGTCCTATAGAATTCACAGTCAGGATGGTCTTCTGGTGAAACTGGAATATGTAGACATACCCTCAGGAGCAGAAAATAAATGCTGATAAAAACTAAGGAAAACCAGAACCACACACAGATTGACTAACCCAGAGCAAAGAGCTGTGGGTCTTCAAGATTGAAGGCAGACTTCTTTAAGACCAAAACATAGAGAAATGAGACACAAACGGAAACAGGTTCTGAGAAGTGGTACATAGATCAAATGCAAACAAGTGCTTGTCAATTTAGAATTCCTGTAAGTGGCTCCATCTTCCCTGGAGGGATGGGAAGTTTCTGGGAAGCACCCCCCAGAGCTCTTCTCCATCTCTTCTCAAGAGAAAACTGCTTGGAAAATGGTGTTAGAGGTTTGCTTTCCCTCCTGGTTTGCTGGAGAGAGATGTTTTACCTGACTTTACTCATTACCTGGACATAAAAAGCTATGCCCAGTTCTGAAGGCACTGTTTCCTATATGTCCAGAATATGTCCAGAAACCCTTCTGACAGGCTTTCCAAACACTCAAACACTAGGTAATGTGACCAAGAAAACTGAAAATGTGACTGCTATACTTCTTTTATTTCAGTCCTTCAAGGAAGAAGGCAACTTGTATCATGAAGGCACGTGCTCGATTAGGCTATCTCTGGACTGAAGACCCAGACATGGGACAAGGCAGTATTTATACAAAACACAATAAGCATGTTGGAGCAGGAAATACAAGGGTAAGTGAAACTAGTTTCAGAAGAAATTACTGGAAAATAAAGCTTTGCAGACAGACTATCACTATTTAGAAACAAAGTTGTCATTATTTTGAGTCTTGTCTCATGATTGGCATGTGTATCCCAGTAATTTTCGCAGCTGAGAAGCAGCTTTTCTTTTTTATTCTTTTCTTTGCTCCCCCAGCAAGCAGCATGCAGAGCTGATATTTTAGCATTTCAGCAGGGATGCCCCTCTGTGGCTTGCTTTCAACACTTCTCTGCAGTACGTGATTCCCCCATAGACACTCTTGGGGTTGTGGCGGTCACAGGCTGTGGCCAAAGATCTCTGACTCAACAGGGCTATAATCTCTCTATGGGTAGCACGACTGTGATGAAAACCTTTAGGGGTGCTGTTATACGGTGAAACACCAGCAGAACTCAGCCCAACGCATTGCTCTTTGCTCAGCTGCTGGCTCCCGGGAGCGCCTTTCTCCAGGAGAGGGCAGTGGAGCCCGCACACGCTCCCCGCTCTCCTCCCAACGGCGGCGGGAGCATCTGTTCCCTCGAGTGTTCCGTGGGAAACTCATGGGGTGAGTGGAAGTAGGACTACGG
This sequence comes from Toxostoma redivivum, assembly GCA_013397375.1. NCBI lineage: Eukaryota > Metazoa > Chordata > Aves > Passeriformes > Mimidae > Toxostoma > Toxostoma redivivum. Next base: position 167,696 of record VXBI01008043.1, on the reverse strand, counting down.
ATTTTATATATATGCTAGAAACCGTACAAGAAATGTGTACAAGAACATCCAGGAAATGTTTTCTAAGTGTTTAATAACGAGAATAAGTTTTGAGCAAACAAGTTTGTTGTTTCTTTTATTTGACTGGAAGTTTTCACTGTCATACATACTTATTTAGAGCCACACAAACTTAAACCAGTAGTTTATTGATTCCATTGGGTTTATTTAATTCCTATAGCCTGAATTAGAGAAAGTTATTGACATTTAAATAGCCCTTCAGAATGCTGCTACTGCTATCCTAAGCTAAGCTTTCACAATAAAGTTATTTACTTATTTCAAATTTACATGCATTCATTGTAAGACAACAAGCAACCTTGGCTGAAAACCAGAGAGTAGTTTCAAGGTACTGTAATTAATGGCGGACTGGGATGCCTTCTCTGCTCCTTAACCATCCCCTTCCCCTAGCATGCCAGCAGTCAGCCAGATGTTTTCTGTAGGTTCGTATTTATGGCAGGTTTCCCTGGCTGGATTCCAGGTTTTGGTGACTGGCCAGTGCAGACTAAGAGCCTATATCAGACGTTTGAGGGGCTGGCAGGGCAGAATGAAGGGAAGTGGCTTTTGCCAGCAGCATGGGAATCCAGCAGGCACCCCTGGCCAAAAGAGAAGGTGAAATAATAAACAAGCATTTCTTCCTGAAGGACATGACAAATCTTTCTACCCCCAGTAAAAAGGGGCAAATTTAGGAAACTCTGAAACCTAGCTTTTGGTGAGATTTTCTCTTTTACATGAAACATTAAAAACCCACTAACCCCAACATTGATCTAGCCCAGACTTAAGACAGACATTCTTTGCTGTTGTCAGGGTCATTCGTCTCCAATTTGTGAACAACTCCCTCTTCCCAAATGAGTTCCTACTCCCTAGGGCACTTGCTTAGCTGGGGCCACCTTAACCATCCTGAAAGCAGCACAGTGCAGAATGGAACACACCATCCAGGTGTTTCCCATGCAGGCCTACTAGCATCGCTGCAGTTAGTACAGGAGGTCAGGTGAGTTTTGCTGCAAAAGCATAATAAACACATGGAGAGATAACTCAAATGTGTGATGCTAAGCTGATTAAATGTGTTGCCAGCTCTACAGATGGCAAGCTGCCTTTTCTTCCTCAGCCACTCTCAACTCAGGTATGGAGGCAAAGATGATTTTATTTCTACAACTCCTGTCTCAGGTACTTGTGGTAGAAAATGACTGCAGGAAAATATACCTCCAGTGCAATGTCAGCTAGCAACTTGTTAAAAGAGCAAATGCAGTAAATCCAAAGGGACCCAGTTTCAAAGAAGTTGGGAAAAGGAGAGAAGTTCTGCCTTTCAGCTCTGAACGCTCCTCAATTGCTGCTATATCCAGTAAGAAGTCATACATATTTGAGGCTCTTGGTGTGACTGGGGATTTGGCAATTTGCAGCAACAATCTGTCTGTCATATGAAACCCCGTGGTTTAGAGGAACCACAGAAATCAGCAGGATATTTCTGCATGTAAGGGCCATTGATGTAATTGTGTGCTGGACAGTCCAACCCTCAGGTCTGCTGTAATCAGCCAACCGGCATCGAAGGTACAGAGCACATGCAAAGCAATACAGCAAGGATATCTGAAAAGGACCCAGAAACATCTGAGTTCCATCTGTCAACAACTTCCTGAAACTGAACATTGAGTATGCTTCCATCTTGCCCCACACCAAATCTTGCTCCCATTGAAAGATGTTGTGTGATTTGATTGCTCCTGGAAAGGCTGGAAATCAGACACAATTAATTCCATTCTTAAGAAGCCTTTTAAAATTAAGCAACCAAATCAACTAAAGTAGTATTCAACAGGCGAAGTTAAATTTTATTTGTGTCGGTCTTTCATTGAATCCTTTTCCATAGTGGAAGAACATTAAATTAGCCAAGTTAGTTCAAAGCTAGAGTTGATTTATGGGGGGATTAAGGTGGAGTGTGAAACCTTGGTTCTCCTTTCTGCTGTGCCCATGATGATTTAGTGTCATCAGTGGGCATGTGGTATTTTGAATTAATACAAGATTATGTAGAGTATCCATAAGCCCTAAATCTGAGATATCTGCAGTAAGGAGGATACTGCACTTAGAATTACTGTTTCTCAAGTTCATGTAAAGTAACTCACCCCACTGCACAACATATTCCAATATTTTGTTCTTTCATAGTAGCGATTAGACCAATTATAGCTCAGGTGTAACAGAAAGGTACAATACAGTTGCTCTTACTACTCAGTCAAATTTCCCAGAACCTGTCTCTCTGTCAAAATTTTAAATTTAACTTTTAAATTGAGATGGTTTTTTAAATGAAATATCTAGAATCCCACTGAAAGCTTGCTTTCAACTAAATTTCATATGTCAAACTGTATTGGCTGTACATTAAGTGCTAGAAAGGACTAGTAACAAAAATCTATGTTAAAAAACATTTTATATATTTACTAATTACTGTGTATACTTCCCTGATCTCCCATCAAAGCAAATATCTATTCCTTAGCAAATGCCCCTAAAACCTTTACTTTTCCAGGAATGCTGCTGCCTAGTCTGGACTCCATGGTGCCTGGACAAGTAATGAACCCAGCGCATCACGAAAGGCAGTGAACAGGAGGAACTGAAAGAGCCTTTCTCAGCTTGGGTATGAGGTGTGGCATGGATAAAGAGGGTCCTGAGAGACACTGTGACAGTACTTGGGAACCAAGGCAGAGGTAAGTCCACACACCATAGGGATGCCTGAGGACACCCTTCTTCTATGGCACAGGCTGTAATGTATTAGACCCATAAATATTGGTATATACAGTTAAAAACGAAAGTGAGGAGTTTTTAGTCCTCATATATATTCTCTGGCTTGTTGTTTTGGAACAGGCCTGCACTGTCATAATATCTCTCATATGTTGCCATGTCTTGCTGCTGCTTAGGTTGTCAATGGGTTGTTTTTTTCTCACTGCAGGCTATTGAAAAGGGGCCTCACACATTACAGACCATATGTGAGAGTTGCTTTCCTAAATGCCGTAATAAACAGCCATGAGATGAAATATCCCCAAGTAATGAGATTAGTGACAAGGGATACAGCTTTCAAAAATAATTATATCTGACACCCTCATCAGCAAGAAGTTGTAGGAGCTGCAAGCTTAGCGTATGAAAGCATATGAAAGATTGGCTTCTCCTGGGAAGGGAGGCACAAGGGAGGTTATTTTTAGTACTTTGGAGGAAAAAAAAAAAGAGCCAGAATTTAAGCACTCTTTGGTTTGATACCCTCGTTGTGGAGGAGATCATGGAGAAATAAAGCAAAACTGGCAGTGGAAATGTTACTGAGGATAGAAACTGTGGGAGCAAGAGGTTGAACTGAGCAAAGTGGGAGCGTAGGGTCAGAATGGAACGAGTTGGGGCGGAGGGGGGCACTCGTGTTCCCCCGCCATCCCTCCCCGTCCCGTCCTCGCTTGTGCCCGTCTATACAATAACAACCCAGCGATGGCGGAGCAGGCGGCTCCGTTTTCGCGACGGTATATATAGATCAGGCACTTTCCAAAACAAGCAGCGCCGCTGAGTCGCTCTTTTCGGTGGCTCTTTCCACTCGTAATTCAGAAAAAAAAATTACAAAAAAAATTTGAAAAATACTTTTTCTTTGAGAAAGGAGAAATTCTATTCCGTGAATGCGGCTGTTTCCTGACCTGCCGCCGGTTTGCGGTTACAGGCTGCTGAAAAAGTGAGCGGAGTCTGGCGGGGCGGCCCCAGGACCGCCCCTGCTTTTCCGAACCTTTAAAAAATTTTCCGGAACGAGCCCTAAAAGGACTGGCGGGGCGGGGCCGGATCCTCGCCTTTTTAGGACAAGGACCCCGCCACCGGAATACCCCCCTGGGCGGCGCGGCGGGCGGTGGCGGGGGCCGAGCGCGGCCGGGGTGGGTCGGGGCCGCCCCCGCGGGGCGCGGAGGGTGTGCAGGGAGGC
>VXBI01008043.1:0-156041 GCA_013397375.1 Toxostoma redivivum | reverse complement strand
GTTGGATCAGGGAGGCCATGTTGTCCCGGGGCATGGCGGCAACGGCCCGGCCCGGCCCGGCCTCGGTGGGCGGGGCCCAGCGCCGCTTCCGCCACCGACCCCCGGCCGGGCGCGCAGCCGCGCCACCGCCGGGCACCACGGGGCTCGTAGTCTGGGCTGGGGCCCCGGCGGGGGAGCGCGGAGGATGGAGAAGGAGGGCAGCAGAGGTGAGGGGGCGCGAGGGGCCTCGGGGCCAGCTGGCTGCCACTGAGCGGTGAGGGGAGACGAGCGTAAGGGGAGACGGGCTGGCGGGAGCGGCCGCTGCCCCGGGGTTGAAGGGTCTCGCTCTCCGAGGCTCTGGCGCGGCTGTCCGGAGGGCTGCGCTAGGGTCGGGGAAGCCACGGCAGCCCCATGCCACGTGTTTCCTTCCGCACCGCTGTGGGGAGCTGAGGAGGCACAGGAGCGACTTGTTAACTTGGCTTGTAGTTAAGCCACGTAAAACTGAGCGAGGTAGTGCAAATGCAGTGTCGTATGGGCATGTAACAACTGCCCATAGACAATTCATCTTTTATCACTAACTGCTTGATATAGCTACATCATTTGGGCAAACTTATCAGATTTGAGCTTTGTGGCACCGCCTTTCTCATTTCAGTATTGAGTCGAGGTTGTGCGGCACGTGCTGGCCTTCATGCATCTTCCTCATGGTCACTTTTGAGTGTGATTGTGTCTGAATTCGTTATCTTTAACCACAGGTGAACACCGACGAGCACACAGAGTTCCAGATGCTGATCCTCAGAGAATCCATGTGTAGCTGAAAGGATGGATAATCTTTTGGCTCAGCTCCAGCCTGATGGAGCCTGCATGTGGTTGTCTCAGGCTAATGTACAAAAAGGGTACTGCATGTATTCTGCCAAGTTTTTATTTAATTTGTGTATTTGTGGCAACGATTCTATTACCTTCTTTCTAATTGGTGTGGCTGTGCGTAGCAGATCATGCCTAAAAATCCTTGCTTTTGAAGTCAGAAATTCACCTGTTAATGCTGGGATTTTTAAAACGAAGTTAGGCTCTGGTCACAGAAATATATAGATTCATTCCACCTTGAGTTCAATTACTTGCATGTGTGTCCAGCATTTAATTACCATGGTAGGTCTAGGTTCTGAGAAACAGCTGAATGATAATACTTAATCAAATATGACTCCAGGGGCTGCATTAAAATTTCATTTTCATGCCAGGTAAACCAATGTATTTTCTTGATTAAAGGCAAACTCAAGTTGTAAGATATGCACTAAGCTTAAGTAAGATATACATGGCTTTACAGTGTTTTTACACTGTATCATAGAATGGTTTGTGTTGGAAGGGACCTTAAAGATCATCTGATTCTTGGAACATTGCACCGTGGGCAGAGATGCCACCTGCTAGATGCGGTTGCTGAGGACTTCATTAAACTTGACTTTGAACACTGCCCAGTATTGGGCATCCACCGAATCTCTGGGCAACCTGTTGAAGTATCTCACCACCCTCATGTGAATGATAAATACTCTACATGAATCAGAAATACAAGTGTTGTGACATGTGATGGCCCTGTAGAGGATGAAATACTGATGCTGTAGACAAAGATGTGTCTTGGATCTCTTTTTCCAAAACTATTTCCTGCCCTCTATAAATAATTTTGGTGCACAGAATGCTAATTCAGATCATGGCACAGCTGCATCTCTTTCCACAGAGAAGGATGTTCATTTGACTTGCTGCTTTCAAGTTCAACCTGAAGCTACAAAGCATTGTAATCTTCAGCTCTTTGTTAAATGCTAAGTGATTTGTTAAGTCTGCCCCATGCCAGGAGCACAGGGTGAAGATTGGGTGTGTATTTCTGTACCTGGCAGGAACAGGTCTGTCTGGCAGGATGCTTAGGATAAGAAGACATCATCCCAAAAGGAGAGGGAGAGTCTTTAAAAGTCTGTGAGCTTCCTGTATGGAAATGAACTGCTGAGGACACTCTCATCGCTGTTGCTTTCAGTGGGAACTGGCATTTTGTTAGAAGCTGAGAGAGGGCTCCATGTTCAGTGTACTATTCTATTCAGCCCCCTCCACAGGGGTAGTCAGTTTAATTGTGAAGATGTGCACTGGAATTTTTGGCAGTACTGTTATCAGTGATAATGATAAATTCTTTATTGGCTGCCTATTTGTGTCCTGCCCCAACAATTGCATTTTGCTTGTGAGAGTTAGAATACTTGCTTTTGGACATGGTGGCTCTTTTACTATGCAGCACAAAAATCAGCTCTTTTATGAAAACAAATGCTTGGTATTTGTTGTACATTGTGTGGTTGGAGTAACTTGCAGCTGAAGGAAAGATCAGTATGAAAAAGCAGGATTCTGAGTCTAAACTCAGCTTGCTGTTGCCTTGCTGAGTGGTATTAGGTGAGTTACTTGACCCTTTCACTACTTAACACTCTGTAAACCATGAATCATAGGTTATACATACAAGGATATTTATTAAGATTTTAAGAACATCTTTACATGGACAATCCTGGTGCCATGTTAAATTGGTGATGCGGTTTGTATTTTGTGTAATTGATCATCTTGTGATCCCCAATGTTTTTAACTGCTGTACTGATTGCCATTTCTAACAGATACAGAAAAAAATATATTAATGTTCCAGTTAAATCCTATATCACACCCACATTTTTTCAGTGCAGTAATATTCAAATAAACCCACAAACCAACCTCAAGAGAAAAGCAAACTGTCCAGTCAGCTGGCAATGAAATTGACGTGTTTTTTCTTCTGAAAGGCCATATTCTTAGGAGGCCTCTACTATCTTGAGCATATGTGAGAAAAAAAAAATTATTATGTAGTTGCTTGGCTAGGCTTTGGGACTGCATTATGTTGATCAGTGCAATGACCAAAGTTCAGCTTGGAGGTTTTATGATACAACCAGTGAGCGAGAGGTCAGGTTCTGATTATAGTTTTGGTCTCCTCCTGTGTTCGTTTTGTTTCTCCACATACTGAAAGAGAATGAGAAGTTTCATAGCTCTTTTCTCCTGCCCAACCCCACTACTTTCAGTCTTCTCCCCTTTCTACCTGGACTCCAAACTGTGAACAACTTCTTGGTTCTTTGTTGCTGTTACATATTGCACCTCCCTCTAAGTTTGTGAAAAACCCTCATTAATTTTTGCTTTCTTCTAGAGGTTGCTCCCCATACCTCCTGATTTCTTTTGAGAAGTTAGAATTCCCTGTAACCATCAGATAAAACCATCTGTAGTGGATGAAAATGGCAGCTGCTTGTGTAGAAAGTCAGTGGTTACCTGTTGCTAAACCTTGTGTTGCAACACCGGAATATTTTACAAGATTCAGAGTTTGGACAGGCAGTACAGAAAACATTCTCTGTTATAATGTTGCCAACAGCTGCAGATGTGTATTTACATAGGACAAAACTCAAGAATTTCTGTCAAAGAGCATCTTTTTTGCACTGTTTCTGCCTTCAAAGGTGGGGTTTGTTTTGTTTTGTTTTAATAGCTGCCACAAATGAAGGAGCTAGATAAGAATATAACCAAACATGATTCAGATGAGAACAGGACTTAAAAGAGAAGACAAACAACATGTCTGTAATATTTGCTGGCTCTCCATTAATGGTTTACATAAAAGAAAGTTGGTTATCAATTATTCACCAGAGAATTTATATATCAGTAGAAACAGTAGATATAACTGCACTGAAATCAAAAGGGGAATTAAGTTCATATATATACCAAACATCAAGCAGATCTATGTAACATTAAGACTCCCACTCACCTTTCTCACCTTTACCACTTCTTTACTGAGATGCATCCTGCATTCCATTAACTGCTGGAGAGAGTCTGTAGGAGGCAACCAAGATGATTAGGGGGATGGAACAACTCTTCTGCAAGGAAAGGCTGAGAGAATTGGATTTGTTCAGCCTGGACAATGGATGGCTTAGGGGTGACCTAACTGTAGCCTTCCAGTACCTGAAAAGAGGCTACAAGAGGGATGGAGATGGACTTTTTACAGAGGCGTGTAGGGACAGGACAAGGGGGGATGGATTCAGATTGAAAGAGAGTAGATATTATAAAAAACATGTTTACCGTGGGTGTGTTGAGGCCCTGCACAGGTTGTCCCGGGAGGTTGCTGTGAGTGGCTGCCCCATCCCTGGAGGTGTTCAAGGCCAGGCTGAACTGGGCTCTGAACATCCTGGTGTAGTGGAAGGTGTCTCTGCCCATGGCAAGGGAGTTGGAACTAGATGTAGATGATCCTTAAGGCCACTCCCTACCCAGGTAATTCTATGGTTCTATGAACCACGTAATTAATTCCTTGCTGCACTCTTCATGTGTTGTAGCTCCTCAGTTAAATGCCCTATTTCTATATAAAGCACATCATTAATGAGTTTTATTGACAGTTTGCTACAGAACAGCCTAGAGCAGAAGTTGGAGTGACTCAGAGTAGGAAAGGCTGTGCAGTATGCAACTCCCTGTGCATGAATTTACAGGAATAATGAGCCTTATTCTGATCATCTGAATTCAGCTCCATCTACTTCATGCTTTCCACTGATGGGAATCAGATCTGTGCTGATGTCTCTGGTGCCACCCAGGTTAGATGTGGTGATGAGTGTAGTGAGTTAGCCATGGCTATATTCCTTCTGAACTTGCTGACTGTCTAGAGCCGACCCTGGGTGTGAGGAGGAGGGAAGCTGCTCTCTTGCAGGGAAAGCAGGTGTCTCTGTGTGTCTGCTCTTCCATTATCACTGACCTCTTTGCTATATATTCACTTTCACCTGCTACGTGATAGGTGCAGTAAAAGAGCACTTTTGTCCTAGGCTAGAGTGTGATTCCATTCTCTCAGAGCCTGAGAATTGGCAGTAGGTAGCAGTAGGTTGCTAGTAACTCTGGAGGCCCAGAGGGTGCAAGCTGTGGGTCTGCCACTGCTTGTGCTGTGCTAAGTAGTGGTCACACACCAACTCTGGAACAACCAAGGTCTAAAGTAATCCTGTTTCAGTGGCTTAAAAAGTTACTGCTGTGCCACTGAGTCACGCTCACTCATAGCCTTCCCTCACTGCCAAAAGTGGTTCAGCACAGAATATCTTGACGCCAAGCCTTTCTCACAGTCATGAGTGAGGACTGAGTATAGCTGTCACACAGGTAAAGCCGTAGTAACTTGATTGCCTTTGGTTATACATGTAACACATTCTTTTAGGAATCATCTTTCAGCAAGAGAGAGAACTACTTAATTTCTTAACGATTTGGGATCAAGTTTATCCCAGTGGGGATCTATATAGGACTAATCAACAATGATGGATTTAAGAAGGAACGAACAGCCAAAAAATATTTTTCTATTTTAAATAATTTTTTTTTTTTTCATGGAAAGGCTTAGTGTTCAGCAGCAAAAGAGGTTAATGGTAAAACTTAGTGGGTAAGGTATTTAGTAGGATGGAAATTTCTTTAATTGTTTTCAGATATTTGTAAGGTTTAGGTTAATTGGTAAATCTAATAAAATTATTCTCTGTCCTACACGTAAATAGGTAAATGGTCTGTGTTATCCATGCCGCTGTGAGAAGGAAGGAAATTTTATTCAATTGTTGAAACAAGTGAGGTGAACTGAGGGAAGCAGAAGGAAAAGGCCAAGACCCACAGAACTCTTACAGCCACCCATGCATAGCACTGATCTCTCTTTGAGAGAACAACCAGTGTCTGACTGCTTCCAAATCAAAGAACATCAATTAGAAATCATGGGCAATTGGTAGAGAAAAATATAAAGGAAAAAGAGAAGGAAGAGATGCTAGAGTGGGTGAAATGCCAATAAATGAGGTCGGGGGATGTTCCAGAGAAGCAGCATGAGAGGTGAGTTGGTGTGGTGCAGGGAATGAGGCAGGGAGGGAACAGGGAAGTTTGATTCCATGATGAACAGCTGTTAAAAGGGACATACAAAGGCATTTGGAAGATCAACGCAGTGTGTAGGCTGGGTTTTGAAGTGTGGATTGAAATGATATAAAATTTTTAATTTCTTTGAAAATTAAGATAGTAGTGATGTGTTTGAGGACAAAGTGACAAGTCACAAGTTTGGAAATGACAGATCTTTGCCAGAGCTGTAAACAAGACCTTTGCTGGTTGTGGTTTAATGCGCAGAGTATTTATGTGACCACATGCCCTTTTTAGGGTAGAATAATATACCTGTCAATAACATGCCACTTCTGTATAACATAGGATGATTAAGGAAATAACCACAAAGTTATCGAGGTTTAATGGCAAGTTAGTTCAGTTACTAAATATCTTGATTTTACTTTTGCATTTCACAATATGGTAACAGAAGCGTGGTAGATTTTTCTTGGAAAATTAGAATGAATTCTAGCAGAAACTGATGCAGAAACTCCACTTTTTCCTGAAAACTAGCTTTCACTATTTCCCATAGCAGGAGCAGGGCCTAACAAGCCACACTTCATTCTTACTGTTGGTTTTGGAGGGCTTTTTTTATCTCTAGTGAAGCCTCCAGCTGATCCTAGCCTGGCTATTAGGATCAGTGGCTTCACCAAACTTGGTGATTTTATGCAGAAAGAAAATCTGACCTGATTGTTCCAGAGCAAAAAAGCTTTAATAATAGAAAACAACAAACAGCAAGCCAAACAGTTTGTACTGAACGAACCGGGAAAGATGGTACAGAGAAGCTAGTTCCATGCATGAGGGTCAAAAGCAAGTGTTAGGGCATGGCAGGGGTATTTATAAACTTGGAGGAGGGGCAGAATTAGGGCGGAGTTTAGGGAGGGTATCCAGTAGGGAGGGGTGATTAGGAATACTAAAAGTATTGCAGCAAAAAGGAACCAATGACAACAAGGGAAGCAGAGAACTTTCTGGCAATGATCAACATACTGGAACTGGAGGATTCTGGGTGGGATTTTTTTACTCACCCCTACTGCAAAAGGTTTTCCCATGGCCTTAAGCCACAATCCTCAGCACTTTTATTGGACCTAACCCCAATGCTCTAGGAAAACAAAATTCTCCATATCTCTGTGTTAAAATGATTGGAAATTAAATTTAGGGGGATCTAGCATGTGATTACTTTTTTAAGACAGGATTTTCTTCATAGCTGAATTGGACTGAGTTTTTCTTCCCTCACAAACCAGATGGTTAGTGATTCAGTACTTTTAGCAATAGAAAAATGATTAGTTTTCTTTCCTCAGTAGTTGGTGTGAATGTACTTTTCTTTGTCTATTTACATAGTACATAAACACACTTTACCAGTATTTCTGTACATAGGTTGCAGTCCTGATCCTGCAGAGAGCCTTGTACACAGGAATTGATGTGGCTCATATAGAAGTATTTGCATGGAGCTCATGACAGTGTCATAACTGTATTTGTATCTTTATGTATGTACTTAAATTTACGAGGCTGTATGAGGATGCCAACACAATTTTAAGTCCACAGAACAATTGAGTAACTTGGCGCACTTTGCTTTCTTTTCACCTAACAAAGTCTCTGATCTCTTCTGCTGTGCTCCTGTAGTAGGCTGTAGGTCCTTGTGGCTTTTGAGTTATGCAAAAAGCTTTGCCCTTATTATAGAGTCTAAGTTCTTCCTGGGAGAGCGAGGTCCACATTCATGTAACCTTTTAGACTTTTACTGGTGCTATTCCCTTTGGAAGAGATTGCAGTGTAACAGTGGCAAATACTTGGGAGACTATTAAAAAAATCCACATGAGTACTTGATTTATCAAGATAATATGCATCTATATTTATTGGTGTATACATAATGTTAAATAGAATATATGTTTAACCCATATATGCTATGTCAGCATATGGGTATTTAAGGCAGAAGGCTCTGAAGCTTTTACTAGACTTACACTCTAGGCTAACACTGTGTTACAGTATCCAGTCACTCATTCCCTATACAAAAAGGTGCAAGTAAGGTTGTCCAAGCAGCCTGACTGATGTCCTTTTCAAGCAGTTAAGAGCTGTTTTGTAAATTTGCTGTGCTTTTACCCTAGTTTTACCTGGGAATTAAAATATTGAATGCTCATACTGCTGCTTTATTGACACAATATATTCCATTTCAAATACAGTGGCTGTGTTCTCTATTTGCAAATCTGGCTGTTGGAACATAATTATCTGAATATCTTCTTGGCTCTTGCCTCATGTATACAGGTATGCTCTGGTTGAGTCACTGGGGGATTGTGCACAGAGGAGCTAGCTGACCGCTTGCCTTTTTTTCCAGGTTTACCAGAGTTAGAACCCACTTATTAGCATTTTTGCTTGAAAAATGTGATAATCTTCTGCTTCCATGTATTCTAATAGGGAAAAAAAGACATGAATTAGCATCAGAGATATGGTATTGTGACACGTCAAGTTTTTCCCTTCAATTAAATTATTCAGTGGAAGGGTGTCAGAAGGAGGTCCTTGAAACTAGCATGGATCAGTAGTCAAGCTGGGGTGATTCAGTGTGCCTTGTATTTGTGAAATAAGTTACTTTTCCCTTTATGCCAGGGGAAGCATTTGGGGGAGTTTGCCTCTCAGGTTGTGGGATCTCACAAAGTGGCAGAAAAGGGTGTCTGCAGGGCATGTAATCCTGCGGGATGATGCTGAATGGGGTGGTGTGTGGCTCCCTCTGAGGTCAGACTGCCCAATGGGTGGAACAAGAGCTCCTTCAGCCACAGCTCTGTGTGTTTTGCATACTAAGGGTTGTACCTTCTCTGAACCTCATCGTGGTCATAAATGGTCACGTTTCTTATAACTGGGAATTGCTTTATTACATTACCAGAAAGAAACAGAAGCACAAAGCAGTGGTTATGCACTTCCAAACACTGTGACCGTAGAAGAGCAGAGCAGTGACTCCTAACCCAGCTCTTGTGGGCATGCAGAGCACTGCAATTAAGATTTCTGTTCTCAGACTGGATGTGCATGCTCTTGTGTTCGTTGTAATTGACTGACTAGCAGCAGTGTGCTTGTTTCTTAGTGCACTTGTCCTAGTAACCATTGGCACCTAGCTGCTGTCCCTCACTGGCCAGGTGTTACACCGGGAGTGTTACCATGCATGTGAGTGTGACAGTGGCTGTGATGTATAGCAAAAGGAGTCCAGGAGAAGTTAGAATAGGTTGATCTGTCAGTCAGGAAGAATGAGCAGAATTTGCCCTTAGTGTGAGTACACTGAAGAAACAGTGTTTGAGACCAGTTATCTGTTGACTCTTTTGAGTTCCAGGGAGTAAATACTGTGGAGAAAACTTGTCTCAAAGCTTTGAGACCAAGTAATTGATGTAAGCCCTGAGTTACATAGGACATAAACATGCCTTTTTTAAGTGCTGGAAGTACTGAAGAGAGCTTCTTCTGATTTCAGTTAATAATAGGGAACATTGTATACAGTTGTTTACTTGATTGGTTCATTTTATTGTGTGTAAAAACACTGTAGAAATGAGTTTGCCTTTTGTTCAGTGGTACTCAACTAGTGTGCTTTTGGTAAATCTGGTGAATTAAGGGGAGTAAGTAATGTGTCCTGGTTTGTCAGTGAAACCAAGTCCATTTAAAATTAAGGCCATGAGGGATATGGTGAGGCTGAATAGGAGTTAGAAGAACAGTGAGCAGAACTGGTCACCTGTGCCACAGAACAGAAACCTTCAGGCCACATGTGCCACAGGCACACAACTGGTGACATGAACTGCCTCTGAAAAAGGAGTGATGCTCTCCCATATGTGGTATGAAACTCTGCTTCACTGATCTTAATGAAAATGCACTGGATTTTGCACTGGGGCAAATGAGAGCAGAATCTGGCCAACTGTTAATAGTTTTTTGTATTTGAGGCTGAAATAAAGTGGCTGCGTATGCAAATAATTGTGCAAGCGTGGCTTCTGAATGACTCCTAAAAGGAGAATTCAGTATTTAATTGTTGGAAATGCAAACTGTTTGGCACTAATCTCCTGGTTTGGCTGAGATATACTTGACCTGTGACAGAGAGAGCAAAGGTGATTTTAAGTCCTGGGATCTGAGGGGCCAGTGTGTAATGTAACTTGAGTTAGAGTCAGTGTGTTGACTGCGTTTTAATTACAGATGCTTATTTTGTGTACAAAACCAGTTGATTTATTATCTTTTATTTCGATTATCTCATCTCAATCTTTATGTGTGAATCTGAGCTATTTGAGTTCAAGGGAGTGGCATATAACTAGAATTTTAAAAAAGGGGCTTGATAACAAAATGTTGGTTGTTCTGATATAAAGATGTTCTGGTGTAACCAAAATGATGAAACTGGTTAAATCTATCTGCAGAATCTGAAAACTTTGTGAGAAGAAGTTCAAAATAATCTTTCTTCTACTCCATGACCTGCATTTCTTGCAGTATTTTGACCCATGCCTTGGAACAAGGATAGTATAGCTCTTAGAATATAAGAGACAATTAGAAGCAACCATGATGCTGTAGCTTAACACTCTGTCACTCTTCAGCTGTACTTCAGGAATCAGCAGAACTCAAGGAACTATGCTCTTTATGCAGAAGTCATGTGGGGAAGATGGCTTAAGCCATCTTCATTTTGTTGAATTCTGAAACTGTGGTAATCTCACCATAAGTTATCAGCTGTCCTTACACCTAGAAATGTGGCCATCCCATTTTAAACTCTGGAGAGCAGAGAATGTTTTTTCTGGAGCCAAGATTTATAAATGCTTTCAGCTTTCAAAGAGCCTCCAGTTTTTGTTAAAGTAAGTTTTACTTATGCAAGCTAAATATTGCCACTTTTAAGTACAAGTGTTGATGGCATGGAGAGATGTGAAATTTTGTTGGGATACAAGTGTGAGCCCAGAGTTGATGGGGTATGTTTGAAAACAGTTCCTGGCAGAAGTTTACACTGGCTGAGAATCAGGTCCTCACACTCGGTTGACATCACTGGAAGATACACAGATGAAGTGAAAGTACTGTGTGGCCTTTGAGCTTCTGTTCCTGTGGTACATGAGGTTTTATAATACACAGAAGAAAGGAAACATTCACTTTTCCAGGTAATTGTTACAGAATGGGTGTCTGATCTATTCCAGTCTGCTCTGTCTGGGGAATGTCTCCATGACTTTAGTGAAGTACTGTGCATGCACAACAAAGAGGCTTTTTGGATGGAATTTGTAATGCAGGACTCATTAACTGATAGTGGATAATTTTGAAAGAGATTAGTACAGCACTTGCTGCTCACTTAGATCATAGAAATAACTTGAGGGAATATGTTCACCAAACTGAGATGTTCTCTAAAATGCTTGCTAACAGGTTACTTATGTTTCTGTATGCCAAAAGCATTAGCTTTTTCTCCAAACCAAACATAAAATTAGATTATCTTCTTTTTTATTTGTATAAGGAGTAAGTGTGAAAATTGTTTGGGTTACATGGATGTTATGTAAGGGCCACCAGTAGGAAATCAGGCCCAGTGCTTTGTGTGTTTGTCTAAAGGAAGTGGCATTTCCATTTTGTTTTTCAAGACCCCTGAGGTCTTGTCTGCAACTATATCAATAATTTAGTCACTCATTCTCTATCACACAGAAAAATTAGTCAAGTTTCCTGTTGGTGTGTGTCTCCTCCCTTTGGCTGCTTATTATTTTAGATACCGCTCCCTGGGACAGGAATTGTTGGTCAGTGCACCAGACTCTGTGGACAGTGCTGAAATAAAGGTAGCAACTTTTCTTCCACTCTGCTGTTTTGTGTAACTGAGGGCTGAGCTGGAGGGCTGGTGGTTTGCTTTTCTAGGTGAACCCATGGAAGCATGGATTGCATGAGGAGTCCTGCATCGCTCTGGCTGGCTCTTGAGTGTGGCTGGATACATCAGAAATCCCAGAGCTTCTCAGCTCTCAACCCTATGTGTCCTACAGCACCAGTCTCCAGGGAACTGAGATTACTAGATTGGAGGATATGAGTAGCATAAAAAAGTCCCAGTTCCTGGGAGTTTAGGAGTGATAGCAGAATAAATACTTGTAAGTCGCTTTCATGTTACATGGCATGGGACTTGCTCTTCCTTGCAGATGACTTCTCCAGTGCTGTTTGGATGTGCCTGCTGCTCTATGATTGCTCCTAAAGCCTTGATTTGACAGCAGCCTCTGGCGTGCTGTGGGCCAGCAGATCTGCATAGCAACAGCCCTGCCAGTCTTCCTGCAGAGAGTTAAAGAAATTTTGGAGAAAATAAGTGAGTCAGAAATTTGCCATTCTCTTCTGTGGCAATTCCCTGGATTCAAAGTGTCCCTCATCTCTGGCACAGGTGGGCAACGGGCTGGGGAGGAAAGCAACACAAATTTTATTGTCTTTCAATGCTTAGGCCTGCTAATGTTGTGTACTTTAAGTGTAGGTTTTTGAGAGAAGAGTTGTAGATGAGGGAGAAGCATCACAGTTAAGTGAACTGGAGGGATAGTACTTTGACCTCTTGGAACATAGAGCAGGCTGAGGAAAAAGGAGTAAGATTAAAAGAAAGAAAATCCTCTTAATCTGGGTGATGTCATCTTGTCATTGTCAGTTCCGTGGTTATGTAGCTGCAAGCCTCCTGCTGTCTGCTGTGCAAGGAGCAGGTCATTAATTAAAAGGCATGGCAGAGTGTAGCATGCTTAGGGTTTTGCTAATACTGCCCAGAATAACTGCAGAGAGCATATCCAATACAAAGTATGGTTCTAAGAGCTAAAAAAGCTGTTATCCAATGTGTCATCCTTGAAGATGACATGGCATACGTGCTGAAACGTAAAACTTCCTTGCTGTCTGCCTCCCTATCAGCCTCATACACGTATCCAGCTTCTTCTTAGTGTGAGCCACAAGGCAAGAATCTGTGTAACACAGGGATTGGGAGAGCTTTGGGTTTCCCTAGGCCACCTGGCTGTGCAGCAGTCCTGTGCCTTTTGACCTAAGAAGCCTGGGTCCCCCGGGTAATGATGCTGGGCATGGCAAAGGCTAGGAGCAGGTGTACTGCTAGGGTGTATAAATCCCTGGCAAGACTAAGTGCTTGTTCTGAGATGGAAAGATGTGGGTTGGAGAACGTGGGACTGAATTAGGTAAGAGAGTGTGAGAACACACTCGCTATATGGCTGCTAAACAAAGAGCGGGAAAGCATTTCACTGGTTTTGGCTTGAGGGATTAATCAAGAAATGATGGATCAGATAGAAAAGAATCTAGTTGGACTGTGGTATAATTTTTACAGTATGTTCTCAGCTTGCAGTTTATCCTAGACCAGATTGTAAATGGTCTGTACTGTTTCCAAGCATCTGATCGTCACTGCCCAGGCAATTTTCCTCCCCTTGTTTGTCATCCACACTTGTAGATTTAATACTTTTATTTTGGAGAATATAGGACTTATGTCCTGTGAAATAATGCATCTCTTCTGCCGTTCTCATGGAGATGTGATGCAATGATATAACTTCCTAGTGAGGGACTGGTGAATCATTTTGTTGGCATTCATGAATCTCTTTTTTGCTAATAGTTTCTGCACAGGTCTTAATACAATTTTCAAAAGCAAAATCACAATGTCAGGGACTTTTTTAAAAAAACTTTTTGTTAAAAAGACAATAGCACAGTTATTTGTTGCATACCATACTGAACCCAAGCTCTTAGCATGCTGCTGAAATGCTCTTCCAAATATATTTGTGTAGTTCTAAGTGTTGACACCTATCCAGTCAATCCCTCTCCAGTAGTGGGAAGCTTGCTTGCAACAGAGTGGGAGACAGAGGACACATATTTGTCTCACAGGCTCAGGTGGGTGATCTGATAATTGAAAGTTTAAAGCTCTCCTGTGGAGCTGGTAACCTCTTGCATGGGAGCAGAAGCACTCTGAGCTGTCGTGGCTGGGTGTGCAAAGGCTCTTCTACTAGTTGGGAGCCTCTGCTTGTCTGCCTAGGAGGTGTGACTGGTTGTTCATCTCCATCAGCTTTGCACCTCAAGTGGTGTAAAGAAGGTGGAAATCAGGAGTAAGTAGGTCCCTTAGAATTGCCTTGTCCTGGGAAGAAGAGATGGCAGGCTGTGTAGTTGTAGTGAGGCAATGTGCAAGGCTTTTGACATCTTCCTATGCACTTGTGAGGGCCTTTTCCTAGGGAAAAAGGAGTTGCTTGTGGTGTGAATATGATCCTGTGAAGGTAAGGACACTTATTCTTTATTAGTTTTTTTATTACTAGGTTTATTCTTGGCCAAGCCTGAAGCTTCTTGAATTGTCTTTAAGACAGTGCTAATCTTCTGGCAACTGCAGGGTCAGGGAATTAAACGAGGAGCACAAAAGTGCCTTTGCGCATTTCCTTGTTTGATGGGCCAAGGGTCCCTCTGTCACCTGTTTCTTTAAGCAAGAACACAGCATGCTCCAGCAAGCCCACTGCTGCCCTTGGAGGGTGTTTCATGTTATTTGTACTGCCCGTTGCGCCTTTCCTTTTCTCTCTGATCCATCGCGCATTGCCAGCTGGTATTTGTAACATGTTCCATAGAATTCTAAAATGAAACTTCTTTGGAGGAGGTCAGGATGCTGTGCGGGACACATCCTGTGTGTGGGCTGCATCTGACAGATTCCTGTTGCTGTTATCCAACAGGCTTGTCAGAAACGACAGCACCTGCCTGTGGACTGCCCTAACACAGCAATGCCAGCCTAAGCGGGAAGTGTTAATAGTATTGTTTGCCACTGTGCTCATATTTGTAGTCTTTCTGCAGTAGAAGAGATGCAGTGTAAATGTCTGGATGGGTAGTTACATGTGTTGGAATTATGATACCAGGCACCATTCAGTTCTGAGCAGTCAATGTACAATTATTGCAATAGAAAACAGCACAGAAGGTTGCTTAAGAGTTTTTTCAGTTATAAGTGACTTTCCTACCCACAGACAGGTAAAGAGGTAACCTGTCTAAAAGTTTTGTCACTCTGGTAATAGTGCCAAAGTTCAGATTTTCCTACTCCATTGCTGGGAAGCTCTAATCTCACACTTGCACCTACACGCCAGAGATTTTTCTATTACATTTCTTTTTTGTGATAGATTAAATCACTTTTTTGTATCATTATATAAGGTTAATTCCTTTTGCCCTTGTTGCAGCTGTTAGTGCATTTGACATGTGTTATTAACACTCTATAGCAGTGTCCAACAGAGGTTCTCAAAACAGCCATTGCTTCACCCTCTCTCTAAGTTTGTCTGCATTCCAAGCCACTTATTTTTCCATGTAGTCCACTGTTAGTCTCCCATTACAAATTATCTGATCTCTTAACTCACAGCCTAATTTTTCTTACTATATTCAGTGGAACGACTGATCACTGAGTTTAGCAGATCCAGGTTGGTGTTATACCTGTGAGAGTCTCCTGGTTGCATCCTGATTTCTGCTTATTTTGTAAGTTTTGCAAGGCTTTTTGGTTCCCTACTGCCTTGCCTTCAAATAAGTGACCTTGAAATTGGTTGATTTGAACATGACTTCTATTTTTATTTGCAGTCCCTAGAGGATTGTACTTGCAGAATTACCTTGTAACTGTGCTGAATTAAGAGCCAGAGCCCATCTGATATTCCCAGACTAAAGGATATGATAATTTCTAGTAACCTTGGTGCCTTTCTTATGCTTTTTTCTAAACAATGCCTTTTTGCCTTGTATATGATCAGTGATTTTGAAAAAAGTAGTTCCTTAGTTACCTATTACAATTTAAGAAAATAGTGTGCCCTCTTCCCTCTTATGTGCATACTTTTTCCTTCCTTTGGTGTTGTAAATTGCACATCTCTTTCCATTGTTATGGGAAAACATTTAATAGACACCATTTTATAGATAAAGTAAGGGAAAATCTAACAACTTGGTACTCTGTAGGAACTTTCAGTCTGAGTATGGCAAAATAGGCAAATATGAAGTAACAGCTAAGGAGAAGAAGGGAAGAGAGTTACAGACACTAAAGACAGGATGAAGCAGTAGGAAGGACAGGGGATGCTTGGCAAGACATCCCCGATGATATGGGTCAGCTTTACTCCCATTGGATTTGAGTGTTAATCCCAAATTTATTGAGATAGAACCTCCAAAGCCTTCTCGGGGGGAGGGATCTTAGCCCAGAGAGCAGCATGCATAAGGCTCAGAGCACAAAGGAGAAAAGGAAACATGCAGGGACAAAAGGAGTAAGAAAAGCAGAGTGAGTGAGTAGGGAGGAAGAAAAGCAGAGGTTGGGAACAGCCTGAGATAGGACTTTGTAGAGGCAAACTGGGATCTTGAGCACAAGAACTTAAATTTGACCTGAAAGTAGAGAGGATGACAGCATTTCCGTTCTGTGTTAAGTCTGCATTTGGAATTTCAAGCTTTGTTTTGCCTCTGGAGTCCTCGGTTCTGTTCAGTCCCATTACAGTGGGGGTGGGCAAATCAGGTTTTAGTGACAGTGGGGCAACTTCACCAGTCATGCCTTTTAGTAAAGGTTACTGGTGGAACTAACAGCAGCTTTTTGGAAAGCAACTCTGATACCATAATCATGTTTCCCCCAGCCAAGCACAGGGACTGTGTAGAGAGCTGTGTTTGCTGGTACCTGGGGCAGAAGAAGGGCACACAGGTTATTCTGCTACTTGCATGTCTGCTGGAGAAGGTGGAGGTGTCCCTGTGCCATACTGGTAATACAACAAAACTGCTGTGAAAGCTCTGATTAGAAGATGAAGTGTGATGCTGTAAATAAAGTAACTTACTGACTGAAGAAAAACTAATAATGAGACAAACAATTGTTCGTCTTATCTTTCACCTTTCTAGATACTTTAAGAGCTAAAGATTTAGAATTTATCTAGAAGAAGCTGGAGAATTAATTTGAAGCTGCTTAAGGCTTTCTGATTGATTTATGGTACTCTTCTGGAGGAAGAGACTCTTTACTTGAAATTAGCTTAATCCTCACTTCATTATTGTTACTGGTCAAATTAATTGCTGTCCTTGTCAGAGATCATAAACACTCAATAGATCTGATAATATTTACTTAGGTGTTTTTATTTCTTGAAAAGTGAAGATGTGTTAAAAAAAAAGGAATTTTGGTGGCAGTTTGTTGGAATGAGGAATCTTAGCAATATACGTGAATCTACAGAATGTAATCTGAAATCTTAAGCCTTTTGAGGTTTGCACTTGTTCCACTTGTGTTTTGTCTCTTTTTCCAGTCATAATTTCAAAAATGTCAGAGTAGCCACAACAGAGCATTTCTCATGTTCCCACCTGGGCTCTGTGATGTGAAAAAATAATGTTAGTACACTAGTGATGAGCATTGCCAAGATATTGGACTGGGCTGCTGATAATTTTGTGTATTTCATAAAAGTTGAAAAACTAGATTCATGAAACAACACTTGTAAACCATAGCCTCACCACGAAGACGTTAGGGTGACCATGGCTGTACAAAGTATCTTAACCAGACATCTTCACCCTTTCACAAATCTTTTCTTTTTGAAGGTAACTGTGGGTGGTCTTCCTTTGTCCAGTTTCTGTAAATTTGGTACATCACTTTCTAGTTATGCAGCTGATTCTTGTGTTTATGTGAATGGCTTTTTAAAAAAAGGAAAGATCAGATGTTTGTTGTTTCATTTCAACATAAATCAAACTTTGTACTCACATGGCAATTCTAGTTTAATCCCAGGAATAGCTTTAGTATTGCTAAGTGTCTGGAGAGTATTGACTACAGAGACATGATTTTAATCAGGCTATAATAGTTTCTACAGCTGTTAACAGTTCTCAGAAGAAAGGCAGTATTATTCATTGGTATTTAAAATGTGCATGACTTGCATTGCACAGAAGTCAGATTGGGAGACTGTCAGAATTTTTTTTCTGAAATTCTGCCAGGAAAGTCTTCAATAACTGGAGAAATTCTTTTCACCGGTGAAATCAACATGCAGCACATTGTGTTATTATTCTTGCTTATAGCTCACCATGAAAGTTGTCTTTGTATGCGTGGATGTACGGCTTGTACTGTTTTGTTTTTATTTATTCTGCATTCTTTATTATAATGTTCTTTCCTTTTTTCCAGACTAGAAAGATTGTTATTGAGCCTTTCACAAAGCTGAAATAATGCTGTATGTTAAAAAAATGTTAACAATTCGAAGAAGTTATAAAAATTTATAAGTTGGCTGAATACTTTCGAAATTTCTGCATATTTTAATATAAATAGGTAATGCAAATGTTTGTTCTTTGCATTTAGAGGTGGTTCTCTATTTTCTAAAGGTCTTGTATATAAATTTGTTTCTTATAATTACATTAGAACAAAACCAGTATTTTTTTCAGATAGTATAGTAGGAAAAATGCATTTGCTAAAGACTCAGAACATACATGGTTATCTCTGAATGTCATATAGTAATGAAATTCAACATAAATAGCATCAGTTCTTTGAATGACTTCGTTAAGTGCATTTAGGGGACTGCCTCTTGCAGTCAGCTAAGGTCCTTCCATTCAGTTCTGTGTGTCCTGGGTTAGCCCACAAAGAGATGCTGCAGTTCATGGAGAAAGAAAAGGACATGATTTCTTCATAGGTAATGTGAAGGTTCAGATTGTGCTGGTAGAACTTACACAGAAATTCAGTCACATGAAATCTAAGAAATCACAGAAAATTGTGCTACTTCAGATTAATTTGGTGTTAGTGATGAGTATGAGGTTTATTCATAGCTAAAATCATAGTAACAGGACAAGTGAGTCCAAAAGGAAGAGCAGAAATAGGTAAAAGAGGTGAGTGACAGAATACTGGCAGATGGGCAAGGACCTAAATGGTGACAATTTTAATGACTAGTCCAAAAATATAACAGTTCAAAAGTTATGATATAGTGGAGGTGCTGGCTAGGTAAATGTCTGAAAAGACATCAAGCTGTTTTTTGGGGGGGTTGGAGGAGAGCAAAGTAAGTTTGACGTCAGTGTACAGAGTAGAAAAGTTTTGTTAAGTTTACCTGGAGGAGAAAGAATGTCTGATACTCCAAGGCAATTTCTCCACAAGTGACAGTAGTAGGAACTAGGAGTGGACCTGGAGAGCTGCAGCTCCACTGGCCTGCACACCATGTGAGGCCTGTGTGCTTTGCCTGAGCTGCTGAGGTACCTCTTCCAGCTTAGTTTCATCTGAAAGGAATCTGGTCTGTGCTTGGGGACTGCACAGTAAATGGGGCTTCAGAAGCACACTGCTACACCAGACTTGAATGCTGATGTAATGGGAAGGGGCAGAGGGAGTACTCAGAATGTACTATTTCATGTTACAGGTGCTGGCAGCATGTGGAACTGAAAGCAGCGAAAGTCCAAAGGACTAGGGCACCAGAAGAGATCACCAGGAGCTGTCATGCCTTATAAACCCTGCAGGTAAGAGAGAATGATTCACTGGTTGATGAAAGCCTCTGTAGGTAAAGCTGGTACATATCTGAAGTCTACAGTGATTTAGTACTTCAGGATGGATTGCCTTCTGACGTATTGCCTGTGAAATTTTGATAGGGCTAGAAGCGCTTTGTAGCACCAGTTCCGTTAAGTGTGCACAGCAGTCCCAGGCTTTCGATTGTGCAGTTTTTATAGATCTTTTTCTTATGACATCCTGAAACATGCTTTGCTGAGTTGAAAGGTTTCTGTGGTCATTGACATCAGTGCTATGAAATAACATTGCTGCTGGCTGGCAGTTTACTCTGTAGAAGGATGCTTATAATTTTCAAAGACTGCTTTCCAAATGGAATCACTATGGTAAATCACTTATCAGACCTTTAAAACATACATACACTCACAAAACTGAATTCAGTTCAGGGGAATGTTGATTCTTCGGTCTTTTTTGAGTCACTTCCACTGAAACATTCTTTGGAATCATTCATTTTTGAGTGTTTAAGATGACTGATTGGTAATGTGGAGTTATCATAGATTCAAAGGTATTTCCATGTTCCCTGTCAATGTGCCACTTCATACCATATTCTCACAGAGACTGTTATATAAAAGTACAATTTTACAGAGCGGGGGCACAGAGAAAGAATAAATGATGGAGATAAGTCTGTGTAAGGAAATATGTTGCAGAACTGCTGATCCTAGTTTTCCTCATGTTACAATATTTGGTCTCTGGACCAGTTCTCTTGTTCTGCAGCCTTTCGTGCCTTTTTTTTTGTGCCTTTTGCTGCAGCTCTTGGTCACCCCATCCAGGATGGACAAAACGGCTGCACAGCATTCAGGTGAGTCTAGAAGCTGATAGGATTCTTGGCTTTAGTGACAGCATTATGTCGAATAATGTGATGATTAGCTAAGACAAATGTATTTAGTGCCTAAGTATAGTGTGTTTTTGTATGCCAGTACTTTGGAAACAAGGAAAGCAAAAAATGTATGGTGAGGTTGTTGTCAAGAACTGTTCTTGCTGCAAGCAATGGGCACAACACTGCCTTTTAAAGTTTGCTAAAATGATTTGCTGGTAAGATTTTGGCTCGTGAAAGGTGATGAAATGCGCCAGCACAACACAGACATTGTTACTAGATCTTATCAACAGTTGGGAAGACACATTTTAACAATGTCAGGATTTTCCAGGCCTCTTTCAAAATGGCTGTGATGCCTCCCTAAATGTGCCCATTATCTGTCCAAAAGCAGTTGACCTTAATTGCTTCTGAACAATATTTCCTTGGAACCTCTCAGATAACTAGAGGCAATCCAGAAAAGTCTGAGCTAATCTCTACTTAGAAACTGGCCATAGTCAATCTGTAAAGCATGTAGATTTTTTTTTTCCCTTGAGGAAAGGCTGAAGAGGGCAATAGGTGGAGGATGTGGAGGGAAGAAGCAGTGCCCTGACCCTACAGCATTTCTGCATGTTGAGTCAGGGAACGACATTTAAGCAATTCTCACTGCACCCAGTATGAAAAACTATGGTGCAGATCAAATTGGTGACTGTGATCTGAGAGAGATGAAGAAGAAAAAGGTCAAGGCATCTGTCAATAGGTAGCCTGTTTTATATTTTAGATGTTGGGAGAGCTTACCAGCAAGCTAAACGGGTCTTGAGGGCCTCTTTTTTCTTTTTTTTCTTCTTTTCTTTCTTTGAGGTAATGAATGGCTCCAGACTTTCCATCTTTAGAGCTGGTGGTTTCCACACCACAGTGATTCAGCCAGCATGAACTCTTGACCAAATCCCAATTTGTTTCCTGGTTTTGTTTTTCTAAAATACTTTGCATTTAGCAGGGCATAAAGACCTTCCTACTATGTGACAGAGTAAGAAGGAGAGGCCATGACCCTTCTACAGGCTAGCTTTCAAAGGATAGCTCACTGTTCTTCTGAAAACTTTGCAACTGAAGCAGTTAAAAGGATTCACTAAATTCTGACTGAAATGCAGACTGAATTCTTACATGCTTCTGGATTTTTGATGCTGTGTTTTTATGTGGAATTTCCTTTGAAAGTTAATAAGGTCTGATTTTTATTTGAGAAATATGATCTGCCTGAAATGGTCTAAGTTTAATCAATGTGTTATTGCATGGGAAAGTCATATACATTTGTCTACTTGCAAGATAAATAGATTAGTATTGCCAATGATTTCAGGGGATAGTAGTTGTTAAAATAACATGGAAGGCCCTTTCCTTTGTCTTGCCGCATGTGTTTTGGTGACTGAATTCTGTGGGGTGCCCTGTTTAGGGAATATGCTGGTGATTATCCCTGTTATCTTTTAAGTAGTAGGGTCAGTAAGGATTTAGAGTAGCTTGGCTGTGGAGTTTTAAACACTGAGAGGGAGATGATATATAGGAAAAGCCTGGAAAGCTACAAATGATAAAAATTATACCCTGAAAATGAAAACTTCTAAATGTTAACTGACTTTCAGACTTCCATGCTTTGCAAAATCAGGCATTTCACTGAAGGAAAGCATTCCAGTCTGCTTTTGAGAAACCTGGTGTTTGCTTCACGTGACAGAGAATATTACTAAATTGACTTATTGAAAAGGATCCTTCAGGATACAGTGCTGTCACTGTATTAGAATGGTATGGCCACAGGTGGGACTTTGACACCTGAGCCAACACAGTCAGCTTTTCAAGCAGTGCAATGTCCCAGATTAGTCAAGGCATAAATGCTCTGCTCCATTACAGCCTCGCTGCCACTCCCAGCAAAAGAGGCCAGGCTTGTGTGATTCAAGCTGGTCACCCTAGCCTGCTGAAAATCAAATCCCTGTCCTGAGGATCCTGGTGAAGCTGTGACCATACCAGCTGCTTCCTCTTGGCTCCTGCCAAAGGCCTCTGGCTGCCCATTCGGCTGTGTATAAAAGCATCTTTCTGCCAAGCAAATGTGAATAATCTTGCCCAGCTTCTTGGCATTTCTTGGCATGGAGTTGACCTTATGCATCTGAAAGAGGTTTCAAAGGACATGCATAAACCCAGGGATCCAGTGCTTCTGGGGGTGAATGAGGCATGAATGATCAGAGCATGATTAGGTTGGTTCAGAGGGAGGAAACTGGTAGGAGACAGCACCTCTGCATGAGGATGAGGAATTACTGCTCCCACTGAGGGTCAGGGGTGAGTAGGTAAAGAAATGTGGACCTCCATATGTGGAACTGGAATGGGGAAGGGAGAAGCCAGGGGCTAGGGTATGGAAGTCTGCCATGAAGCTGGAACAGATCCAGTGGTTTCAAAAGATATTGAAGGAGATGACTGGAGGGGGCCTTGGGGTCAATGGTCAAAAGAAGGGCACCATGTGCTTGCAAGACTACAATACAATAAATTCTATTCAGTACCCACTTGTCCCTACAAGCAAAGAGAGATTCCTGTGTGGGTCTGCAGTTTTGAAAGCATCTATTTATTTTGTATACCTCCATGATTAGGAGGCAAATTTAGGGCTTATCTTCTTGGGGAAATCCCTGTAAAATAGGTTGGGTATGAATTTACAGCCTACTTAAGATTTAGAATAAATGCAGTGTAAATTCACACTTCAGCTTACTTCGCAGGAGCTCCCCCGCAGAACCAAACCCTCAGAGTCACCTCTGTACCTCAGTCTGGTGCTAAAAGTGAGTGGATGCTTTTCAAGATTTGGTCCTACGGTTCCATTTTTATAGCTGGGTTTTTCTGTCTCCTGAGGCTTTTTGCAGCTGCTGTAAATCACTGTTGCTTTGCTGAGGTTGGAGAAGCTGGGCTGGTTTGCGCTGCTCAGGATCTGACCCTATGCCTCAAGTAACCTTTTATTATTAATTGGCCAGAGGGTATTTTCCTTTTTACTGGCTTCATTATTAAGCTTGTTCATTCACTCCCACCACTACTGATGTCTTTTTTTCTTTTTACTATTTTTCTCTCTGTGAATTTTATGTGAATTGTCTTTCCTCCCATGTAATTTCCTGATGTGAACTAGTGACAGAGTGGGCTGCTGGTATTTAATCTTGTGGCTGGAGAGGTCAAGGTGTTTTTGATACAGACAAATATTCCATTACAGTAGACTCACAGAAAGTTTCCTTTTCAACCTGAAAGGAAAAGGAAATGCACTCTCCACTAGTGGGCTTTCAAGAATTACTTTTATGAGCTGAACTTATACTAAAGGCTAGTTTGGTAATGTTCTGTGATCAAGGAGGAAAAAAAAGAGGAAGACAATTTTTTGTCTTCCTCTTTTTGCTGAGATTTGGCTTGAGTGTTGGCTTCTTATCAGATTAGAGTCCTGCAGAGAAGATAACAACCCTTTGCATTGTGAGTTATTGAAGAAATTGATATTGCTGATGTCCAGCTGGAAGAGCATAAGGATTTAAACCTTAAAGTTCTCTCTCTGCTTCTGTTGTTTAGGGAAACTTGCTTCTTGGCAGGAAGAACTAAATAATAAGACAAATACATAGCACAGTACATTTCTTGCTGTACTGTAGGGCAAGACTAAAAAGACTGCCCCTGTCTACTTTATGGCAGTTTAATTTAAATTTATTAGATTGCTGCCGGGTATACACAGGAGTCTAATCCTGCAATCCATGGATGGCTGTAGGTACGCAGTACTGCAGTGTTCCCTGTGCATGGAGTAATTTGACAAAAGATGTGCTTTCTGCTTCTCAAGGAAGAGGCAAATATAACATCATATTTTTTTACTGTTCACTTCTTGGACGTGGCTGAGTTGCCCTTTATTAGAAAGGCTTGAAGGAACAGAAAATACAAGATAATAAATATTTATGTCCCAAACATGACATAGCATCATAAATTAATTTTTGAAAACATTAAATTATTCTTTCTGCCTAATTACTTGTTTTGTGGCACCAGTTTGCTTAAATTTGTTTCTGTGGTAACCTGAGTTATTATGACTCTTTCTTCTACAGAAAATTTAATATTGATTTGCTGATTTTCTCTTTAAATGCAGTCAGAAATCCTATTTGCTAAATTAAGAAACCTATAGTTGGAATGAAAACATACATTACCTTGCATTGCCTGAGCTGTTTGATTGTTGACTTTGACATGTGCTTTATTACTAAAACACATATTTTTGTTAAAAGGATACTCTTTCATTTTCCCAACTGTACTGGCATTAAACCTGTATACAAAAAAATAGGCTGAAGTGTAGTTAAAAGTTTGGTTAATTTAAGTGTGGGAGCATGTTATCAGTTGAAAGTTGTTATTTGAAAGAAAACTTTGAGGTTGAAGCTGTTCTATTACTGGAATGAACACAGCAAGGTCAGATGCAGACCAAGTGAAAAGAAAGTCAATTGATGTGATGTGTTGGCACACATTTCTGGTAGGTGTAAGTCATGGCTGTTGCATACACTTGATAGTCTTCTCCCGTCGTTCATAGTCAGATTTGTATTATTTATTATATACTCTCAGGGAAGAAAATGTGTCCTCCTGCTACTCTTGGTTTGGGTGTATCTATCCACAGCATATACAGAACTTGGTCTAGAGAGCCTGGTTAGCTTATAAGCCTTGGAAGTAGGATCCTACAGGGAGTTTACAGGACAAATGCTGTAAATAGTAAATGCTCTCAAAGCATTCAGCTTATATTGCATAATAAATATATTTCAGTTGGTGGTATACACTTTAATGTGACTAATCTTTCAAAAGTTGGTTGATGAGGGATGTTGTCATAAGTGTCCAGAGCCCAGTGGAGCAGTCAGTTCCTGGCTACCTAATGCCATTTGCTGGCTCAAACAGAAACCCTTTTCTTTCCAGATGTAGCTGACATAGACATTTGCTCTTCTGCCTCAGCCACAGGGAAGGTACAAGCCCAGCCAGATAAATATGTCACTGCCATTGCAGTCTCTATGCCAAATCTATGTGTAAAGACATCTCAATGACTGGTCAAAATTCACATGTAAAAAGAATAGTTAGGGTTTTTCAGAGGGAGAACAATCAGAGGTCAGCAAAATGTTTAATGAAGAATAATGTATGTCACTTGCAGTGTTCCCACCTGCAATAAGTTTTTTCAGAACGTGACTGTGCTGTATTTCATCTAGCTACCTGCTTTATGTGTTTAGAATGAAAGTGCATAAAATCCCATTCCCTCCAGGAGATAAAGGGACATGTCACACCACACAGCTGGATGTTTCATAGCCAGTCAAACTTGATCCAGTGCCTGGACATGTTCCAATGGGTCTTGAACAGCCCTCTCATGGACATGTCAGAACCCACACTGCACAAAGTGCAGCTGCTCCAGGAACACTGGAGCAGAAAGTCTGTGCATGTAAATATTGTGACTCTCTATGATGTAGTGGATCCCTTGGGTAATTTCTGGCAATGCAGCTCTTGCTGAGAGAAGCCTGGCAGCCTGCCCTGCCTGGTGTGCCCCCACAGAAGCTTTGAGACCAGGAGGAGAGTCTATATGCTTTCCCACTGGCAGAGCCTTGTTCTTCCCTGCCCTACCCCGGAGGTGCAGCTTGGGCCCAAGCAGACCCTCTCTGGAAGGTTTAAAAGTACTGCAGAAGCCAAGCAAAGGATATAAATCAAAGCTATGGTGAAAGCATGAGGTTGCAGGTGTATGTCTGGACAGGAAGTTTCATGCAGGACACCAGCATCATGCAGAGGGAATCTCATTACCTAGTTTTTAGACTCTTGTATCAATGGCTTCATTTCTTTTCTGACTGAAAAATACACGGCATGTGAATTGGCAGTGGCCTTCATATTGGGCATATGTGTGATACACATCTATACACAGGCTGTGGCACACTTGAGTTTTACGTGGAACAGCTTTTGACTTCTACAGGAACTGTTGTTTGTATTACTGTAATTAATACTAGTGTGATTGGATTCCTGCTTTCATTTTATCTTTGTAAGCTTATGGTGTCAAGAAGCCACAGTCCAAGTTCCTTTTTTATTTGCCTTGACCACTGGATACATTCAAAAGAAAAGGCCATTCAAGTAGGCTATATCTTATCCTTCTTGAGCTATCTGGAGGCCAGGTGTGTAGTCTAAGCAACATGTATGGGCACTCTTGTGTATCTCTTCTTCACTGAAGGTGGCCAGAGTGATTCATTATGTGTTTAGGAGAGTGAATCATATAGCAGCACTGCCTGTCTCTGGTGGTGGTGGAGAGAGCCAGGACAATTAGCTAAGTCTAGGCATTAACTCTAGGCTAAAGGGGTATGCTTTTCTTGCTCAGAGCCAGGGAAGTATGAGTTTGAGTTCCAATTAGCAGTATTTAAATGCAAATGAGCATTAAAAGAGTCTGGAGTACTGCATGTCTGCAAAGGCATCTGTTGCCTGCAGACACACTGATTTGCTGCAGATGCTTGAGCATACTGCGTATGCCGGGAGCTCCTCTTTGCCATGTCTTCAGTAAGCATCTCTTGCACAATGAGACAAAGAGAGATGTTCCCTTTTGCTGACTCTGCAGGGGCAGTTGTAACTTCTGGCAGGATGTGCATAGACAACTATATATTATAGCCTAGTGGAAGGTGCTAGTAGAGTTCATCTATCAGAAACCTCACTCCTAGTTTTCTTTTGCCAGCAGTATGTCTAGGTCAGTTAGAGGCTGGAGAAAAGTGTACTGGTGTGAAGATGCTCTGCATTGAAAGTTTGTTCCCCTTCCTGTGGGATACATCAACATCTCTTAGGTCAATGTTGCTTCATTTGTTCACTAAGCAAAGCAGGGGCCACCTCAGAGTTAGAGATTTTTATGTTGTTAGCATGGTGCAAAAAAGGCATTTGTTAAAATTATGCATTGGAATATTAAAGTTGTATCTTTACAGGTTCTGGAAGATCTCTATCTGAGAGAGGGCTTCTGTGAGTCTTACTTCACTGTGATCAAGTTATTTCTACTGGACAGTCTGAAAAACAGATCAGGGAATCTTAAATACCATCTCTTGGAGAGAATGAATCTGGATTCAATGCAACTGGATGTAGAAAGGCCTACAACAACTGCAGGGCACAGTTACTACTTCATCTTCTTTTTATAGATACACAAATGTAGTCTTAGATTACTTGATTTATCTAGTTCAGACATGTTTTAGTTTTAGGGTTGGCATTAAAATCTAAGACTTCTTCTGGAGATACTCTGAATAATTTTATAATTATGAGAAATCCTGGGGAGGTATCTCAGTGTTTATAGAGGAATATCTTGCTGTACCACACTCCAGATACATCAACACAGCCAAATCTCCTTCTAGTATGTTATAGTTTAATTAGCTCCACTTCTTGAGTCATAATCTGTCTCTCTAGGGCTGAAGCGCACACACACACACACAAAAGACAAAATGTGAAATGTGAAGAAGTAATTGTGATCTTTGCCACTTGGATTTGGTACTATCTGTTAACTTCTCATAAAGTCAGTTTACAGTTTGTTGAATTGGAGTTTCATGCCATGGATAACATTTCCTTTAATTGTGAAGCTGTCAGACGTAGCTCCTCTGAGATCCTACCAGTCTGAAATCTGGGGCATAACTCTCTCCTGCTTAAAGTTGTCCTGCTTCTAAAAAGCAGCATCGGAGTTTACTCTGCCTGACGATCTAGCCCGTAAAATCCTTCAAGGGCAAATTCTAACTGTGCCAAAATGTCATCTCAGAGGACCAGATGCCATGAAAACCTTAATGGAGTTTCCCCAGATGTGCTAGATGCATCTCAAGTTCTCAGCCACAGATCATTCTTAGCCTTCTCAAGAATATTACTTTACTATTAACTTGCTTTATGTATCCCTCTGCTAGAAGGGTTGATATTTCTGATTTTTCATCCTCTTTTTCACTACCTCTGTCTTCCAAAAATGTGTTAGAGGGATTTCAAGAGTTTATATTTCCAGAACTGGCCAGCCTGTGCCTTGGAGATGTGTGTAGCTGTTGACTTCTTCAAAGGTGGCTCTCACATTGGAACAACGTCATATACAGAGATCTCTGTGCTCACCAGGGCTGCTGAGTAGTCTAGTCTCCTGGCTGGGGTGAAAGTGATAGATTCCTACACCAGCATCTCTGGGATTCCCAAACCATCCTGCTTTGGAAAAACAGGGTTTCGTTAGCCTCTCCTCATATCCGTCCCTCCTGGACTTCCCCCACCACACAGCTCACTGAGATCAGTGTTACGTACTGATCTAAGTAGTGTGATTTGTTAGGCTGGCTGCTCCAGGGCAGTCTGTCCCTCTGCTACAGTGTTGTTCCTCGATTTGTTCTTACAGCCTGCCACTTTGAACCCTCTGCAAGCAGCATCTTCTGATGCTTCACTATTGCAGCAGACCTCTTGTTAAGGGTAGAAATGAGCCAAGACACTCTTATTTAAGAACATGAAAAGGGTCCTGGTTTATTCCTTTTACAGATTATCCATCCTGACTCCAACTAATCACAGACTTAGTGGTTGCACACACTGACTGCGGGGTCTAACTGCAGACCTGGACTGACCTCACAGCAGATTCCTTCTCTCTTGTGTTCAGTCAGTCCTCCAGTCCTTTTGAAGCATTCCTTCAGTACCTTCTGTTCCTTCTTCCTTGGGGCTTCTATACCTTCTTTAGGTTCTCTTTCTTCAAGATCCTTGGCCAGCCAACCCACCCCTTGTCTCACACTTAAGTTATTAGTCACAGGTGCGACCCTTAAGGGCAAGACTATTTGGTAATTAGTATAGCTGTGACTTATCAGGGGCAATGTCACCTGTAATCTCTTCTACACCTACACTTCACTATCAGCTTTTTGGAAGATTTTCCTTGAGTGTTCACTTTTCTACATGTTGGTTACCACTTTTCATGCTTTTCTAGTTATTCTCACTGGTCTGCTGAGTCATGGCACCATGTATGACAACTCTGTCCCCTGTCACTGTTAATCAGCAATCACATTTCACTCACCTTGCAAACTGCAGAGGCTAATGGCAACATTTTCTGGTCCCATTTTCTTTCTGGGTCATGTGGTGATCAAGAAAGAGCAGAGGGAGTATGAAGCAGTTAAATGAGATCGAAGTCTCTCTTGTAACCTGCACAGAGAGTAACCACCATTCTAAAAAAGGAACAGAAAATAGCAGCTTGTGTCACTTTGTTCAACAATGATTACAAGAAGAATGGGAAATAGTACACTTCCCTCATGTCTTTTGCAGCTTCAGGAATAGATGAATGACAATTTTTGGTTCTTTTTCCTCAGACTGAGGAGTGGATGACTAATATCATTGTGTCTGATGCCATCTAATTGGCTGAAAAGAATTTTCTGGTGGTTCTCATGATTAGCATCACTTCCTATCATGTGCAAACCATTGGAGAGCAATGGCCTCCATTTGAACTGTCATGGTATGAAGATGATGTAAAAGTGCTGGGTTTCTGAAGCAATTCAATGTATATAAAGTATGTATGAATCAGTATTCTGATTTTCCTGTGCAGCAAGTCATGATGACTGATCTGTTTCTAAGTTGCTAATTATATTAAAAAATACTTGGTGTTCAAATGACTTTTATGCAAAAAATCCATGAGATTGAAATTTAATTAAGACTTGCCAGGACGGTATTACTGAAATACTTTGCTTTGAGTCAGTTTGATCCATTTCAAAACAGTTTGAGTTGGGTTGCTGTGTGTTACTTAATATTGAGTCTGAGCCATTTGTGTGAACTTCTGTGATATTTTTGGGACAGGAAGCATTGTATCCTGATTATTTCTTACAGCCACTCCCATTTCTGCATTATCTAACCAAGGGTGTGTTGCAATCTCTCCTCTTGCCTACTGTAGTGCTGGATCATGGGAAAAAGCTTGGACACAGGCTCACTTTAGACAGATGAGACAAACTGAAGTCAGACTTGATCAGATAAAAATATTTTGCTTTGGTTCAGCTCACTGAAATTAACTGTTTCAATTCAGAAATACCAAATCACTTCATTTTCAAATCCAAAGTATGGAAATAACATATTTGGCACTTGCTATTGTCGTACTTCAACGGCAGGGATGTGAATTTCTCTTAGATGATGAAGAAATCAGGCTCTATCATAGGGCAACCTTCACCAACCTAGTGGGAAAATGTTATGCTCAGTTTGAAGGAGGTCAGTGCAAAGGTTTAAAAGAGTGAATATTACAGCAGCACCTTTGGAAGGTTAAGAAGGAAACATCAGTACAAATGTGGGAAAAGAACCTGACATTGTAGCAATAGAGTAAAATTAAAAATTTCATAGATACGTTAGAAATTTGCTGGGATCAGTCACAGGACTGGAACATTCATACTTCTCCTTCTGTAAGGACAGGCTTGGAGAAATAAAGAAACATTATCCATGCTTGTCCCGAAGTTGTGGATTAATGAAGGAGAGACTTATCTGGGTGAGGATAGAAAGAGAGCAGAGCCTCTTTGACAGATGGGTGTAATTTAAGCCACCTGCCTGGGACAAGTGGGAGGATGCTTTTGAGCAACTCTTGGAAGCAACTCATTAGTGGCAAGGGACACTTTACGTGGATATTGCTTGGAAAGGCAGTGTGGCAAAACCCCCTTAATGTATTACCATGGTAGGATATATTGAGGCAACTCTGTTTCAGAAGTAGAAAGGTAGAAGTAGTAAGGTAGAAGTCATTAGGGAGATATTTTAAATGAGTTTTACCAAGAAAGATATATGTGTCCACAGAATCACAGAATGGTTTGGGTTGAAAGGGACTTTTAAAGGCCATCTAGTCTAAGCCCCCTTTAGTGAGTGGGGCATTTGCAACTAAATCAGGTCACTCAGAGCCCAGTCCAGCCTGACCTTGAGTGTTTCCAGGGATGGAGCATCCACTGCCTCTCTGGGCAACCTGTATCATTGTTCCACCACCTTCGTTGTAAAAAATTACTACCTTACATGCAGTCTAATTCTGACTTCCTTTAGTTTAAAAACATCGTGCCTTGTCCTATCCTACAGGCTTTGCTAAAAAAGCTTGTTCCTAGCTTTTTCACAAATACCTTTTAAGTGTTCTAAGGAAGGAAGTGTTAATGAAGTTGGGGATCCACTCAAGAAAGAGATTTGGAGTCCTGGACAGATAGTAGGACAGATTTGTCATACAGTTTGTGTGGACCTAAATTGTAAAATTATTTGAAAAAGTTAATTTCCAAGAGTAATTAATATTTAACTAATGTAATTTCTCAGTTTATAGGGCAACTAGATACAGTAGATATCATATAGATATTCTGATCTTAGTATCTCTTGATCTTTCACCATCTTTCCTTCATTATATTCTCTGACTCTGCTACCAGTCAAAATCTGGGGGGTAAAACTGGGTAATTTGACCCAGTCAAAGTTGCCTGGTTGGACAAATATGAGGTGATAAAGTGAAGAAACACAGCTCAAGTGTTAGGAAAATGTTCTCTAACTGCATGAATAGTAAAATCATGGCACAGATTAATTAGGGAGAAAGGGGCATATTCTTTTCTGAATTTTTTTTCTAGAAGAAGTGTGATCAGTGTTTTTCAGAGATGGTCTTAGTTATTTATTCTGTTTTAGAGCAAGGAAAGAGATGAAATAATCCCTCCAGATTGCTTCTATGTGTTTTTAAGATTCTCTTAAGTGGGCACTTTGAGGTCTTTTAAGATCACTGCTTCTTGGATGGGGTCAGGACAAGGATAGACACTGTACTGTGGAAATTTTCCTTAGGGCAGGTGGTCATACAAGAAAAAATTGTGGGTTTTACTGAAAAGAATTATTATTTACCTGCTCTGCAGAACTTCAGAGAAGAATGCCCAGTTTCCCAGGTTGAAGTACTGTGCATCAGACCAGTATAAACATTCCTGAAAACTACAACAGATTATGTGCAAGTGTTAAAATGTTTTTGCATTAACCTCATTTTTATTGAAGAGTTGTGCTGAAATGATGAGGAACAAAGGAAGGGCATGTGATAGAAATGTGCAGTGTGAACAGCTCAGATTGCTCCTAGCAATTGCGTGGTTTTAATCAGGTAACAGATCATGAACTGTATTTGTAAAGATTATTCAGCAGTTTCAAAACCCGCAAATATTTAAGAAAACTATGCCTTTCTGGAGGCACTTGACCACCAGATTAAGAACCAAAGTTCATTAATAGAGGAGTCATTGCTTCTATTCAGTCCTTGCCTGAGATACCCACATAAACTCTTTCTGGCTTCAGCAGGTGGTGTGGTCAGACTGAAGAAGAGTGTGGTGTCTTGGCCAGTTTCTGGCCTGTCTTCAGGCTCACACTGACTTGTTGGTGATTTTAAGCAGAGAGGAAAGCGTACCTCAACTGACAAGGTTCATCAGCACTCCTCTTTCTCCCCTTCCTCTTCTCATCCCATCCCTCTTATTGCTTCTTCTGTTCCTCATTGGGCCAGAGACTTGTCCTCTTTTCTGAGTGGTGACCACATGGCTGATCACTCTGCAAAGCCCTGACTTGCTGATGATAACCACATAACTTCATGTTACCCATCATGGGTTTCTTCCAGACTACCTTATCCTTGCTACATGGATGATTGTTGCTCATGAAGCAGGGTCTGATTTGCAAATTAAAAACTTTCAATAATTCTCTGTATTTTATATTGAGTGACAGTAGTACTGATCTAGTTGACTGCATGGATTTGCAACCAGCAACTCAGCAGCTGCTTCATGAACCATCCTTTCAGGAGGGAAACATCACAAAGATGGGAGCGTTAGATGCTGAGGAGTGGGAATTAGTCTAGTCATCCCAAGAGAAATCCTCCCCATTTGTGAGTCAAAGCCTGCTGTCTCTTGCCTGAGATGAAGGGAATCTCCCAAGGGCAGCTAATCTTGCACTATCTTATCACCTGAGATCAAACATTACGATATTGGGTCATTATATACTTCTAAAAGTACATGCAGACCTCATTCAAATTCCCATATAGCTCTAGCCAAAACACAGGCCACATCATGATCTAAATAACCTCCTCCTCAGCCCACCTTCATTGCCATTCTGTTTCAGTGGCAAATGCAGCATAGAAAATATGCTTGAATGCTTAATTCAGAAATTTACTGTTTAAGGCATTACTTGTATGAACACCAGCGTAACACATAGAATACCAATGCCCTAAATTTAGTAGTTTAGTCTGAGTCATTTTCACTATGTGGGAGGGCTGTGAAGACTCTCTATGGAGTGGAGAAACTTGCTGGTGGTGTCTGTCCAATGAGATTTTTTTTAAAAAAATCAGAACACAGCAGAACTACAGATATGTTTGTGAGTAAAATGCAGTTTAGTTGCAGGCTCCAGCACGGAGACGGGTGGTGTTGCTCTCCACCCACTTCAAAAGCTGAAGTCAGGTTTGACTGATATGTATCTCTGACACTGAAATGATACAGAATTTGTCATGACAGCAACACACAGAGGTAAACACTCTGGCTGCTTGATTTGGATGGACATGGTGTGGTGTAATCCCCAGATTTGTCTGTGCAATTACATCTTATTTTCAGATTTTCTAGTGATAGCAGCTGAGTTCATACAATCCTACATGTAACCAAACAGCAGGCAAAAGTTATCCCTGGGTTCATTCACTGAGGGGTGAAATGTTGTCCCACTGAAGACCAGGTGACTTTTGCCACATAAGTCATCCAGCAGGGCTAGAGGTACACACAGAGTCTTTGAAATAGATGTGGGCATGAGTTATTAGGTGTGGATGTGAAGGAGGCATTTAGACATGGTATTCTGAACTGGTAACACCTTCCTGCCAGTCTGGGTTTTATTCTTGCTGCATTAGCCTTTCTGCATGAATGCAGCTGATTAGAAGTTGATACAGATTTAGCAATTCCATTTTGGAGATTTTTCCTGGGACCCTATGGAATGAAACTGCTCCTCTCCTCAAATGAAAACCTAACTTCAGTACCTTATTTTAGTCAGAATTGATAACGTTTTCATTCTGAATAAAAGTCAGTTCTAGCGCAACCCCTGCTCTCTGTGTGGAGAAATGAAGCAAGCAAAGATGAAGGATGTTTTCTTGCACTGTATCATGTCTGATATCAGCCATGGCAGATGTGTAAACATACTCAGGCTTTACCCTATATGCTGATTCTCATAAGTGGTGCCACAGAGGTCAGGGCTTGGCTCACACAGACTGGAGGATCAGTTGTGATATGCTTTATGCCAATGAGATGAACTCTGTCCTTAGAGAAACTCTAGTAAAATCAAAAGCTTGTTAACGAACAAGAAAAGTAGTTATCTGGTATCCTAAACAAAACAAAATTCCGAACAAAACATTGTTCTGCTATTTGTTCCCGTGCCAGCATTTAGCTGCCAGGAACGACCAGTCTTATAAATGTGAAATCATATCCGTAGCAACATGCAAGCCATGTTTAACTTTGCCAAATGTTAAAAGGTACGTTAAAACAAAAAAAAAAAGCATTTTGCTGTTGAGAATAGCAATTATGGCTTTATGACTTTTAAGTCAGCTATTTTAACTCAGCCTGTGAATGTTGAGTGCTGAGGGCAAGGGCCAGAGGCACAGCTTGTTCCTCAGAGTACTTGTTGCTAGACATTCCCAGAAGGTATTATTGCTTAAATACAGCTTGTGTTTTCTTTACCCAGATTTCTTTAGCAGGAAGATATGACAGGTTGTGATATGGACTGCGATGAAGTACCACTGGTGCTATTCTACCCTTCATGAGTGAGTAGTGCTGGGCTGTGCATCTGGCAAGCTCATGCCCTTTTATGGGGCAAGTACTGGATTCAAGGAGCCTACTTTGTGGCGTGGCATCCTGGGATTATAAGCACCCTACTCAGGTGCTGTTTAGTGACTCCTACATCGTGCTAAAAAGCAGACA
This sequence comes from Toxostoma redivivum, assembly GCA_013397375.1. Classification (NCBI taxonomy): domain Eukaryota; kingdom Metazoa; phylum Chordata; class Aves; order Passeriformes; family Mimidae; genus Toxostoma; species Toxostoma redivivum. The sequence goes on along the minus strand of VXBI01008043.1, from coordinate 121,156 downwards.
TTGCTCACAGAGTAGGAGAGCAGCTGACTGAATTAGATTGAATTAGTGACTGAATTAGTAACAGAAAGATACCTACTTGGAGCAAAAGCTGAAGCTGAAAACTGCAGATGGTTTTCTTGTCTGTACAATAATGTCAAACCTGAAAAAATGGAGTTTTCATACTCTGTAGTGTGTTTAGCACAAAGTAAAAGTTATGTACTGGAAAACAGAGCCCTGTGTTGAGAAAACAGCTCTGTGCCTATACAATACCATACAGGGTTCTGTGGAAGTTGAACTTGACTGCTTTTGTAGAGGTCTCTGAAGCCTTGTTTGCTGTGGAGTGAAGGGAGGGAAAAAGAGGGATGTGTCCTCAGTAGTTTTTATCTATTAGCAGTTGCATGATAATGCCATTCGGAGTGAATTGTGCTAGGAATCTCTTCTAAAAACCAGAAGTTTCATCTCTAAGGGTGGCAGAATGGCCCGTGCTGGTTGTGAGGGCAGTGCCAGGGGTCACAATGGCTACAGCTGGATTCCACAAGGCATGGTGGAAAAGAAGAACAGGATGCTCTGGTAGCTACTGTCATGTGTGTCTAAGCAAAAGGGCTGGCTGGTAGATGCAGTAACCTGAGTGTCTGGCTCTGAAAAGACAGCATCATCTTGGAATAACACACATGTAATTTGTTGTCTTCTGTAGCTGTTTGTCATGGTTCCGGTTTCTCTCTTTTCTTATTTAGCTGCACAGAAGTGAGGCAAACATGATACAAGGTGCACTTCATGTAGAAATTTAACAGCATCTATATTAGCATGTACCTCTCTTTACAGAAAAGTTGAGGTAATGTATCAGTACAACCTGTCCTCTCACTTTTTGGGAGAGCCTCAGACCTGTGTAGCTGAACAAGGAGGTTTGGACTGTGCTGTACCTTTCCACATTTGTTAAGTGGGCACAGATGGTATGCTCTAGCAGGATGAATGATTTGATGCTGCACCTCACTGGAGGTGCTGTATTCAGTCTGGGAAGAAGTGTCTGAAATGCCTTGCTAATAAGCTGTCTGCATGTTGGTGTGAGGGGAGAGAAGTGAAGCACCAGGCAGTACCAATATAGCATCCTTGGGGCCTGCATCCATAGTAACTCTTTACATGGGACTTCAGTGAGGGTCGCCTGTTCTATAGTCATTTGAAATACTTTTATGTTCAGGTGCCTAAAATGAGAGCCTAGGAGCCTGAAGTACCTAATTTTAACCAAAAAATTACTTTTGTTTGTGGGAAGTTTCCTGAAAGGACTTCAGGAGTGATTCTGCAGTGAACTTTGGATTCTGCCTTGGGTGGTGATATCCCTTGTGGAATGTGTTGCTCAGTCTATAGAGTTGTCAATACAAGGCATATTGCTATATCAGCCCTGTGGGTGCTTTGGCCTTTGCTCTGGATCTTAGCTCTAGTCGTGCAACTCTTCTTTTGCAGGATGTTAGTAGTATCTTTAGATCTGTCTGCTGGGTCCTTCCTGCTTTCATGCTGAAGAGTGTGTGGGAGAAGGTGGCCAGGAGTATAGTGTTGGAACGACCTTTTACTGATGGAGGCACAGTGGTGGTGTATGCTGCCAACACACTCTGGCAGTGGATGCATCTATTTCAGCAAAGCTGTGCCTTCTACTCTTCTACTGCTCAATCTTGTGGGAGCAGGAGAAAAATGGTACTTGCAGAAGCCTTAGTTGGAGAGCAGTGGGGTGTGTGACAGCTGTGCAGGTGGACACCCCAAGTGGGGGTGCCGTGTGAGCTGTGGGTTTTACCCCTCTTATTCTAGTGTACATAGCCACACCTGCTAAAGTCAGTTGTGCCTATGTAGCTGGGATGTCTTCTGCTGCTGTCACTTCTTGGAGAAACCTCCTTTAACAGGTCCTTGAACACTGGCTAGAGCTGTGGCACCCATTGGGACACATAGGGACTCAGAGACCCCATTAACTTGAAGACTTTCCCCTAACCTTAGCAGACCTCAGGAAAGACCTCCAACACTTGGATCTTGACCTCAGACCAAATGCCTCTGTCAGGTATCTTTGAGGGGAATTTGGTAGAATTTTCCTCATTTCATCGTTAAGTGCCCACTAATGGTTTCTTCTTTTGAAGAGACAACAGGACCCACTGAAAGGCTATCTTTCCATGATGGTAACTTCAGCATACGGTGGCAGCTATGGTGGGTGTCTACTGAACCAGGAGTGTCAAAGCTAACATCTAAAATGACCTTTAGGCTGTTTACTCAAAGCAGTAACAGACTCGCCCCCGTCTTCCTGATAAGGCCTTCACTTATCAAGAACTAAGAAGAGCAAGTGGCTAGTATGGAAATCATTGTGGGAGTACCTAATTGAAAACATACAGCATTGTACAGAAATAATGCTATACACCAGTAACCTTTGCTTCTTCTGTGGAATATGCATGTAGAAACCAGGAGAATTACCAGGTATTGGAAAAACGTTCATTCCAACACAGAGAGAAAACCTTTCCTTGGAGAGACAGATGTGTATAATTTAACTCAAGTGTCTCCTCATGTTCCATGATTCTGTTTCCTAGATATGTAGTAAAGTATCAGAACTCAACAATTTTCATCTCACTTAAATGAAACATTTTAGAAAAGGAGTCTAAAGTAAGCCAAGAGATTAAATAGACACTAAAAATTCAGTAAGCTCTTAATTTAATAGCTAGATATGTAGAAAGCTAAGTACCAAATAGAAGCCAATAAGTTGGTTTCCACTCTAATTTAGAAAACCGAGGTCTTTCTTACAAAAAAGCTTCTGCATAATCCTGAGATAAAAATATATTTCAATACATGCTTTAGCAAGTATTGGTATTTTGATGGATTTGCCTCATTAAGCTGTATTGTAGCATTTTATCATCTCAAACTAAACCTTGTTTTAGCTAGTGTTCAGCTGATTTAGTTGGTTTTTTTCTTTTAATTAATTTTTATTATTTAATTTATATTAATTTTTAATTGGGGTCAGAATAGCAGCACCATCAATTTCTACTTTTGTATTTGCTGGAGAATGTCTAGACTGGCTAGTGTGAGGGTTTTCATCCTGGAAGGTTTTAATAAGATCCCTCTCCACTTGCTATGTACGTCACATAAGTACTGAAACTGAAAGTTTTAGATGCGATACAACACCTAGTAATAAACTGTTTCTTTTTTTAAGGGGAAAGAAATATCATCTTTTGGCAGTGTTTCCTCTCAAACCTCAGAGACTTGCTGATCTGCTGTGTAGATTTGTGCTGCAGTTGCAAAGTATCAAAACAGAATAAGGATTTTTATATCTACTCTTCTCACCTAGCACTCACAGCTCCTTCCCCCTTCCCTGTCTGTCAGGTAGTTTCTGAAGGCATTGAGGAGCCAGGAAGGGAAGGGACACAGAACTGGCCATGCTGAGGTAAAAGGAGGTATGGACAGGTAAAAGGAGAATAGGTCCAACAACTGAGCCTCATTTCTTTAGGAATACAGCCTGAAAATGCCTTGGTAATTAGAATGGATTGTGAGTATTGAAAGTTTTTTGAGGGATGGGGGGGGAAACAAGGTAGAAGCAACTGGTTTCCATGTCAGATTAAGGAATTTGCAAGTGTTTGGGACTAATGGCCCATTTTTTTCCTTACACTCTCAGCTTTTCTAATGAGAATGATGATTTTCTTGTGCTATTGTGATACATCATGGGAACATTTGGCAATGACACATGTTGGACATAGAGCTCAGTTGCAGCTAATCAGCCATGAAGGATAATGACATCCAAACCAGAATTCCAGTTAAGTCACTGGGATGTTAAATTTCTTATCAAATTTTGGAGTTTTCTTTGCAATTTTCTATGCAAGGCAGGCACTTGGAGTGGAAAAGGTCATTTTGATAAAAATCCAACTTTTCACTAAAATCAGTTCTCTTCAGCACCCTGTCCCAAAATCTGTTATGTTCACAGTGTTCCAGAACAGCCTTGCCATCTGTCAGAAGCATTTTTAGGTAACAAATTATTCAACCCAACTGTGCCCTGTCTTTACCATACCAGTTGTGTTGTCTTTGAACTTCCTTGGGATAGATAAGCCTGAGGCTCACCAAAGGCAGCAGGAATCTCCAGACACTGAAGGGGAACCTCTAGAGCCCATAAATAGAGATGTCCTGAGGATGTGGGTGTTTCTGAAGCACCAGTCATCTCCTGAGGGATGTCTTTACCTACTACTGCAGAAACCAAGTGTGTTCCAGCACGGAGGTAGTGCTGTTCCAGAAAGGAATGTGTATGTCTTGCTCTCCCTTTAAAATGAATTCTCTTTTGCATATTTTGTATTCTGGTAGGAGGTGGGAGGTCACACTCAGACTCTTCCTGACAAGATCCAAATTCACATTATCCACCCCCAGCTACTGCCTAAAACATATAAGAAGTTCTCAATAAAGAAAGGATTTTTCTCTTTCAGCAGTGTGTCTTGATCACTAGGCTGAGGATTCAGCCCTCTTAGGATCGAAGCCTGAATTTTTGTTTAGAGTCTCCCTATCCAAAACCCCATGGTTAAGGCATTTCTTGAGGAGGTGAGAAACAGGGATTTGAACTGATGAATACATATCTCATGCTTCTTTTCAAGAGCATACTAATTACTAGACTGTGATATGAGAAGCAGACGGTGTTGCCACTGTCAAATTGGTTACTCGGCCTGAGTTTCAAAAGCAAGTGGCCCCAGCCAAGTTTGAAGCCCGAGCAATGCTAGGTCATTGTGCTCACAGCTGTGCTGCCTCCAGTGTGGACTCTGTGGTTGGCTCACAGACTGGAAATTAGTTCTGTCAGCTGTCCAAGGCTGGGGAATATCCGGGGCAGGCAGAGTGATATGGGAAGCATTTAAAGGGCACAGATGGCTCTGGTGGGGGGGCAGAGTAGAAGGCTTCTCTAGCCACAGTTAGGGAATTAACTTTCTCCAAATGCTGAGTTGTTCGTGCAACTATGAGAGCTGTTGAATATTTTTGTCGAGAGACGACTAATGAACTTGATAGTCACCATATTCACCAGTTGGTGGAACAGATTTACCCATCATTTCTGAGTTTAAGTGAATGGGACTTTACTTGTGGGTAAAGTTTTGGGGTGGTTTTTTTTGTTTGTTTGGGTTTTTTTGTTTGTTTTTTGTTTGTTTTTTATAATGCATTTCAGTCTCTTGCTGGACTGGAACTTTTAACAGTGTTATTTTGTCTCCTCAAGTCTCCTTCAAGATAAGGTTTCCTTATATTCTGAAATAGCGTGGCAGAAGGCAAAAAATAATCTTGTGACTAATTAGGAAATAAACAGAGGCATAATTGCCATCTGTATTGCAGTCCATTTAATCTTTTCTCTCTCCAGTCATGGAAAAAAAGTTCAGAAAAAAAAAGTTGAGGTCTGGTTTTGTGATATTTTTGAGAGAAGCTAGCATAAAAAAATTACAGAAAAGAAAGGGGAAAAAAAGCCCCAATACAGGCACTATACATTATCTTAGACAAAATGGATTAAATTTCTGACACCCTACTCATCAAATTCTGACCTTGATTTGACCCCATTGGCTTTTTGCTGTTTGATGTTCTCAAACGATTTGGTGCCACTTTTCCTTAGTAGTGCAGTTAATTTTGAGCTTTAGATAGAGATCAATAGTCATAGCTTGAAATTGGCACTTTTGGACAAAAAATATGTTGTGTGGCAGTAACATAGATTTGATAGTAGTTCAGTTAAGAAAATGGTGTACTCTTTCATTATTGTTTTCAATGACAGTATCCAGAGTGTTACTTCATTCTCCTAGCAAGCTTCTGACAGTCTCTTTTAATATCTTATCTATCAAAGAGTTTTCATTCCTCTCCTTTCATGCTTGGCTTCTGGAGTGGAACTTTATTTAAAAGGTCCCTGAAATTAGAAAGAATGACCATGGCACTTCTGCTATCAAGCTGCTCAGTAAGAAATACACTCCCTTACTTCTAGACTTGTATCTGGCCTCCTGGTTGCCCACATTGAAATCTCATTTACTGTGCTGGCTGTATGGTGGAAGCTTGACTGTCAGGAGGAAGTAAGTGGCCTGTTGCATAAGATTTAATTGTCTCACAGGTAGGTGGGTTTTGTGTACTGCCTTCCCCACCTTTGTCCATGTGAAATTTCCCTGTGCCTTGCTTTCAGCCCATTGCTGCAGTGAGAGGTGGGCCTCCATTCAAGAGGTGTTTTTCCCTCAACTGCAGCTTGGAGCATCTGCGTCTGGAGTATACAACTGGGGCTCAGGTAGTCTCTAGGGCACAGAATTTGCCAGGACTGTGATTGTTTCTGTGGGGTCCCACTCCAGAACACCTGGTACTGTTTAGGTATAATTAAGCTCTTCTTCAGGCTTCCATCAATGCAGATACTTAACATTTTGAGAGTTTTCAGCAGGCCATTAACATCTGGCCTCTGGTGCAGGTGTGTCCTTCCTCCAGTATAACTTTGGATATCCTGACTAGTGTAATCCAAATTTGACAGGTGGTTGAAAATATCTTTTTGACCAAATTCAATTAAATTATATATGTGGGGGAGGGGAAGAAAACACAGATAGGCTGAGGAGAGGCTATAGAGAGAGGCACTTGGGAGAAAGATGTCACGACAGTCTCAGGGTTAGGGAAATGTCAGTCATGGCTTGTGCATTCTTTGTACCAAGGAGGAGTCCAGCCTTTGGGTACAGATGAAAAAGGAACCTGCCTGCAGCATTCTTCTGCTCCTGGAATTATTTGATTAATTTTGACATATTTCCTAGGAAAATTGTGAGCACCTCTATTTCAACAACTACTTGAAAAGCATTCCCATAAGTCCCCCCAAATCTTGATGAAGTAATTTGTCAGGTGCCTTCTGAAGAGCTTTTTTAAATGCCAAGTACTAACGATTTCAGATCAGAAAAGTCCTTAGTTTCTTCTAGGCTGCTTATTTGAGAACCAAGTGCCAAAGCAGTTTTACACAAATAATTTTTTACTACTTGGAAGCCAAGATGCCCAGTTTAAAACCATCTCAACTCCTATTGACTGTTCTCGCAGTCCTCATACCTGACCTTGTTGGGGAAGAGAGTGCATAATATGTAGAGCAGTGGTTTGGATGGTATACAGGATCTTTGGGTGGTGTAAATAATTGATAATCCAAGAAAATCAACAGGTCACTGTCCATCTAGAGTCACTGAAGATCTATTCCATGCTACTAGCAATAATGTCTGTTTGTATCAAAAGAGCATAGTGAGACTTCCAAAAGGCATGATCATCTTACTTTGTTAAGAAATCTTCGATGTGTCGTTATCAGCCTTTCCTAGCCAGCATTCAGAAGTTACACAGTCTGAATGCAAATACAGGCTGCAGGGAAAATGGAAGGGCAATCAGGGCCTGTTTCCAAAGGATTCCTGCATCTGGAGTAGGCATCTCAATAGAGATGGCTCTGAATAGAAGCAGTGGTGGTAGGTGCACCATGATGCTTTTCATGAAGAAGTGGGGAGTTCTGTCCCAGGCACAAGGCATCTGCAAGTGGTTATATTTTCCTATCTGTTTTCTTTAAAATTCAGTCTCTGGAAAGTATGTGCAGATAAAATGTGGACAAAATATTTCTCCATGACCTTCTGGCTGTTTAGCAGAGTAGCAATGGCAGTGATGGATAAAGACTGCTGAGAAGGGATATTGTAGGTACCCATGACTCATGCTCTTTACCTGACAGCACTTCCGGGGCCTGTGGATGTGAAATGGAGTTAGACCTTGTACTAAGGAGCTTCACACTTTTGTTCTCTGACTCAAGTCTGGAAATGCTTTGTGGACTGCCTTCCTGACATTTATCATGTCCTGAAAGCAGTTGCATATAGTATGCTTTTTCATAGGCCTATGTACTTTCACCCATAAGCCCCAGTCTGCCATCAGGAGGGCTTGGAGATGTACTAAAGCAAGGCTCTCCTCTTGTGTGACCTGAGTTTAATTGCAGCTGTTTGAAGAGATTTTCCCTGATGAGCACACAGCAAGTGTGCCACGATACCAACTTCTCACATATGTGGCTGGAATTCAAACATCACCTTGTAGACAGAAGCCCATGGGTGCACATCTACATGAGGGCTAAAAATTTTCATTCCTTTCAAGGGTGTGTCTTTGTGACAGTCTCCATCTGTAATCAATAAGCTCATGATAAATCACAAATTCCTCTCCTGCAGACCAAGCATCAGTGGTGCTGAGTACCAGCAATTCCCATTAGCTTCAGTAGCCACTGCAGATGCTGATCATCCTGGTTACGTCTGCTTACCTCTCAGGGGGTCACATTGTCCAGTTGCCTTTGGGAATATGTGCTGTTCTCATTGACTGGGATTTGTTACTGATAGAATAAAGTTACCACACTGCTTTAAATCCCATGTAAAACTAGGAACAAAGATTTAGTGAAAATACACCTGTAATAAAACTTTGACTACAGTTTTCACTATCCTCCAAAAGATTTTAGGTAGGCCAGCTTCTCACCTCTTTTCTGTGACTCATCTGCAACCTCGAGCCACTGCCTTCCTTCCCAGGTTCAGTTTTAAACCTAAAAGGAAGGCTCAGCCTTGCCTTCCAACAGCCATTGAGTGTGTTTTGAAAAGCAGTGTCACTGTAGCTGCTTATGTTCCTCTTGTTTATACTTTTCCTGACTGATATGTTTCAGTGCCTAAGTGCATTACTTGTGAGCTTTTCTAGAGCAGCTCCAAAGCTGTGCCAGTGGATTTTTCTAGTTTATAGCATCAGCTATTCAGACAGGTGTGTAACAACTTGATTGACTATACTTTTAGGCGATGCCACTGATTACTAAGGCAACACATGCACTTACAGGTAAGATACACTTAAAAATCTCTTGCTCAGTCAGGAGTGGAGCCCTTTATCTGCTCTGTATCCTGGAGTTCACCAGGAAGGCTGGATGCTTTGTGGGAGCAGAAGCAAACTCCAGAGCACTGAAGAGATGAATTGAAGAGAGTAATCACTGAAAGACTTGACATATGAGATTTGATCACCTTGCTGAATTCTGGGGATTCTTCAGGGATGTGATCTTTGAGAAATCCCTGGCGTGCTGCTGGTTACATAGAATTGATATGAATAGTGAGTTCTTTTTAGAAGGTAAGATGGGATATTGTAAAAGTACCAAATAATACTGCTGCGGTAGTTGATATACAGAATGTGCATTTGCAGCCTGGATTGTTATATGCTTCTAGGTTTGCATAAAATTTTAGGTACACACTTACTACAACTTTTAATGTAGGCAAAATACCCAGCAATAGTTAGGTAAATTATTTGGAACAAGAATTGCAAAGTTAAAATAAATGGCTTATTTGCTTTATTATCAGGGACGTGTGCTGCAACTGGGCTGGTTTGTTAGATCCAGATGCAAAAATGCGGCCTTCAGATAACTCCATTCCTTGCACACTGTCTTAGTGTGATACCTTCTGTGTATACCCATGTTAGCGTGGCATGGTTGCACTCTTTGCTTGACTGTAGAGAAGGGAGTGCCTGAGTTTGAGGATCTCGAAAGAAGTGTTTTTGTGGGCACCCAACTGGTCTGTGGGGCATGAGTAAGCACAACAATGCAGCTTAATAGATTGAGAGCAGTATTCTGGGAAGCTCAATGGTGCTTGTGCTGTTTTGGCTCAGCTATTTTGGTCTATGGCTGAGTTTGTCTGAATTGTGGTTACAACCATGTTGAGCAATGGATTGCAATAACATCCTGGGGCTGATTGTAGCAATGGGATAAAAGAACAGATTGTGATAAGTGAAGGAAATACTGGACTTTGGTGCTTTTCAGAGTAATAAAATATCTGCTCTGCAATATGTTTAGAAATACATACAGAAAGAAAAATCTGTGAGGTTGCTTAGTGTTTTTCCAAGTTTTTATTAGGTTGTTAAAGGTAAAATCTGGGCCATCTTGAATACAGTGGAAAACTGCCTTTGCCTGTTTTGGATCAGGATTCCTCCCTTATGTGTGTGCCTACTGTACTTGCACCAGAACCCCATCACAGCTAACCCAGGAAAGCAGAGAGCATCTGATCTGTACTTTCAAAATTCAGCGCAGTGCCCCCAGGTAGTGCTTAGAGGCAGATGTTGTACCTGGGCACTCACTGCTTGTCTCCATGCTGAGGGTCTTCTGAGCAAAGAGGTGGGAAGAGCCAGCAGGAACCATAGCTGCTTGAAAACAAGGCTCAGAAATGGCAAGGGACTGATGGGGAGAGACTGTTGGCCTGACCACCTCTGATCGCATAGCAGTGTGTGTGCGCAGGGAATTTAGATAGGATCACAACTAAGTAAAATTACACTGCATTAAATTAATCCCGAAACAAAGCAACTTCTCCAAAATCTTAACAAAAAACCAAACTAACCATAAAAAAACCTCTTAATTGCCCAGAAGTCTTGTTTATAATGAGCATTAGCGCATGGATATTCTCCATATGTAAGTTACAAATATTTGAATTGGAGCGCGTGAAATGGTGCCATACCTAATTTCTGAGTAGTGCAAACCTGGACCAGTTTGGCCATGGTCACCTCTCCTCTCATGCCTTAATTCTGAGTAGATAGATAATAGTGACTATTTGTACTTTAAATGCTGCTTTTCCTTTTTTGACCTCAGAACACTTAAAAAAGGTGGGATACTGCTTCAGGTCAATTGTGGGCTGAGAATTTCTATACTGAATTTTAACCTAAAGAGCAATTACAAAGCCCAGTTTATAAATCTCTCAGAGATCTTAGAACAGCACTACTGATCTCCAAATGATAGTGTCTTGGATATTATTGTTGAAATTTTCTGGAAGTAGTGCAAACCAGGAGGGAACAATTAATCCTTGGAGTAATCCCGTTTACTCTAGCAGTTTGGCCCTGAGGGAGTAGGAGCACTTGATGTCTGACAGCAGCCTCAAATGTCAGTATTTCTCCACTCATTCATTTGCCTGCTTGCTGTGGTAGATTTCATGCCATTATAAGCTGTTTATGTACAGCCTGATCAAAGTACTTAATGACAGGGTTAATTTCTACATATAATGAGGAAGTCAAGACAGGAGACAGGTACTGTGTAATCAAATTTTTCATTTTGGAATTTGTTTCTCTTCATGTAGGGCTAAGCTTTGATTTTTATTACCATTAATATCTGCATTTACTGTTCTTTCTAGTTTCTCAGATGAGCTAAACCTACTGCAGAAATAGTGGAGACACTGAATTGTTCCAACAGCTTCCTTGAAAGGATGAGGATAAAGTGAAAAGAGTCTATAACTTCTCTGCAACAAGACCTCAAAGTGCAGTTTGAGGGGGATCAGTAAAATTGCACTTCTTGAACAGTCTACTGAGACATCTAATCCTCTTTTTCTGACTCAGTAGGTATAGGCACAAACATGGATGCTTAGCTATCTCTGTACACAGCCAGAGAGACAAAGACTATGTTAAAATCTGGAAATCTTATAGTTTATGAAATATGTGTCTTCAGCAAGACTTTGTAGACATAAATTAATCCCAGGAGCAGCCCTTTGAAACAGCTGATATTGCAAAGGAATAGTTTCCCTTTTCCAAAAGATAGAAGTGGAGCATCAGATGTGCATTTGCCCTGCTTATTTAGGTTTTCATTTTTAGATGCACTAAGCGTTGTAAATATTTCTGGACATTCAGAAATCTAGGAGTACAGAAGTGATGGAGGCCTTTCAAAACACATCTCTCTGAGGTAGCCAGCTTCAGGAGTCAAGCTGGAAGTGGAGGTTAAATTAAACCTGGGCATATCCACAGTACCCTGCATCCACTGTTTTTCTCTTTTTGTAATACTCTGTGTATTTCAGAAAAGTAAGGATTTAAAAGTTCATGCTAAATTCTGTGTACCACTGTTATAAAAGTTTCCTTATGGCTGAGGTAGAAATCCTTTGTGAGAAAAGGGTACACCTCTATTAGCACTACTGTGCAAGCTGCAGTTTGCAAATTCAGTAGGAGGTTTTGCTCATGCTAATTTGGGCTCAGTCATGCACCTCTTTTCCTCTTTTACATGCAAATAGCAGCTGTGTCAGTCTCTGGGATGCCTGCTTGTTCCTTTAACGGAGAGATTCCAGTTCATACCTTCAACCAGTGCATTTGTGCGTGGGCAGGGGTATAGCACAGTGGTACAGTTGCTGACAAGGGAAGAGCTGTGACGGAGGTTGGAACAAGTTAGTGAAATAGACAAGTCTTGAAAGAAGACACTGAGCTTTTCTGGTTTGTTTTCATTTATTTAAAAAAAAAAAAAAAAAGCTGTGGGAGTGGAGAAGAGATCTACACAAAATTAAAATTCATAATCCTACCTCCATAAAAAGGAATCGCTTGACTGCCAGAGAGATCCATTTCTTTCTTCTGACCTCCAAGGGTTCTGTCAGCAGCCATGAGGCTGGAGCACATCGGCCACCAGCCTGTGTAGCTGGGATAGCTGTGGTCTGAGTGCAGGTGCTTGGATTCTTCATCGTGGTGCCCTGTTGCGGAGGGAGCTGGGCTGGTGAGCTGTACTGGTGGGATCTGCAGGTGTCATGCTCCAGAGGGTACTTGGCCTTGCCAAGCCACTGGCTGTCCTGTGCTCTGCTCTCCCAGGGTTTTACATGGTGGAAGAGAAGGAAGTTCATGGTACTTGCTTGGACCAGCAGGCAAATATTCCTCTGTCTTCAGCCTTCTTCTCTGTTTATGGTTATGGCTACCTGAACCTAGCCACCACCTTCCTTCTTCTCTCCTGCTCTTGTCACAGAAGTCAATCCAAAATTAATCAGCTGAAATAATTTCTATGACATCCTTCTGATGCTGTTGAACTTACTGAAGAAAGTTGGTATTAGTACCATGCAGGCTGCGGAATGAGTGCTGTACAAGGACCATTTTAAGAGGGTGTTTGATTTAAGGTGCAAGGATTTCAAGAAGTTTGGAGTAGAAAGTTTTCTAAGAAGGTCACCTCAAAAAATATTATATCACTGTGAAGTTCTCAGTTAAATCTGTGGACAGCTTATCACAAGGGTTTTCAGAAGATGACAGCTCACCTTTTGGAAAGCACTGGCCCAAGTTTGTTTTCTCCCTCAAAAAGAGTTCCCTGATGTCAGTACCACAGCAGGACTCAGTGTATAGCCAGGAATCAGCTTGCATTTGCTTCCTTTTGTGTCCATGGATATCCCTGGGGGCTGTAAAATGATAACTGTGAAATATTTGTGCCTCTGAGCTGCTTTATAATCTACTTGATCATATTCCCTCTGTGTGTGTGCAGGTGGCAGAGGTGGCATCAGGGATAGAAACGCCACGTACATGCTTTAGTCATAGTAATGGCATCAGTGATACCACCTTTATGTAGGGAAGGCCTTAAACCCCTCTCTAGCCTCTCCACTGATCCATGGGGAAATAAGGCTGTGACCTGTAAAGTTTCCACTGACTTCAGGTTTGACAACACTACATTAAGCGGGTAATATGTTGTGATGCAATAGGATAAAATTCTGACCCTAGTAATGACTGTGGATTTTGCTATTGATTTAGGATTTCAGCTGTAGAAATCAGTGGCAAATTCCATGATGAAATAATCTAGTTATTTCCTATCAAACAGGGTCTTCAACAACATGGCTATTCCAGAAAATACTTTTCAAATTGAACATCTTGAGCTATTGACCCCACAAAGAAATACATGCATACAATAGAATTACTTCCTGTTTATTTAATACTCAAGTGTAGCAATGTGAGTGGGTCCGGTTATGTTGTTCTCCACCATAATGACAATTTATCCAAAGCAATTTGTTGCCTGGCCTAAATTTTTCAAAAAATACCTGGTCTTTTAAAACCTTTTGAGAATGGGCGATATTTGCACCTGACATGTCTTCAAGTGACTTAGATCAAGTTATTGATCAGTCCTGTATATGTTGCTTTCCAGTGGGAGGATAAGATGGAGAGGCCAATCCATTACTGCAGCCATCTACCACTGGAAAGCAATAGCACTAATGATACAGGTTTTCAATAGCTGATTTATATTATCCTGCAGTCAACAAGAACTCATGATTTTCTCACTGCACTGTTTAAAGGAACGCTCCCAAATGCTGGCAGGCCCCAAATCGGACCCACTGTAACACAGCTGCTGTGTTGCAAGCTGGAGAAAACAGAATAAAACCCCACCAGTCCTCCTGAGTATGGTCTGGACAAGCCCTTTGCTCACTGAGCGACAGATCTTATGAGCCCCCGGTTCATATGAGGCTCATTCTAGGGAGTGATTCCTGTTAAGATTTGCATTAGTTCCACCAGCTGCTCCCTGGCCTTGTGCTATCCAGAGGGGAGGATGGAGTTACAGTTCTTTCTCTGGGCAAATATTGTACTTAGAATCTCAGTGACCAACTGCTAGTTTGGTGGTGTTTAATGAGAAATATGTGTCAGTTGCTATAAATGAGAGGCTGGTTCCCCTCTTCTTCCCTCTAGTGATACGAGTACAGCACATGATATGAGGGCAGCACAGAGGAAGTGCGTGCAGAATCCAGCACAGAGCAGAGCTCCTGAGGGAGAGAGCAGCAGCAGCGAGGAGCTGAGTTTGCTAGAGAAAGCTTTTGATGAGCCATGCAAGAGCTGGCCTGGGCAGTCAGTGGGCACAGCCCCATCTTCTCTTTGGATCGTATCTGAACATGGCAACAGTCACATTAGCCTGGTGAGTCTGGGGTTTTGTTTTGGAAGTTCCTAGCAACACAGGCATGAAAGAAAGGCTGTGTGCAGAGCAGCTGGGCACTGAGACAGAGGAGTGGAGATGTTGTGTGCAGCTCGGCGTATTCAAATGGGCTGACCTGCAAGGACAAGCGCTGTGGTTTTGGACTTGTACACATCCTGTTTTCACACAAACATTTCATGTAGATTTGTAAAATGCAATAGCTGCCAAGCATATTTTACACAGTCACAGTCTAGTGACTGAAGGATCCACTAATTAAGCAGCCTCTAATTAGGCTTTTAAATGATAAACTGTAATGGCTCTAGTGCAGCTGGTGTAAACTATAGTGCAAATTATATACAGTTGAAAGAGGCCTTAATTATGTAATTATATAACATGCTCTAGAGACTTAGAAAGATAAAAGAATTTTTAGTATCTGCAATTAAAAAAAAAAAACAAGGGAATAACAATAGAGTTCTTAAACCAATGAAAACAAGGAAATTCAAAGTTAATCTGAAAAGCTGTGCTGGTACTTTCTTTTATTCTCATGTTCTAATTTTTGGAGGGTTGTTTTTGTTCTTTTTTGTTTTCATGATGGATGAGATAAAGAAGTATTGTTAATGAGGAGTTAATGTCCCCTGCTTTCGTTTTCTCTTGCTTTATAGGTCCATGTGCAGCATTGATACTCAGCAAACTTTCTGGGACTTCACTTTTGCAGAAATCCCTAGCAAGAACACACTTACCAGCCAGCTTATCTCCTTGCATTTTGATTTACAGAATGGTTGGTTATTACGTTTTTGAAGTCAACAGGACCTCAAAAGTTGGTCATATTTGGCCCTTGGAGACCATGTTTAGGCCACATCTAGCCTGCATGTTGTTGGTGCAATGTTGGCAGCCATTCCCCATGCTGGATTTACCAAGTGGAGAAGCGGGTTGGATGTATCTGGGACAATTCAGCTAAGTGGAGATTGCACTCTGGGCTTCTTTTTTCCAGGGCTTCGTTCTGCTGCACTGAAACTGAGGAGAGTTTAGCCCTTGCCCACACTGGGGCTGGGCCAGACTCCAGTCTGTCTAGCCTTTAGACACCAGCACTCTTCCTCTTGCCCCAGCTCTGCCTGACAGTGCCTCCTTGGGAACCTCACCAGCTGTCTCCAAACCTGCATTTGCTCTCAGCCTCCCTCAATTACCCAGCTCTGTTTGCTGCTTTTCCTTGCCATCTGCAATCATGACTAATACTGATGTGCTGCATTGAGCAAATGCCTCTTTATAGAGAAAAGGAAAGTTGTCTCTGATTTGAGCCTGGTGGTTCTGCTCATCTGCTGCCAGTTCTTTTTGTTTCTTCAATTACTGCTCCTCAGGACAAGGACTGTGATTTTTGTGTCTATGAACTGCAACCACATAGAAGATACAGTAGGCTGTGATGTGGAGAGAGCTTAGTTCCTACAGCTGTTCTTAGGGACTGGCTTTCACAGCTGTAGGACCAAGCACCCCATGTCAGCCAAACGAGTAGTGGTTTTTTTTCTTATTCCAGCCACCTTCAAGTATTTTTATCTGGAAATGTCACAGTGAGAGAAATAAGGAATGCAGATCTCATAGTAAATTTTTATGGCTGATTAATTAGCCCAAAGAGTATTAAATTGTGCTAATGTAGTTTGCCTCTTCGATGCTGTCTTTTGACTTCAATGGAACTAAATACATGCTTAAAGTTAACTACATGCTTAAGTGCTGTGGTGAATTGGAGCCTAGGGCATTAATTAGAACTTGGCTCAGATTTACTTTCAAGGCTTCCCCCCCACTTTTTTTTTCTTTTTTTTTTTACTCTTCAGCGCTCAGCAGTTTAATTGGTATGCAGATGTTCCCCTTTATTGCTGGCAGAGGCCTCTGTCACTGCTCTGAAAGTACTCAGACTTCAAGGCTGGTACAGTGGGCAGGAAGAAACCCCTCCTGAGGGCTTTCAAGCTTTGTGGGAAATAATGATATATGAGACAGGGATTCCTTTAGAACCTGAAGGGAACATGACAGACAGAATAATATGGGAGGAAAACATTGTCTTCACAATTGAGACTGATGTTCTCATCTTGTCTCCTTGTTATTGTTACCAACCAAGACTGAGATGAGCTTTCTTATGAAGAACTTCATTTTGTGGCAGGTTCTGTATGTTGGGCGCACTGCACTCAGTGGTAGCTTTCCATCCAAAGTACAGATATTGACAGGCTCTGAGGAACTCTTTGAGGTGGTGGTTTAGCGTAACACCTAAAATTCCTTCCAGCATTGAGATGCATTTTGTCAGGAATGACAGTTGCAATTTGGTAATCTTTTACTGCTTTGCCTGCCTATATGAAGAGTTGTTGGGCACAGAAGTGTCAGCTTTATGAATCAGATTTTCTCACACTTTTTATTAATTTCACTTTCCAGTAGTTAGTGCATGTTTGCAAGAGACAATTGATTTTTACAGATCCGTGTAGGTTGGACCAAAGCTGGAACTAAAGCAGGAATGCAAGTTGACAGCAATAGCTCTAATTGACAGACATCAAAGGCACTATTTAAAGCAACAACTCTGACGTTTAGGTTAAAATTGACCCTCAATTTGTCCTCAGGTTGCCATGTCCAAAAAGAAATGTTTTTATGTATACTCATTTCAAATGGATTAGCCAAAATATCAAGTGTTCATTTTCTATACTTTTATTTTCAAATTAGATGGTTCAAACTGCTCTTGTGCAGGGTACTGGAAGATGGCTGTTTCTTAACTCCTCCAGAGTAAAAGCTGTCTTTCAGGGGATGCTTTGCACACGTGAGATTTATGTTAGTATTTTTTGGCACCCACAGTTTGCATTCCAGCTAATGGGAGGTAGAAGGACTCATACACATACTGTGTGTTGTGGGTGCAAAAATGCAACTACAAATTGCACCCCATGTGGAAAGGGCTAGGAAAATGTACCTTCTTGGATATGAGCAGGGCAGGTTAGGAAACATCATCATCCTTTTACAATTGTCTGCTACTCTTTACATTTTTGGAGAACTGGGATCTTGCTGTTAATCTTACAAAAATAGATGCTGTGGTGAAGCCTCAGGCATGAATAAAATTGGATGTTAATCTTAAAGCAGATTTTTTACAGCCATGGACTCAGAGCAGTGAATCCAAATGATTTTAGAAACTGTGAGTTTTACTTATTTAGGTCAAATATGGGGGAAAAGGTCAGTACAAGTACATATTGTAACATTTAGGGCTCCTGAAAGCTGAGCAGATAAGCACAGCAAACCTTAAACATCTCTGACTTGACACAAATAATAGGCAAAGCTGAAAAAAGCCTACTGACAAGAGGAGTGGGTGTTGGTGGGTGACTTGCTGCAGTTTTAGAGCTGTTAAGTGTAGGATTTTTAGCATTTTCATTATTTAAAAGTGGAGTGGTAGTTTCTCTACTCCTTCTTAAAAGTTACTAATTTACTCTGAAATACAGGGTAAACCACAATGATTTAACAGATTTGTAATGTGCTTCAGAGTGACTTTAAGTAAGATATCTTCCTTCTCTCTAAGCTCCCCACTGTCTCAGCTCTGCCCTCATTCCTTTCTCTGTATACATCTGCACCAAAATGCAAAGCAAGGGTTGCCCTATGCATGACTTCATCTATATCCTGTGTCAGCTGGAGTGCCTGGATGGCTGTGACCACTGGTGCTCATGCAGGTTTGCTTCATTGCCAGAGTTCAGAAAACTGACAGTAACAGGCTGAGCTAGCTACATTTGGATATTGGGAATAGCAACTTAGACTGTGGAGTGGTTCAAAAGCTGCTGCTCTGCAGGTTCTACTGCAGGTGGACAGCCCTTTCTTGCAGGAGCTCTGACATACAGAGCCTACCTTTTGCCTAATGCATGTAAAGTGCCTAGTGGAGCATGGCCAAGGACTATAATTAAGGTCCCTAGGATATTCCTGGGATACAGGCAGTGTTAATTAATCTGTGATTTTCTGTGTCTGATTCAGAGAAAGCAGCTGAGTTGTATTCCTGAGGGGCTGTCCAAGAAGGCAGGCAGCCTGCAGGGATGTAAGGTGCTTAGGACATTTTCTTCTGTTGACAAGCTGAAAGGGTCTCAGCTGTATCATGCCCACAGTTGTGCTGAGTAGCCATGCCTATTGCAGGATGCTTCAGCTGCGAGCCTTTTGCATGGATGATATTTAAATCTGATGGAGCCTTGCTGAGAAGGAGCTGGTCCTGCATTTACTCAGAGAGACGGCTAGAGGTTTGTGGTAAGGAATTGGGATCTGGGGCTGAAGCCACAGCTTCCAGGACCAAACCATAGAATTTACACAACTGCCAACACCTGCCCTTTTGCCTTCCCTGATGAAAGTCTGTCATCACACAGCTTTTGCACTTCTGTCTGCTCTAGTCAATATTAGTGGAGGGAAGAATCTGTTTTGTTCAGTATAGCAGTGATGTCTAGCTCAGTTTAATTTTATTAGCTGCTGCTTATTTATTGCTATTCAGTGCATCCATGGATTTGTTTAGAAGGGTAGAAATACTTGAATAGAAAGCTAGGTGGAAATGCTGAGTTTCTGTAGCACTCCACGATTTCTTTTGCTCTTCTTTGTTTCCATGTTCTAGGAAGTGTGAAGGACACTTGTCCATTCATAACTGAAACTATTCAGGGTGCACGGGCCTGAAAGGGCACTGTAAGTTTCTCCTGCTCTCTGGTGTAGTTAAGATCTTGTCTTCTAGCATACATTATGAATTGAAGCTTTTGTTACAAGAAGAAATGGTAAATTTGTGTACTCAACTTTTATTTGGAAGAATATTTTGATATTAAACCTTTCTTTTTCCAGAGGCCTGCGCCAACTGCTTTTGATCTGGGAGCTTACAGAATGGGTAAGTGCAGCTGTATTGTGCTGGGTAGATGTCACCCTCAGGGATTTGTGCATGGATCTCTCCTTGGCCTGAACTGGAGAAGGGCAAGAGTTTGTTCGCTTTCTGTCGCTGAGAAAAATGAATGCTGTTCTACATAAGCTATAATTTCTTCCCAAGTAAATGATGACTAAAGAAGGCCTGAACTGAGTATAGATAATCTTATATTTACTTGAAATGAATGTAGCTCATAACTCTTATTTTAGCACCAATCTGGAACACTACTGTGAGCAGATTTACATCTGCCTTTTCCCTCCCTTAGTATTCTGCCATTTATGCACTCACTGCGCTGGTAGTGCACGTTCTTGCAGTGGTACTTGGAAGTTCATTGAAGCCCAAGTGTTTGAAAGGTGAGTAGGTAAAAGGTAGATACTTTGAGAACCAAACCTATTCCTTTTGTGTGCGCTGCAGTCTTATTTTAGTTCTTAAATATGGTTTCGTTCTTCTGATACTAAGAGTCAGCACTGGTTTCAGTATGTGAATCATCAGGAGGATTATTAACTGTTCTCTAGTTGCATGGTCCTTTGTTGCAGCATTGAAAATATCTAACTTCAACCATGGGTTTTTAGATGAGATACTTACAAGAAGCCTTTTCTGTGATTATAGAAGAGCAGATTTAATGTGGAAGTCATTGAGAGAAACCCATAAAGAACTTCCTTGATGTGATTTTTGGAGTTACTTGCTGGAATTGAATTGCATGTTTTTGGGTATTAGGCATAAGGGCCCTTGAAAGCTTAAATGTAGATGATAATGAAAATGTTATTGGTATTTATAGGTCAGTTGATAACGTCAGCATATTAAAGTGATGTGAAATATCTCCTTGATTTCATGGACAGTGCCTTACTCTATATAGTTTATTGTAATAACATGATCCTTGATATACACTGAAGATAAGTTAACTTTATAAAACTTTTTAATAATCCAATTGCCCTGAAATGCCATATCAAAGTATGTTTATTGTAGAACATATACAGTTACTGTCTGCCAGTGTTATCTCTAAGAAAGCAACCTAAGCCAAGAAAGCACATTTGGGGAAAAAAAAATGCCAAGTAGAAATAGTTTTTTATTGTTGTTTTTTCTTTTGTTAGGCTTTCTGGGAACATTCATTAAGAGTTGGAGATGTGGTCTTTCAACTAAATTTCTTTCACCCAGATTATATGCAAATTGCAGGATTCTTCAAGAATAAAGTCATATGCCACAAGTATGATATTAGCATTTATTTTAATAAAAATAACTTCAGAATAGGTATCTTGTTTGGTGAATTACCTTCCTTGTCATTCATCACTGTGTAACATCTTTGTAGAAATGCTGATATTTGTTCTTTATTTTGTCCTGGCCTTCTTATGCTGCTGTGTACTGGAAGAAAAGAATAAAAGTGAGCGCTAGATGAGCTATGAGTTCCCTTTGAACCAGACTGTGGGAGTCTCTGCTCTGACATGGATTTTGGGGTTACTTTATCCTGGGGAACTTTATTCACGAAATCTCAGAACGTATTCTTGAAATAAGATTTCACATAGTTTGATAAATGTTTGGATAAATTTCATACCATCTTATCAAAGCAAACAATAGTTCTTTCTTGAGGAACTGAGCTTAAGTGAAATGCTCATTTATGTTGGTGGAATAATAATTAGGAATACAAGATCCAAATCAGTACTTTGTTATTCTGTTGCAGGAGTAGGCTGAATCAAGCCTCTGTCAAGAACCACTGCTGAAATACTGAATTAACATACCCAAGACCAGCACATCAGGAAGACAGCCTTCTGCCAAGAATAGTGTGAAGATATACCTTGCTTTTGGACAGACATAGTGCATCCTCAGAAGGCAGAGATGTTGCTGCTCCCTGAGCACTGCACATGCTGTGTTCATGACTGATGGAAATAATGCCCAGTTTTGGGGGAGCTTGGTGGTATGGGAGATAGTCACAGCAGCTCTAATAGGGTGGCCTATCGCTTTCTTGTGGAGTCAGGTACTGCTTCTGTTCTCTTTTTGCACTCACAAATCTGGTATAATATTAGGTATATTGTCATTAGGTTTCATTAGTGAAGCTTCATAAAACAAAAAAAGGAAAGGTTCTATAGTCATGCTAAAACTTGGTATGTCATTTATATGAAGGGAGTGAACAGAGATCAGTAGCCATGAAACACTGCTTTTCCAGAAATATGAAATAATTAGGTAAAATATCTAGGTAAAATCTAACAGAAATTTGATTACTGCCTGATAAAATGGTCTCTCTTCCCTTCTAAATAGGTTTGAGCATCTCCTTAATGCAAGCCCTGCACCTTCACCTAGATTCCTTCCCAGGCAGCTACAGTGGATCTGCTCACCAAGGGAATTTGTCCCACTGGATTCCTTTCTTTTTTTTCTGTGCAGTTGAATGAAAAGTGTCTGTCTTTTTTGAAGAACAGCAACTGAAAGAAATATTGATGACTGCCAGGGCATCTACAGAAAAAGAGATGAAAATTACTCTTGCAAACAGTGAAGACAAAGGGGCTTTGTTAACTCTTTCTTGTAGGTTGTATATATTAATAGTAACAAGTAAAGTTTTGCATTTTTTCAGGGAAATACACAAGGCCTTGAATTATTAGGGATGGGAATGTCAGTAAGAAAGACTGGCCATTGCCTTGGGTTCTGATAGCCTGAAAGGAGGATGTTCTGAGGAATGACTCAGTGCCAGCAGGGAGGGTTGGATGTAGGCATGGACTGAGGCATCCCATGGGGCCATGGACAGGGGGATGTGGCCTGGTTCCCTGCTCAATCCCATGCCCTCACATGTCCCTGCCCACACAACCCGTCTGCCACTGATGGCCCTAACTGAGTGTTTTGGGCCACAGGGAGTAGCTGTGGAGAAGGCGGCTTTCTCAGTGCTCCTCCAAGGCTTTCAATTCCCCTTTCTTGCCACTGTTTCCTGCAACATCACACAAGCTCTACCAGCAAAAACACCACACCACAGAGTAAGGGCAGCTGTTCATCTTAGATAGAATTGTTTTTTTCCTGAGGTCTCCTAACTGCTTATGTAGCTAGGAGGAACCCACCAACCGGAGACAGACATTTCTAGCAGGACCTCTGTGTATCTAGGCAGAGTTGCTCTTATCCAGTAACCTCATTGACTGTTTTGTTCCCTCAGGCGCTCACAGAGAAGGTAATTTCTACACTGGTAGAAATTCTCTGACTTCACAGGTTCCAGTGGCCTGGGCAAGGGCAGTCCCATAGTGGGCAGGCAGCAGGCCTCCTGCCCCACAGCCATAGGGCTCCACTTTTGTGCTCTGTCACATGACAATCTGGGTCCCCCAGCAGACGGGGCTGAGGGCTGTGGGGAGGCCATTCCTGTGCTGAGGGGCTGAGGCAATGGCAGGAGGGCTGTGGGTGTCTCTGGGCTGTCACCATGGCTTGGACCATGGTGTGGTTCAGTCGGGCAGATTTTGCCTTGTGGACATGGCTGCACAGGCCAGCTAGCGTAGATTTGTGACTCTCCCCTGCACTTCTTTCTGAAAGTGTTTACCTCAAAGTCTCAACAGGGCCTAAATTAATTCCCTTAATGTGCTTTTGGCTGTCCCCTTTTCACCAGCCCTGTGGAGGAGCTGGGGTGGTGCTGGCCCCTACACCTGTGTCAGGCAGGCTGTGAAGATGAGGCTGAACTTGCAGTTGCCCTCCCACGCTTCTTTTTACAGGGGCCTCGCTGATGAGCTGAGGGGTTGAGCTGAGATAAAGTAGCACAAACTAGGGTTTTGGATGAAAGAAAGGGGGCAAAAGAACTCCCAGACATGCACATAAGTAAGATAGGTGGTAATTCTGCCTTGGAAACACCATGGTAGTCTCTGGAGAGATTCCTGAGCAGTGAGCTCCTGCCTTGAAGCACAGTGCTGGGCTTTGAAAACCCCTGGTCTCTCTGCTTTGCAGCCTGTGGTAGCCGGATAGGAGACTCAGTGGACAAAGCTTGTTGCTTTTAGCACAGAAAAATTCCAAAGTTAAACCAAACCATGTATAATAAATGTTAGGAGCACCAATTTCAGTGCTTGTGCCATCATAAAGAAATTACTAAAAAAAGAAAATCAGGAAAATAATTTTGTTGCTCACTTATTTGTGGAAGCTTTATGATGTCCTGCTGTCCTGATGACAAAGGCCTATTACCAAGGCTGAATCCCAATTAGATCAGGTGTGTTCTATGTCATTATAGTCTCGAGCATCAGCTGTTTCAGTAGTGCAACAAACTATTTGGGATTAGCAGCCCAGTTCTTTGCAAATTTTCCCATGTAAAGGCATAGACTGTTGATTTGGCCACCACTTATTGTCAGCATGGCACACTTGCATGGCTGTGTATGCAAAGGTGTGGACAGATGGCTTGGAGATTATTGAGCTGAGTTAAAACTGGCTGTTTCTCCTTTTCCAGCTTCCTTTTTCTGGTCATTAGTTAAATGACTGGTATGTGGTCCTACAAACCACCTGTGTCTTTCATTTGCTTCCCATAAAGAAGAGAACAACACTCCTGCCTGTTACTTCTGTGATGAAAATGGCTAGACAGCTATGGATCTGCAGTAAACTCCAAGCTATAATGCAGCTACAGGTAAGCTGTTACTATGAAAAATTAAACTGTTACTATGAAAAGCACAAAGCTTGGAAGCTATTTATTCCTTGTGTTTGTTCCTCATGTTGACTGCTGGAAAGTCAATTCAGTTTTGTGCTATGCTCAGGTAAAGTCCTTTCTATCAACTAAGTGCTCTGCAGATTCACTGGACAGAATGGACTTTGTTTTGGAGATATGAGGAGGCTGGATGAGCACATGTGGGAGATAGAGTCAGGAGGTTCTGCTACCCTGGAAAGCATTGGAGCTGGGTTACAGTTATGAGATGCTAGACTTGAAAGAAGTTCTCAGTATGCCTTCCCTTTCCTTCCCTTCCCTTGAAGTCTAAGGCCTTGTATTATTAATTCCTGCTCTTTGTTGTTCCAAAGAGATGGTGGTCCTCCTGCAGCCTTTGCAAAGTCTGGCAGCTCTGAGAGAGCACAGACTTGTTCTGGGCCTGAACGTGGACATAGTCGTTGAGTATTAATGTCTAATTATTATAGCTATCTTTCAGAGGAAGCCTTTATTTTAATATGAAATGTATGTTTGTATGCTTGTCTGAAGTGTTGTCTCAGACTTTGTATAGATTCAATACTCTAGTGAATGTTGAGAAGTACTAAAGAGGATATGGTTAAGTTCATATTTTGAAACAGCTTTTCCACCACAAGGATTAGTATGTACTGCCTTCCTTTTAATTAATGACTTTTATTCTTAGTATCAACTTCTGACAGCATCTCTGGAATATATTTTTATCCAATATATAACTTTGGCAAATATATTTAATTCCTCTGGTTCTAGCATGTCTGAAATGACCACATGCAAAAGGTAATTAAAAATTAATGTGGTACATGAATTGCATGTTCCTATCAGCTTTTAAACATCTTACTAGGAAATATTTTTTTCAGTTTTATTATGTCTTTTATTTAAATTACTAATTAATAAATTGCAAATTCTTAGTTTATTTAAATTACTGTTTAAATTTACATGAGGAAAATAAGCATATGTACTAAAGGAGACTGGCTAAAACTATTCTTTTGTTGTAGAATATTGTGAAGGATTTTCACACTACCAGCCATTACAAAACCCAACCAGTCCAATAGTATGGGAAAGCCTGTGGTTTTCAAGTAGTTGGGGTGTGTGGAAAGGAAAAGATTATAGAAGGGGCTTGGGGAGAATAAATGAGGGGGGGAAAAAGAGGATGACTTTTTTGTTTGGTGTATTGACTGGTTGACAATTTAGACCATATATATTTCTCTGTCCTCCTGTGACTAGTCAGGATTAAACTAAAGATGTCTTGGAAAAGAAGGAAGTGTCTTAGTTTCTCGAATATGACGAGTTTCCACCTGATGATTATCATATACCTTGCTTCATAGAGTGCTAAGTCTGATTTAGTTTCCTCTACTGAGAAATGGAACATGACTGAAGCAGACATTTACACTAAGGTGGGTTTCAGAAGGGTCTGTGAGCTTTCAGCAATGCCCTACACAAACACAACACAAATGTCAAAGTGTTTCTTAGATAATGCTTCACTAATATTAATTTCTGAACTTGTTAATGTTAATTGCTGAACGTGTATAATTACTGAAAGCACTTGGAAAAAATATCTTTTTCCGTAAGTTTTCTGCTGATGATTTGTTGACTCTACCTTACAAGTACTTATCTTACTTTACTCTACCTTACCATACAAGTATATTCTTATTGCACCCTCTGTGTAAGTAGAGCACTCCATAATAATTAAACATAGCAGGACACAAGGGGATATCATACTGTCCTTTCCTTCTTCCTTTTGTTTGAGCCTTCTGCCATCTTGTAGGAGGCCTCCTTTTTATGCATATTTCTTAATACTTAGGAACTGAATGTAACTTTTGTTTATGGGTTTTTCAGCATTTGGAAGATGACACTTTCCCACTGCACTGAATGTTTTGCTATTCTGCATGAATGATGTACACAGTGTTGGGGCATATATATCTTTTTTCACCAGAAATAAGTTATATTTCATGAAAGTAGAGAATTATAGAGAATGTGTAATAGGGCGGCACAACAAATATGTACTTTGAAGTATTTAACTTTCTCTTTATAACCTGTTTATTAACTTTGCTAAAATTCAGCCTGTCAGTGTTGGTACCCTGTCTTGTTAGCCCTTCCAAGTGTGTTCAGTAAACTGCTGACCTGAGTGCATTTAGGAGGGTGGACACAATGGTGGTGTCATTGCAGTCTGTGATAGAATGAAAAGTTCTTTTGGAACAGTATGCTTAGTGTTTCTATTCCCTGTGGAATCAGGGAATAGATGCAGATGCTCTAGTGAGCATGGATCCTACATCATGGTTAAGTATGCTCACATGGATAAGGCTACTATAGTGTGGGGGTGACTGCTACAGGCAGCAGTCTCCTTCAGTGCTGTGAGCCCTGCTTTGTTTGGAAAGAGGTATAGAAGAGAGGAGATGCAGAATGTGCCATCCTCCTTCTAGGCTTTCCTGTCTTCAAGGAACCATCAGAGCAGCCCATTACTTTCAGGTATTGCCAGTATGTCACCCTAGAGAAGGTAAGTGTCTCATTTGAAACACACCGCTTTCTCTTTTCAAAGATCTTTCTTCAAGCCTTGTGGACTGTATGCTTCTGTACTCATCAAGGAATTGAAGAAATACCAAACTGTGCAATCCCGTCTCGGTATTCTTGGGAGAATGATGGACAAGGAATTCCAATAAAGCTCCTCTTGTGCTTAGGTAGTCAGGCTCTATCTTGTCCAGGCATATCCGTGAGACCAGAAAGCTAAATGAAGACTCACACTTCTGGGACTCAGGAGTTTACCTTTCAGCCTGGCAAACTTATCCCTGGAAGAGCCCTGCTTTTTTATTTGGAGATTGTGATAATACAGAATGAAAACTTCTAAGTGTTAGAATAGTCATTCCACAGACTTTCACTGAGCTCTGAATAACACTCCCTAAGTCAAGATGCTTCTCCCAATTCTCTGTCTGCCCCAGCGCAGCAAAACTTTGCTTCAGTAAATCCCTTCACTGCATTGTGTGTTGTGTGGCCCGTACTGCACCACACCAAGCTGTTCAAGATCATCCATTAATTTTCTTCATGCTGCTCACAGCAGTTAGAGAAAAGTGATACTTGACAGAGAAAACATTAAAGCAACTGAGGCTTATAGAGCACAGTGAAGGAGCATTGCCAGTGCTGTCTGGGGTCCCCAGATGGGATGTCTGAGAAGCTGCAACTGCTTTCCTATCTTACCTTAACTCTCTGAACAAGGGTGGAGAGGAAGCAAGAAGAGAGAGACGTTTCTGCAGTGATTGCAACATGTAGTGATAGGCAAATTCCCTCTCCCTGCCCTGTGACAAGCATGGCATAGGTCATAAAGTGCTGCAATCCTTATCGGGGATTTTTGAGCTGTTTTTAAAAATAATTTCATCTTTGCTGTCACGTCTTCCTCCTTTGCTGAACAGGGACTGACTAATTAGCAGTGGTTCAATGGCAGATGCTATTGTGAAAAGGGCTTGATGGTGATCTAACTGGGAATAAAATTGTCTTAAAGGTCAAGGCAGACATTTTCTAACCTCTCTGTGATACAGGCTATGTTGTCTGGTGCATGAAACCAGCCCACACAGTTATGAAGGATGAACCCTTTTGCATGCAAATGGCTGCTCCTCTTCCAAGGTGATACCTGTGACCTTCTAGTTGCATCCTGCACTAGTCCTCACTGGTGTATTAAAAACAATAATGGTGTTGACTGATCTACCTACTCACATTTTCTACTAGGAGAATAAAATGCCAGAGTTGATGGTAGTTTGTTACCTCTGTCACTCCTCCAAACACTGTTAGCAAGCAATCGACATTGGTTGTTTTCTTCTCAGTCTGAAATCGCATTAAATCACATTAGTCATGTAAAAAGTGATACTGTTTTGAAATAAATATTTATCAACATCTCCTATGTGGTTTATTTTTAGTCTGCTGATATGTTTGACTACTGTCTCATATGACCATGACATTTGTAAACAGAGCAGGGAGGGTGTGTCACTGCCCTTTTCTGTTAATTGTTATCAGATCATAATGTACACATATTGAACCATAAAGTCTAATTTTAATAATGCAGATAGGAGAGCTGTAACTTGAGTTCTTGTGGTTACCTGCTCTTCCAGTTGTTTTTAGTTGTTTTGCAGAGGAATGATTCAAGTGTGTAAATGTAGAGGACTAGTGTCATTTGAGGTGTCTGAACTTCAGCTATTGCTGTAGAGGAGCAGTGACCTCCCAGGTGCCCTGTGCCGTGATCTCAGCCCAATGAAAACCTTATAGATGCTCAGAAGTGGCTAAATTGTGTTGGACAACTTGAGAGGCAATGTCACTCACCCTAGGTTTCTTCCAGCTGTTTCCTGTGGTTGTCACCAGGGAGATATCTTCACCACCCAGCCATCTGCTGACACCTTGAGGAGATCCTCATGCCTCCTACTGTGCAGGCACAGGCTCAATCCTCTCAGCTACTCCCCAAATGGCAGGGTGAGATTTTCCAGCGGCCATCCTTCTTCAAGCCAAAATGAGCAAGAGAGAGAGAGCAACTGACCCCAACTCTTCTTTACCTGCCTCTGATCTCACAGTGTTGCCCCTCTTCCCCTACCCCTGCCCTGCAAGAGAAACTCCAAAAAAAAAAAGAACAGGGAGCCTCTCCCTATCACTAACCATCTTATCACATCAATGAGAAAAAAATTCCAGACAGAGAGGAGAGGGGGAAAAAAAAAGAAAGAACCAACCCCCAGCAAGGACATAGGTCTGGCAATGCAGCATGGACATCTCATCTTAGGTACTTCTCACCAGCTGTGCCCTCTCAGGAGAAGGACAAGAACTGCCTTGGTAGGACATGTCCTATGTAAGGGACTGCTGCCTTCTGCTTGTGCCACTGCTCACAGATGCTATTGCTGGCACATCCTTCCAGGCTGCAGAGTGGTTGAAAACTCTGGGCTGCTCCATGCATGGCCAGTCTGCCCAGGAAACAAGTTAAACTGACCATGGGTGGTGTTTTCAAAATAAATCAAGGGATCTGTCCCCACTCATCTTTATTTTCATCCTGCCACAGATTGCCGCACACCTTCTCATCTTGTGTGAGCACCTAGTTGTGCCATCCAGACTGTGCTGTGTCAGAGCAAGTGCTTAATGTGCCTTTTCTAGCCTGGCTGATTTTGGTAAAAATATGCTTATCTGCTGCAGGGAGGTTTAAGTTCCTAAATCCCTTTGTCTGCTTCAAAAAATCATAAGCTGCAGAAATAGAGAACCTAGTAGATGCAACTGCCAGTTATGGAGTTGAGAATGAATAAAAAAACCCAAAGAAACTTCAACGATTGAGATAGTCAATCAGTTTGTCGCCTAGGAGAGGAGGATTTTTGGGATGCCAGAGTTCCTGCTGCATTAAAGATATGCAATGACAGACCAGCAAGGCAAGAGAGAGCCAGAGGGCTTTGTCACTGTGTCATATTGATGGCTTGGTTCAGACCTCAGCTGGGTTGAGTGCATGGTGTCTATTACCTTTGCTTGACAAACTCCTGGTCACCAAACAACAAGGTGATTGTTAAAACCCTTCAGAATATTTTACAGGGCATGCACTTGCCCATGTTTATTGTAACTTTTTTAAGCAGGAGTGCTTATGTAGTCTCTGTTATTTCAGGAGGGAATTCCTTCAATGTTCCAGCTTATGTGATATAGGGGAGCTGCTTGGCACAAAGCCCAAATTCTCTTGGTTTATAGAGCATCCTGACTGGCCCTCCTGCACTTCCATCCAAACTGAGAATGGCAGGAAGAGCCATTCCCTGAGGAATGGAGACTTTAAAATTCATCCCAGTGCCACCCTTCAGCTCTGCTTAGCTAAATGCTAATTGTCAAGGCCTTTCTCAATATGAATGGGCGTATATCAGCTCCTGAAAAATGCACTTGATGATTTAGTTAAAAAATAAACAAATCAATTCTTGGGCTTTTGAGCATTTAGGGTTCCTTAAGTAAGTAATAGATTTTTTAGAAGAAAAAACTTACTAGGAGGAAATCCAGTGAGGAGCACTAGAAGATCCAGATTAAAATCTTAGTTTTGTCATAATTTCCCAATATATTCCTAGAAAAAACAACTAAATAGTTTGTTAGACCAGAATTATCTTTCAGTGTATTCACAATATACCTTTCTGATAAACCCAAATTGATGATGGGTGTGTTAAAGTGGAATAAAATCCACCTTGCTGATGGGGTAATGTGATAACTAAATAGATAAAATGTTTTTGTAGTGGTTTTATACTAGTGAAAAGGCATGTGCTGTGAGTTTACTGGTTGCCTGAAATCGCAGAGGAGAATGGCATGTGTTGAAAAAAGAAATTGCTGAAACAACCTTGTAGTGCATCTACATTGATTGAGTGAAAGGATGATGCTCTCCTTTTAATCTTAATATTTTTATCTGATCACAGTGAACTGAGAGGGCTGATGGAGAGGCACTGCCTGATAACCGGTCCTGCTGTACAATGAGATTTTGGTTGTTGGAGGTGGGTTCCCACTCTACCAGGACTAAATGGATACTGAAAGAAAAGAAGAGGGAAGGTCCCAAACAGAGGCACTACTTTTCAAATAATCAAACAAAAAAACACCAGAGTTTTTTGGTCAGTTTGAGGAAGCCGTAGCATTTGTTTCATGGAACCTCTGCAGATGATCAAGACAAGTGATGAGTAAAATTGTGCTCTTTTCATGAAAGCACCTTCTTCCACAGACCACTGCCTGCTCCTGATCTGCTGCTACTTAGTCTCCACCCTGTGATGCTGAGTCATTATATTCTTTGCCTTTTCCATCACTGTTTTTGGTGTGGAAACTGAGACAAATATTGCTCCCCTGCTGGAAATCATTGTCATGTCATCAAGTTTATCAGTATCTGTAAGCCCAAACAAAAAGGGAATAGATTTTCTTTTTGGCCAGTGATCTCTGATAGGAGTGTTTTGAGGTTCAGACGTGTTATGTGTTATGGTGATGCACCATAGATAGAATCTGGCTAGTTTCTGTAATGTCACAAATTCTTTTATTTCTTAAAGCATTAAAGCTATTAATGAGCCTTTAAAGCTACTGTCAGGAAAAGGTGGAGGGATTCCACGCTCAAGGCCTTTCAGTGCTTCTCTCAGCAGCAGGTGCCTGTGCTTGTGCTTTCATGTAGCTTACCATGACTTCCCAGTTCATAAGAAGATTGTGCAGGAAGTTGCCCTGCAACTTTCGTGCATCCTCTTTTTCCATGTATCACTGGAGTGAATGCCTCCAGCCTCATAAGGAAAAGTTCTGTTTTGGTCTGTTTTCTTGATGGAGGAAGAATGGAACAATTTCTAGGGTCACCAGTGTCTTTCCCTTGTATGACTTACTTCTTTGATTTGGTAGGCATTGCTACCATGGGGCTATTCCTGACAACATGTCTTTCTGCTGAGCTATGCTTGACTGGATCTGGTTCAGGCTTGGTACAGTCACTCGGACTGGAGAGAGACCCTTAGGACTTATGGAAGCAATTAGCTTTAGATGACTGAGTTGGAAAGTTGCTTAGTGTGTTGCATAGTAGGTTTCTGTAGCAGATGCACAAACATCCCATAATGCTTTAACCTCTGAAGTGGGACAAGAGTTCCTGGCTATGTTCACTGTTATGGGTGACTGCAAAGCTGAGGTGGATATGCCTAGGCAACAGAAGCAAAACTTGGCCATTACAAACTTTAATTAACAAGTAACACAGATAACAGGTTCCCAAGAATCCATGTACTATACTGTTTCTTCCCCAATTATCTCTGAATCCTGTGTCTGCTGTTTTCTTTCTTCAGCATTTTGGGGCTAAGTAGCATCTTACCTTTCCAAATGGGTTTGTCAATTGAAAAATGCAATCTGCCTGTGCCTTTGTTTTGGCAGCTGGGAATTCCATGATGCACTACCTGTTCAACTCTTGGTGGGTAATCAAAAACATTTAAATATGTCTGTGCAGTGCAAGGAGTGTATGGGTGCTTTTCTAGAGGGCTGGGAGGAGTCTGCTGAGCCCTCTGCAAAACAGCAAGTTCCAGCTTTCTTTCTTTGTTGTATTTCTGTGGGAGATAGGATGGCTGTGCCGTAGGAGCAATTTCACCCAGTACATATACTGTGCTGAGGTAGCCTGTGTCTAAAAATGCCACGTAAATGTTGACAACTATCAGTGACTAATTTGAAGAAAGCATAAGATCATAGTAAAATTATTTCTCTGTGGCTCTGCAATTATAATAGTTGGAGTAGACCAAGCATCCAATAGCACGCCAAAGACTGGTGGCTTTTTCTGCTTTCTCCACATCCTTTTCTTAATAAGCATCTGTTGCAATAAAATCAAAGATGGAGGGAGAGAAAAAGAGAAGAAACGTCTGCATTTGTGTGAAATTATATAATAAAGCCAGCTTTTCTCAAACCTGCTTTGTGAAATGGTTCTTTGGTAACCCCAAGAGTTATAAAAGTGACAAATCTTCACCACTAAATAATTGTTACTTTTGCAGTGAGCCTTGACAAAACTCAAATCATCTCTGACCTTACAGAGCTTAGTTTACAGTATCAGTAGTTTCCTGCCATGACTCAGTGGCTGGAACAGTAATATCTGACTGTAGTTTTTTTTTCCCCTCTCTATTTCCAGATCTCTTTTGAAGCTTCTCAGAGTGGGTGAGGAGAGATGAGTGACAGATATAGTCCTGTTTTTTGCCCTTCCTCTCGCATCCCCCCTTTTTCTTTTTTCTTTTTTTCTTTTTTCTTTTTTTCTTTTTTTTCTTTTTTCTTTTTTTCTTTTTTTTCTTTTTTTCCTTTTTTTCTTTTTTCTTTTTTTCTTTTTTTTCTTTTTTTCTTTTTTTTTCTTTCCCCCTTAACAACCTTCTCCTGCATTTTCTGTTCCTTTCAGTCCTCTTATCCATTGGGTTTCCCTTCCATACATGTCTGGACCAAATCTTACTTTCCTTTTCATTCCTACTGGTAGTGTCTATGCCTGTTGATAATGCCTGGGAAATACTGAGATCATTCCTCTGCTGTTTTTTTCCCCTTAGTAGTACTTTTCTAGTCCAGATCAAACCTTTTAACATCCTCCCTTCCTCTGCAGTTATCTTGCTGAGCCTGCACTTGCTATAAGAAACTCTGTTACCTGCAGAGATTGAGTTTTGTATAGTCTGGACTGCATATGGTCTACGAATAAGATTGGAATAAAAGTTGGCTGGAAGACTGGGAGCAACCTGGCCTTTGGGTCTTCCATAGATGGGATAATGAGAGATAATGGAATAAGATAGTGGCAAGCCCTGCTTGTATGGAAATGGTCTGAATTCTGTCCCCTGGCCTTGATATCACAAGATTCCTTGCCTCAAGGCTTAGAAGCAGTAGTTGATGTTTACTCCTGACAATTGTCAGCAAGCCCTGAGATCTTCCCTGGAGCTTAGAGTGAATCTTCCTACTGCTACAGCCTCCAGTCTAGAGGTGGCTGGCCCAGCAGGAGGCACTGGCTCAGGGTTGGGACAGCTAGGAACAGTGAGGGTGATTCATCACACCAAAGGGATGGTCCTTGACCCCCTCCACTGAAGGAGTAAAACCTATATGTAGTCCTGACTGTGCCTTCTGACCATATGTATGACCCTATGTATGTTGGTCTGGACAACAGAGCAAAATGACCTACTTGTCAAAGTTAAGAAGACTCCAGAGTCCTGATGTACTAACATACATACTAAACTTCCAGATTTTCGAGTACTGTGTAGTACTGACTCTTCTCTTCTGGAGAACTCTAGTCCTTCACCTCTGAACAGCATCCTGGGAACTTCCACATTTAAGAAGTTCTTTGAATTTGCATGTCATGGTCCTGAGCCAACCTTCTAGATTGGCAAAATTATTTAATAATTTGAGTTGTGTTGAGTTGTATTTCTTTTCTACTGAACTTAACTCTTGTGTAGGATATGAATTAGGAGCCCAGCTAAATACTGGAAAATTTAGCTTACTTCTGAAGCCTTGGAGTAATAAGCATGGCTCTGCTGCATGTATTCAGGAGGTGTGAATCTGAGAGACTGAAAACAGGTAGAGGACAAAATTGAGTGAAAAGTATTTCAGTCTACTCAAGGCTACCTTCAGCTTTGTATGATCCTTTCCATTTCTGTCTAAGCACAGCAGGTTCACAGGCTGGGAAGGTATCTGTGTTGCCCCAGGTGTTCCTTGCCTTCTGAGATTCTGTTGTTTAGACTCATGTCTACACTTTCCCACACTGTTTCTTGTAAACAACGTGTGTTTTGCATTCCTCTTTGGAGGAAGAGAGGATTGATTGATCGGTGAGGAAGCCTATGAAGGTCAGGAGGTTTTACCATCACTGTCCAATCTTCGAACATTGTTAGATTCCTAAAAATACTTTCATGATGTAAATAAAGGGCTCTTTTCCTGTTCACTATCCTGGAGTCAGGTGTGTGCTCTCTCTCTCTCTCTCTGTGTGGGCCTCAGCCACGCCCACATATCTGTGCTCAGTAGAAGCTTCTGGTATGTGGAGTAGGCTATTATTTCTCTGAGGGGACCTCTTCAGGGCATGTGAAGCTCAGAAACAATTTTAAATGTGCAGCTTGTCTGTTACTTGCAGACCCCAAATACTACCCTGGTAGATGAGGTATACAGCTGAGGCCAAACTAGAGCTCAGGTTGTTTGAATCTACTTATAGCTGTCAAGCTGACCATGCTCTTGCAGCCTCTGTTCCTGAGATTCCTCATATTCGTGTAGACAATGAGTTAGAAATGTGTGCCAGACCAAAAATGTGAGGGGACAATCCACTGAAAGAGTCCTCCACTTTTCCAGTGGGACATATAAAATTTGATAAAGTTCATGGTTCTCCTAAACAAAACTCTTGCACTATGCCTAATGTGGAATCAGCCTAGGTTTTTCATGTCTTGATCTGGAAGATCAGAAGATGAGTGAGACTGCAGGTGCTGAGGTTCACATTGGGGAACATTCAACATCAGTCCATAATTTTTGCCCTACATGTTATATTTTGGGAACAGAAGCTATAATTAATCTTGGTTTTTTTGAAAACTGACCTGGCTCTGGACATCACATCAGTAATGTATTTCAGGCCAAAATTACTTGGAAGTCATCACAATATTTTGTTTAGACTGTGATCTGAGGATGTTTGTGGGAAAAAATGTAGAAAGAATTATTATAGCATACTGAAATTTGCCCTCAGATCAGCTGTGCAGTATTTGCCAATATGAGGTGTATTCGTGCCTTTGTGACCTACATTCAGGAGAACACCCAATGGAAAAATAGACAGCAGAGCAGAACAAACTGTTTTTCATGTGGAAATACTAAGAACAAGTGATATCTGTGCACAGGGATCAGACTTCTCTTTAGCTTGCAGGACTCCATTCAGTTGTTTTTTAGGTGTGCTCAAGGGAAGTCTAGAGTAATTACTTGGATGAGGAATGCTTTTCAGTGCTATGAAATATAAACTAGTTGAATTTGCTTTATTTGAAACTGAAGAGGCCAACCCAACAGAAAAGGTGAATTTTTCATAAAATCTGCAATGGAACTTGGAAATCTCTACTTTTGTGGAGTTCACTAAATGAATGTTCATATGGATGTTTGCATTGCTGTTTGGGATGCTTTGAGCTGTGGTGGCTGTTGGAGCTGCCTTCTCTGATTCCTTGTTGGCTGAAGGGAGAGGCTGTGGGCAGGCAGAGCTGGCCAGCAGCTCTCCACTAGAGTGTGTATGAGGCAAAAGAATTGTTTGAAGGTATTTTCGGAGTCTCTAGACGAGATATAAACACACGGTTTGAAAATTGCTTTTTTGTTTTCTTGTCCTACACATCTTAAATTTTTTTTCTTCTCCTTTCTTACAATATGTGCAATTTCCTATGAGAATTCAGCGCTTCAAAGCCCTGAAAGATGCTTGTGTATATACTTTTTTTAAAAAAAAAAAAGTGTTAAGGCGCTTCTCAGACTTCCCCTTTCCCATGACTTTCCCCTTTCCCAGACGGCTGTCACCCGGAGCTGTGAGCGCACCTGCCCGGCCCCGGGCATCTTTCTGTGGAGCGCTGGCCTCGCCGCTGCCTGAGACTCCAGCGCCCTCTCTCGGCCCCGCGGCCGGGGGAGCAGGCGGCAGCTCCCGCCTGGCCTCGGCAGCCCGGTGGCCGTGCGTCCCTCACCCTTCCCGGCTGGCGACTCTCCTCAACTGGATACAAAGTACATGCTTTTTTCAGCTGGAGAAGGACCAGGACAGTAATGCCTAAAGGATGATGTTTTGTCTCCTGCTTGTACACACAGTAGCCCTGCCTAAGACGGTTCCTTACTTTTGGATCTCTAAGTGTTGAGGGATCTGGTATGCTAGAAGGAGTAGAAACCTTCTGAAAGTCTAGGTCGTGGTTAAATTGCTCTGGACGACAGAGAGAGACTGCTACTGGGACGCTGGTAGCAGAATTTCCATTGACAGCCGTTTGCTTGATAGCTCCTCTTTTCTAGTTACTTCCTCAAAACCA
Organism: Toxostoma redivivum; assembly: GCA_013397375.1. Taxonomy (NCBI): domain Eukaryota; kingdom Metazoa; phylum Chordata; class Aves; order Passeriformes; family Mimidae; genus Toxostoma; species Toxostoma redivivum. The sequence continues at coordinate 84,644 of VXBI01008043.1, read as the reverse complement.
AGTCTTGTCAGTGTAGGTCTTTCCTTTTCATAAGGAAACAATTTATCAAGACCCTGAAGCCTCTCAAACCTATATACAGCTAGACTAGTCAAGGGAGAGTCCTAGAGACCTCTTGGGAGACATCAGATACTGAAAGTAAGTATATCAGATTTAGCTAATAAATAATGGCCAATTTAGTGATCTAAATTCTCTACTGCAAAGCACTTTTCTACCTAGCTTGAAATTTTGAGTTTGCTAAATTTTTAAGCAGTGTGACGTTAGTACCATGGTGATTTCAGAAAATGTTTTCCTTGTATTATGTCTCCAAATTTAATTCTCATGTTGAAGACCATCATTTACATGTGAAATCTTTTATATTCCTGAAGGTTATGAGAGTGAAATGAGTCCTGTTGTTTCAGAACAGTATTTTGTGATCAGGAAAGTGTCAGGTGTGCTTTCTCAAGCACTGTGTGGAGCATATTAGGCCAAAGCATTGTGCAATTATAAAGCAGAAGTAAGATGTCCCCTTCATCATAAAGGTGTCTGTGTGTTTCTGTAGCTCTGTGCTATGGCTGCCATCTATCCAATGTCTTTCCATAACTTCTGGTCTTTTGGAATCACAGTTGCTTGGCATGGCCCCATAAGCTGCTCTGAGGATGATTCTCTCATAATGTGTTGGGTGCTTGCACTTGATGTTGTACTTGCTGTACTACAAAAACATTGATTCTGTGAACAGACCTTTAGCATGGAAGCACAATAGTTAATATTTTATACTTTATACTGTGGTTTTTATTATAGCTGAAATGACCAGTCAACTCAAATCTACCCCGTTGCTAATTTCTTATCTTTAATACAGTACATATATTTCTGGTATAATTTTCCTTGTTGCTATAGATCCTGCCTTCGTTCTTTTATTCCTATAGTATTAAAGGACTGTGAAACTGGTTTAAGAGGTCATACAGGAGTTTCAGTGGCATGGCCCAGGCTCAAAGGTATCCAGACTGCACTTATTCCCCAGTAAGGCCACTATCACAGTGGGCCTTTGCTGTTGTAGGGGTCCTTCGAGCCTTGCTGAAGCCAGCCCAAGCTCTGCAGCTCTCTGGTGGCCACACGGTCTAAGATCTCACACTGGTATCTTCTGGCTAAGAGCTGAAGTGCTTAAGCAAAGGAGTATCTTGCATGGAGAGTGGAGATGCTTATACTTCCAATGTTCTCACACTCCAAAAAGATATATAAAACATATTTTTACTGGGAAAACTTAATTTCCGAAATGATTCCCTGGATTTTGGGAGTGTTATAGGGTTTTATTTTTGCTACACATCCTTCAGTCTTTTGTCCTGTTCACTAGCAGAAAATGGAAATAATTTTGGAGGAAGAATCTTTATTAGTGATCTGGATGAGACAATCAAAGACACTTTCAGTGAGTTTGCAGATGACACCAAGTTGGATGGGAGTGTTGATTTCCTTGAGGGTAGAAAGGTTCTTCACAGAGATCTGAACAGACTGGCTTGATGATCCTGAGGTACTGGGTCCTATGCTAAGGTCACAACAATCCCATGCCTTGTTACAGGCTGGGGAAGGAGTGGCTGAGAAGTGTCCCATCAGAAAAGGGCGTGGGTGTGCTGGTTGACAGTGGCCAGAGTGTGCCCAGGTGGCCAAGAAGGCAAATTGTACCCTGGCTTGTATCAGTGAAGAAACAGTGTGGCCAGCAGGACCAGGGCACTGCTTGTCCCCCTTTACTCAGCACTGGTGAGGCACCTCAAATCCTGTGTTTAGTTCTGGGCCCTTTGTGACAAGAAAGACATTGAGGGGCTAGAGTGTGTCTAGAGAAAGGTAGTGAAGCTAGGAAAGGGTCTGGAGCACACATGTGATGAGTGACAGAGGGAGCTGGAGGTGTTTAGCCTGAGAAGAGGAGGCTCAGGGGAGACCTTATGGTTCTCTACAAGTACCTGGAAGGAGATTGTAGCCAGGGTGGGTGTGTGTGTGGGGGTGTGTGTGTCTCTTCTCCCAAACAACAATAGGATAAGAGGAAATTGCCTCAAGTTGTACCAGGAGGGGTTTAGATTGGATATTATGAAAAATTTCTTCCCAAGGAATTGGAACAGGCTACCCAGGGAAGTGATAGAATTGCAATCCCTGGAGGTATTTAAAATATTTGTAGATGTGGTGCTTAGCGACATATTTAATTGGTAGGCTTAGCAGTCATGGAGTAACAGCTGGGCTCAGTGGTCTTAAAGTATTTCTTTCGCATAAATTATTCTGTGATTATATCTTAGCAGTTTCCATTTTTCTTCACTTCCTCCAGGAAATATAAGGCCCATGAAGTTTTGAATCTTTGACCTTCTGGTCTCCAGAGGATTTCTCTTGGCATGTGTATTCTGGGAGCCCTGTGTCTCAGTCATTGAAAAAACAGAGGGTGGAGCTGGTGAAAGTAGATTTTTTTGCACAGTTTGCCACATAGACTGATACATCAAAATGCCACCCATTATAGTTTGTCAGGACTTGGTGTGTCACCTAGTAGTGCACTTTGCAATTAAATATATCTGTTGCCCCTGCAGGTTGAAAGATGCTGCCAACCTCGGGAGGACTCTGCCACTGTTGTCTCACTTGAAAGATCTGCTCTGGGTGATGGGCACTGAGGATTTTGCATTAACTCCAGTGTTCCAAAGCCATGGAAATCTGTGGCATGTTCTTCCTCAAATGCCTGCCTTTGGTATCTTTTCCTCCAGCATGGTCTGTGTGCTTTCCCCTGAACACCTTTGGTATGTTGCTATGCAGTGGGATATTCCTTCCCAATTGCTTTCTGGTACATGCTTCCTTTGGTGGCAGCTCTTCCAAGCTCTAAAACATAGAGAAATTTTGCTTCAGAAAGTCTTGTCACTTTGGGTTGAGGGTGGTTTAACATCTGGAGCAGCAACCTAAATATTTATATGTGTCTACATGCAGTGAGTTGCCTTGGTAAATCATCCCAGTTAATGAATTTTCAATATGGCTTTAGGTAGCTGTTGTTTTCATAAACAAGTGGCTTTTTTGTGCATATTTCTCTATAAGGGATGGTTTGAGCCAAGTGCTGCTGACAGTTGTGAGCAAGTAGTGGTGCCATCTCAGACATTTCTTGTCCCTTTGATGTCACTCGCTTTGTGGTAATGCAGCACAGTGGTTGTTAATCAGAAGGTGGGATGCACTGTGTCCTGTCATTCCCACACAAGAGCTTCTGATGCTTGCACATGTCTTTAATTCTCTGTATGAGCACCCTGCTGAATCAGTGGGCAGCTTCAGTGAGACGCTTTCGAGTGATTTGTTTTAGGAGCAAACAGGAGCAAACAAGCAGCCTGGCTCAGAACAGCTTCAAAGAATGACATTTTTAATATTTTGATTGACTCAATCCAAAAAGGGATAAGACTCCAACAGCTTGGGAAGACGCAGTCACTGTGGTAGGTGTTACCCAGTGATTAATGTATCTTACTCTACAAACCTCTCAGCTCCTTTCATACATTTTTGCTAGCAACAGCAGATTCTGTGCCAGTCTCCTTGGTCTAAATTTCTCTAGGTGCAGATACTATTGCCAAATTTGGTTTCTTGGCAATTTTGGGCTTAGGAGTTCAGCTCTGGCTATACATTGAGATACCCAAATATTCTGCCTGGATGTTGTTGATTCTTTGAGTTAATTTATAGAATGTGTTATTCTGCTTTTCTGAGGCATTTTTACTGTATGGAAAACATTTTGTGCTTATCACTTGTCACATGCATTTAATCTATTTTTGGTAATTCTTCAGGGCTCATCACCATGGTATCCTAGCACCAGTGAACATAATGCTGATATCCATTCAACGTGATGCACAACTCCTTCTAATACTAACTCAGCTTTGTTATGTTAGTGCTTTTTCATTTTTCAAATATAGAGCATTTATGCTTTTTTAGAAAAGGGTTAAGACCACACATACTGCAGACCGCTTTTAAAGGGCCAAATGGAATTAACAAAAGCAGTGGACCAGGCATACACATTGCTGCTGACTACACCTCCTTGCTGTCTTGGTGACACACTTGATAAGGTTTTTTTCGGGGGGGGGAGTTGTTTGGTTGGTTTTTTTGGTTCTGTTTGGGGTCTTGTTGTTTGCTTGGTTTGATTTTGTTTGGTTTTTTTTAATAAAAGTCTGTATCTCTATAGTGACTCAAAGTGGCCAAGTACCATGGATATCCATGTCTTGCGGTACTCTTTAAAATCTTCCTACATATAGAATACTCTAGTCTGTAGAGGATTTAACAGGTTGCCCATGTAAGGAGAGGCAGATGGTCACTAAACCTGATGCACAGCAGTGGATCCATGTGTGTTGAATGCTGTCAATCACCAGTGTCACTGTCCTACCTGAAGCCCAGATGAGTGCAGAATAGTAATTCAACCATTTCTAGCTTTCTCAGAGTTCATGCTGTAGGAAAACAAGCTGTTTAGGGAACTGTGTATAACACTGTAAGAGGTTGCAGTTCGACTCTTTTTTGTTCAACACAACACCGAATTTTACTAAGGTAAATTTCTCTGTGCAAGACAATAATACATGTGTTTAACGTGTTCAACGTGTTCAGTATTTCTCTTGTTGCTGACATTTACCTCTTGCTAAATCATTATGCAAATGATTCTGAACTAAATGCTTTACTAAACTATGAATGAAAAGAAGGCTATGTTGATTCTTTTGGCAAGTGCAAGCTCAGGTTATATTTAAAAGACATCAAAGTGGACTGTGTGGGAAAAGTGTTAACACCTTTAGATCAAAACCAAAGTGGAAACTGTGCGCTGCTGTGCAAGTCCGTGGTGGGAGTGCCTGTCTCTTGTAAATGCTGGGCAGGTATTCAGAGAAAAGGCTGTTCTGAGAGCCAAGAGGTATCTCCTTGGGCTAGTGCTGATGTTAAATCTCAGCTGAGTTCTGTTCATAGTGTACGTACACTAGCAAAAGTGGAAGGGGGTGTTGTAACTCTGTTATATGAAACCTGTCTTTTCCTACTGGCTCATTCCTAAACACTCAGACCTTTTCCTATTTGGCGAAACGCTAATCCCTCCCTTCGACCCCAGAGGGTTAAATAACCCCACGTTTTCTTTGTTCTCCCCTTTTTTCACCCCTGGACCCCTTCAAGAATAAACCTTGGAACACGTCCAGATACCAGGTGAGGGCCTCCTTGAATAAAATAAGTTCCTAATGCAGAAACTCAGTTCTCTTTCATAATAGAAGAGCTGGCAGGGAGTTTGGAGGGGGAAACTGAGGAATTCTGCAAGGGGGACTTGGTATTTTAAGGCCAAGATCCAGAAAGGCTCCAAATGACATGCATGCCAATTTAAAAAAAAATTCTATAATGGACTCTCCTTTTCCTTCTCAAACAGCAGCAGGTCTCCCACTTTTTGTGGGTTTGTGGGGCATTTTGTCAATAAAAGGAAAGTGGCTTTTTATTTACATGTCTAGTTGTGGTGTGGCAATTTTTTAAAAGTAACTCGTGTATTTTTTGTTATGCCTAGAAAATATTTTTTCAGACGGAAGTTTAATCTACTGACAGAAGATACTTTTAAAAGTTTCACTCTAGCCATAGGTGTCCAGTCTCTGTTAACTGTGTGTCTTCATGGGGAAAGGGTGAGCACAACCCCCATCTGTCTCAGGGCTGGACAATCATGGTCTCTGTTTCCAGCTACTGCATGTCACTCCATGATTACCCTGTTCTTGTAGGAGATAAGCTGTTGTGATTGCTAAACAAGCAACTCCAGTTTACAGTACAGAATGGAATTAGATGATAACTTGCTGTAAAAACTTGTAGGCTGACCATGCAGCCAAATGCTACTTTTTGCCAGTAAAGGCACTATTTCCTTTCCTTGAGTTTAAATTATACCCTTGTCCTATATATTATTCTTCTCATAAAACAAAGTTTGATGTTCCCAGTATGTGCTGGAACTATTTGCAGTGTTTCAGTTGACTCCCTGTTTCTGTGAGTATAACAGTTCAGAGTGGCATGGCTCACCAGAGGCCAGGAAGGACCATTCCTGTGTTGTTGTGGAGCTAGGCAGACCTGAAAAAGCTTAGACAAAGGCAGGATCAGCACTACATCTTATTTCTGAAGGATGCTTTTCCTGGATGCTAGAAACATTACATTTTCCCATTGCAAGCTCTAGCTGTTCTTTTACCCCTTCAACTTTCAGAGGGTTTATCTCATACCTGAATCACATCTTCTCAGCTGTGCCATAAACTCACAACTTCCTACACTCTTCTGAATATTATGGACATTAGAAAGTAGATTCTTTCCTCCAAGCCACAGACTTTACATATCTGTAATTGTTTTTATGAGTTCCCCAGTTTTTGTTTCTTTAGATGAAATTATCTTATAATCTTCTTTCTTTTCCTTGATTGAAAGGCCAGAAAACAGTCCCAACGTTTTTTCTTGTTCCCTGTATTCTTTCCTGTTGTTCTCATATTTTGTCAGCTTCAGTGCCTAGGCCTGGAAACAGGCATGAGGATGATGGGACCTAGGAGCGGGGCTGTGTGCATTGGATGCATGACTTCATGAGCAGTGGAGTCTTCTAACTCAGTCTATTCTTGCCAGTGCTGTTTGTTTCTGCAACACCGTGGTGCAACTGATTCCTGGTTTCCCTGGTGACCCATCCACCTCCAGGTCCTTTTCTGCATAGCTGCTGCCTGGACAAGTTATTTTCCTCCCTTAGCTGTAAACCTGACTCTTCTGCCTGACAGAAGCATCTTTCAATTTTCTGTATTGAATTCCCCTCCTTCCAGAGCATTTCTGCAAGCAGTCAAAAAAGTTTTTAAGTCCAAACCTGTTGTCCAAGATACTGACAGTCTCATCTGTCTTGCCTCCTGTCTTGTGTTGCCTTGAAAGGCTATGGTCTCTTTTCTTCTACCTGTTTGTATTTTTCTATCCTCAATGCAAAGCCCAAATAGCAAACTACAGACTGAACATAGCTTATGAGTGTCAAGACAAGCAATATTGATCTTCCTGCCATTTATTTTTGCAAGTAATGGCTAGAAATGATCAGGTCTCAGCAGTCTCCCTCTTAATGCATCCCAAAGCACAAACCTCATGAGCAGCAGGACCTGAGTCTAGCACTGGCATGTAAAATTCTGATATCCGTAGTAAAACACCACAATCATCTACTGAGTGACAGATCAGTTGTTCTTTCCACTAATACCAAAACTAGATACATGTTTTGATTCAAACAAGCAGTCTAGAAATCAGTTTTCACTTTGCAGATGTGAAACTCTGACATTTATTCTTTTCAATCTATTGCATGAAATTTAATTAAAATTTCTTTTTTAGAAGCATTATGGGCCAGCTTTTTCCTCTTTCCCTTGCTCCTGCCAGGCTTAGGAAGAGTGTGCCATGTAGTTCATGTAAGGTATTCACACTGAACACACAAGCTGGGCTTGAAGGATCCAATCCACCACTCTGCCTCTGTCACACCATACACTGCTGACCCACTGCTGTGAGTTTGGTAGTGGATAATTCCACTGGGAGCAGCTGTAGCTCCAGTAAGCCGAGTGCAACTCAGACTCCCAAGCACTCATGACAGTATTTCTCCTCAGTTAAACAGGTGTTTTTGTTGGATTTTGTGGTTTTGTATTTTGCTATTTTAGTACCAGAATGAGCTGCTTTTCTGGGGTACTTACTACTTGTTACAGGGTTATTTTGGTAAGATGTGTGTTAAGAGGAGATTTGTATAATTTGTATAATTATGAGCAGTGGTCCAGGTCCTTGCAAAGACTCAGAGGGACAGTTCAGAAAACTTAAGGCTAAAAGGTTACTCCAGCAGGTGTGACCTGAGTGTTACACAGCTCTCTAGCTCATTGCTGTTTTACCAACAATGCAGGTCTGCTGGTAACCTCACAACAATGTCCTCAAAAGGGAATAACAATTTACAGCAGACTCCCAGGTGGTAGAGGGCAGTGAGCTGTGATCTTGGTCTCCTTCTGCTATTTGCAAGCTAGCAGCTTTTCCTGAGCACTGTCTGTATTTTATCCTTACATTCTAACTTTATATTCTTCCGTCTTTTCCTTTGAGAATCCACAAATAAAAAACACTCCTAATAATTTCTTCTGTAACTATATAACTGGAAATGTAAGTATAAATGGAAATGTAAAGTTTTTCCTGTTATTTACTAGTCAATGGAATACATTTTCTAGTATCAGATTACAGTCATATTTCTTGCCACTTTTTTCTAATCTGCTTTCTCAATTAACAAATTCCTTGGAGGAGAACTTTTCAATTCAGCCATCAGAGTAGCCAGAGTTGTTTTATATGATGTTTCTCGTTTCATTACCTAAGCCTATATCAGGAAGGACAACGAATAAGACTTGTCTGTCTATTTGCAGCCCAGCAAGGAACCCAGCAAAATGTAGGCTGCCCAATTGCTGGCTCAGCCAAAGTCCAGGGCTATTATACTGTTCAACTCCATGTATTTTTATCTGCTTGTGTTTCAGGCTTTCTTTGTGTGTGAGAATTTAGATCTAAAATGTTATTTTAAAATAAGTCAGTATGTGAGAGAAGGAAGGAAAGATCCTAATATAAGGCCAAAGAAACTAGAGTATGGCTTGACTGTTGTGGTCCAGTAATTTCCACCTTTCTATACACTCCTTGTGGCAGGATTATTTTGAGGTGATAGCAATCCTTTCCATGTCAGTCCAGGATCTACTCCTGCTGAGGGAATTCATGACAATACTTTCCTTGCCTTGCAGAGCTAAAGTAGTAGAGGAGTGAGGTAGAAATCATAGATGGATGTCAGGTCTGGCTCTTGGTGGTTTTTGCTTCAGAGTTGTGTAAATTGTGTGATGTGCAGGGGCTTTTTCAGAGTAGTGTGGTTGTGAGAAGTGATTGTTCCTACCTGAAACTCCACTTGTGAGCACCATGGTAAATGCGTGAGCTTCCTAGCCCAGGGCAGGAGCAAGTCTTGACATTGAAAGCCAGGCTGTGCTGAGATCAGGTGAGGGACTCTGGGTTGGTAACACAGTTCTAGGTCAGAAATAAGGGAGGAGGCAGAGCACTCAGTGTGTTGGTATGACTTGAGGTTGGAGTTTTTGGTTTGGACAAATACTGTAGTGAAAGTGGACAATGGCTTAGGGGATGCTTTTGGACAGATGGGGGTGGTGGGAAAAAAATAAGGATATGTGTGGGAAGCCTCAGAACTGGAACTGATAGCTTGATCAATAGCAGAGCATGCTACAATTTTGAACCCTTGTTTTACTGTGCTCTGACACTCTCTGGTATACATATATAATGTGGAAGCAGAAAACTTTTACATTCAACCCACAGAGAAGATAGATGTTTCTTCATGGTAAGGGAAGCTTTAAGACGACAGATATTGCAAAGCACACCTTTTAAAAGAATTCAATTGGGTGCCAATTAGCTATAATGAAACAAGTTTAGTGTGGATGTTTTCCATGGGAAATGAGCAGTAGGTGCTGCAATGCAAGTGTGGATGGCAGTATCCTGCATTACAGGGCCTCACCATGAGAGAGTCAGAGATGTAATTGTTTGCAGGTGTTCCAGGCATGTTTCCACCGTCAGTGTAAATACTGGGGATGAGTGCACTAACTGTCTAGATTCTGGGCTGATCAAGACAGCTTTTGGAAATTCAGGATATGCCATTCCTAAAAGGCTCTTAATTTTTCCCATCCCACCCTGATTGAAAAATTCTTTATTGAGCCAAAATGTGATGGAGAGAGTTAAGAGTCCAGTTCAGTTCCTGTTGAGAGCAGTGTCCTGGTTTAGAGCAAATTTGGGAGGAAACCTCTGAATGGGGTCCCTCCAGGGAAGGGGAAAGAAAACAATCCAAGCAATCCCTCCCCCAGTCGGCTCGGGAAAAAAAATTTCCTCGGAGAGAAGTGGAAAAAGAAACAGAACTGTTTATTCAACAAGCAACACACCTCCCAGCATAGAATTGAACAATACCAAACAGCAAAAACCTCTTGCCACTCTGAAGAGATGACAGGATCAGAAGAGTTCCTTCCGTGGGCTGCCCGGCTCACTCAGGCTGTTCTCAGTCCCTCCGGTGCTGGGAAATGCCACGGCCCAGGCCAGGCCTGGTGGGTCACAGGTGTGAGCTCCTGGTGCTCTTCTGGGTTTTCAGTCCAGAGCAGGTTCAAAACAGTTCCAGGAAAAAAGGAAAAGGAGGGAAAAAAAAGCAATCCAGGGAATTTCTCTGCCGCAGCTAGCCAGAAGAAGCCACCCAGAGCAAAAGAGAGCTCTCTCTCGCTGTCCACTGCAGACAGCACACTGTCAGCAGGAATGCGGGGGAGCTGGTGCAGCCTCTGATAACAAACTCTGCACTTCTTTCCCCCCGCTTCACTCCTGGAACCAGTCTTAAAGTTGCAGAATTTAATATTCAACACCAGCAGAACAGACGATTTGGGGATACAGGCATCATACAGTCACCCCAAGACAAGCAGTAACCGATCTCAGCCAGGGCAGGAGCTGGCTCACAGTGGGTGACATCATCCTGCTGCATCAAATCAGTCCAGTCCTGGCATGTAGAAATCCAGGGCAGTGTCTTGTGTATCCATGAATTTTCTTTAAAACTTTGGAATCAGATTCTGTTCTAGTGCTGGTGTTAAGACTAGCCAATCTGGCAACAATTTCCTTTATGCTATCTTAAGACCTGGTGCATGGCACAGGTCTGCAACAACAGCAACAAAAAAAGCCAAACAAAAAACCCGATAACAACAAAAAAAAACAAACAGCAAAAGAGCTCCTTGGTGAGGCACTCCAGCTCCTGCATGGTGAGAGCAAATAGGTTACAGGAACGATATCCTTTGATTCATTCAAAGAATATTGTAGCTTATTTCCTATGTAAAGAAAAAAAATCTAAGAAAGGAACAAAGAATGAAAAGGATTTTATTTTAAGGAAAATAGTTTGAAATAAGCCTGGGCATGGCAGCATCTACCAAGTTGGTGTTTGCTAACTGTAGTAATCACATCTTAGGTACAAATTGGTGACAAAGAAAAAGCCGCAGTCAATGCAGTTGATGATTTCAAAGGCTTATCACTGGACTTGTTACTTTCTTGCTATTTTTATAAATTGGTCAATTCTAGACTTGTATGCATAGACAAGACAGATTTATGTTAGATGAGCTGTCTGAAAAGTTATTCATCCAGAGGTAAACAAATGGGTCAACCTTTAAGACAGGTTACTGAGACCAATGAGATCACTGAAGTCATCTTCACGGATTGCAGCAGATGCTCCTAGATCTGTTGGAGCCTTTGCATGCTAAGGTTTTAAACACCTGCAATCTTGGAGATGTCTCCAGGAGCCTCTTAAAAACTCCTTCTCGCCTTATTTCTGCTGTTGGGGTGGAAAGGTCTGGCAGCATCCACACATCCTTTCAGTGTAGCCTGGGGACGTTAGCATGTGAGGGAGCCCTGGGAGCATGACCCAGGGCTGCTGCATTTGGGTGCTCACTGCTACTGCCTACACTGAACATGCTGCTTCTCTGCCCTGCCTCTTACTCCGAGGACTTGACCTCTAGAAATCATATTGTACCTCTGCAAGAGTTAAAATCCATGAAAAAAGGTTATAAAGTGCTATCGAACCATGTGTATTATCCACAGTAATAAATTGTGGCCATAGGGCCCAACCTGAGTGAAAAGAGATCTGGTGTGCATATTCACTTTTAAACCTGATTTCTGTTCTCTGCTACACCATACAAGAAGAACAAGCAATTCTGTATGAACACACCCACCAGTTAACACCTCTGATATTACTGTCCCACTGTGCTAATGGGGAAGAGAATGTAAGATTTTATACCTCATTTTCACCATGTGCAGGCTTTTATTTTTACAATAGGAACTCCAGTGTGCTTCTGTGCATGCTGCTGCCCTAATGCTTTCAAGTAGCAATTGCTTTGATTCGGGCACAGGCAAATTGGCACTTCTCCTTGCAAGTTCCTCCACTCTATTTATCGCCAGTTTATGTGGAAATACATTCAGTTGGCTATACTCAAAGTAGAATTTTCAATGAAAAGGTAAATTTATTTCCCATAGTTAAATTATTCCTTTGTGATATGATAGATCTCGCTGATTGCTGTGAGGTATAGAATGGGCTTCTTGTTAGCATTTCAGGATGGAGGGAACCAGGAAATATTGGTAAGTCTTGCTGCAAGTCAGAGAAACTTGGCATCACACTCCTATGTGGGAATGGAATTCTTCCCTGATCGCTGCTGGAGTAGTCCTTAAACAAAAAAGAGGAGACTAGTCAGACTGAAACGAATTCTCCACCCTGGTGTGGAATCTGCTGGATTTTGAAACTGCTGGTAAGATGATTTCTGTTAGCCCTTCTTAACTTTCTGGTTATCAGTGGGAGATCTGTGTTGGATGGAAGTTGGGGTGTAGTCTTAATCTTGAAGAAGCTCATGACGGCTTCTCTGAGGGCAGCCAATGTGAAAGCTTCCGATTTAGGTAGCAGAGGAAGAACAGACAGGACATGCAGGAGGCCTCTGTGTTGCACCAGCCTTGGCTGTCACCAGGATTATGACAAAAGGTGGTCTGGAACTTTGTAAAAGTCATGGCGTCTCCCACCAACTCCACATGGGTCGTCACAAGGTTGTTCAAAGTGAGGAAGGTGTGCTCCAGTGGTGCTGTTCATCTTGCATTAGAAGGGTATTACAGAGGGTGCTAGTTGAGCTCATTGCCATCAGAGCACCTCTCCTTGGTAGTGCCATGCTCCTCACTCCATTGACACCAGTTTTAGAGGAAAAAATCTGTCCATTGATTAGCAATTTCCAAAGGGCCTCTTAAAAAGTTGCATGAAATGCACCATAGGTAATTTAGATGGTGATCATTGAGGCCCTCTGCAGGGGAACAGAGATAAGCTGCCCCATGTCCTGGCATGCTGCCCAGGGACAGTGTGCACAGTGCCCTTGGTGAGCAGCACCTCTGGGTCCCTGAGTGTGACTCCATAATCTGAACCCCCCACCAAGGCATGGAGAAGCTGTGGACTGGGCAAGACCCAAGGAGTCAGGAGACTCCTGAAAATCTTGAGAAACGCTGATGTTGTGCAGCACAGTCTTGCATACCCTGGCATTTGTGTGTGTTTGGGCTACAAGGTGTGATGGCAGAAAGCTGATATTTCTTTGACTGTTTTTTAGGTGGACATGAGTTTCTGCCCCTTGGGAGAGGTATATTTATCCCTTACTGGATGTGTGTGGCACAGCCAGACATTTTGTTTGTTTTCTACCCCATATTTGGGTGTCAATTCAGGGATGTTTGCAAGGACAGAACCCATTTAAAACAATGTACAGTTTCTGTACCATTATGAGAATCACATCATAGATTCTCTCTTTCTAAAATCATTTGCACCTAAAAATAATTTATATATTGTCAGCCAAAATGCAAGTCATTGCTAGACTATGGATAGAATACTAGAAAAGTATACATGCATGCTTTAAAAAACTCCTTTGCCCTCAAAATTTGAGACAAGAAAAAAATTAATTTGGCATCTTAATATTTCAGTATCTCTTGAAATTATTTATTTTCAAAATTCTTAGTCACTGGACAATCAAATTTCAGTTTTAGATCACACTACAGCTTTTTAAAGTTGTAAAATAGAAATTAGTGAAATATGCTGCCTTTTACAAAGATATGTTGACTGTGAGGATGAAGTAAAAATAAAGATAGTGAAAAAATGTATATTGGGGCTGCTTCTTAATGCAGTCTCTGCCACAGCTGACTTCCAAGCATCTTGGCAATCTTCACGTTAAAGAATTTTAATGATTCAGCATCACTTCCAAAAAATATTTCTTTTTAACCCAATTTTACTGAATGACTATCTTGACAAATTTACAAGAAGGAAAAGATTACAGTGTTGTGGTCTAACCCCAGCCAAAGCCAGGACACACAATCAAGAATTATTTCCTTGGTTATACATTGCTTTGTTCATATTTTTCATAGGAACAGATTCTAGAGCATGATGTGAATGAAAGCAATAGTCTAGTCACAGAAGTTTGTTGCATTTTTTTTTCTCCCAGCTGCATCTGTTTTTCCAATCAATGTTTATTTATATTGTATGAATTGATTTTGGACACTGACCTTATGATGTTTCCCTAACTTGAGACCTTGCAAAGTGAAAGACAGTTTCCTTAAACCCCAGAAGGGAACAAATTAGATGGGACCGGGTATTTCAATTACATTGTGCAACAAAACTGAAGGGAAAAGTCTTTGGCTTACCTCCAGGCCAGCTGTGGCTCCTCAGATGTAGCTGACTCAGAGCATAGTTCATGCTGGAAGACATGGTGATGGGGTGGTTTGGGAAAGGCTTCCAACTTGTGTTTGAGCAGGCAGGGAGAAGAAAAACAGTGCAAAACCACAGCATTTCTTCTAAAATTCAAAATAACCTGTGTGATGGGGGACCCACAGGTTAAAACACTTAATTACAATACTGAACAGTTACAATTTGTGCCTGAGTTGCACTGGCCTAAGCTTCCGGACTCATGTCAGGAGCTGGGCTGTTGAAGTGGCTAGAGGCCACAGTCTGTTGTGCTTCCATTTGAAGCTTGATGAAGCCATCCCTAAAAATAGATACATGCCTGTGAGTCACAAATTACCAGTCTGAAAAAAAATTAGATTAGTAACTCTGAGTTGGGAGCCTTCCCCAGGATATGTTTTGGGGAGAGGGTCCTCATCACAATGTGAGTACCTGTGGGCTTGGCAACAGCCTGGGCAGGGGGCTTTCTGGGTTGCTGGGTTTCTGATTTCTCCCTTCTAAGTTCTTTTGTCCTGCCATCACTTTGAATATGAGTTTATTTCCAAAAGACCAAATACTCAGGGCTGTCCATGAGAAGGAGCCAATTCCTGTTCATGTTTATTGCCTGTGCACCATGAGCACTCAGCATCGCTCCCTCCCTGTGTGATGGACACAGCAGTAAGAATTTGGAGGAGAAATCCTCATAAATTACTTTAGGCATATGCTGTCTCCATTCACCCTTAACAATGCTGCATGAAACACTGCTTTTCTTAAAAATTGAAGTGTTCCTTTGCATAGAAAATTGAAGGTCTTAAAAAAATTAATCTCCGTTGGTCCATGTCATACTGTATCTTTTTGGTAGAGGATCCAAGAATGGGACTCGTTCATTTGTAACATTAGGTTGATTGAACTGATAGGTGTGAATAGTATTTGCTTTTAATTTGTTCCACCTCATTTAAAAGAGATAGTGAAAAAGTTGAGTGACTTGCCTCTCTCAGGTGTGTGATTTGTTCCACATAGTACCCCTCTCTTGACATTGGCTGTACTAGTGACTAGAAAGGGGAGGTTTAGCTACTGGAGTAACTACACCAGTTGTTGGGGAAAACAGTTAGTATGGGAAATATTTAGCCCTGAGCCTCAGAGCTGTGGAAAGATGTTGGCTGTTTCTTTAGCAGTGCTTTCAAAGATCAAACAGAAGATTTCCAACACTCTCCTGTTCTGATAAATAAAAATATTTGGAACAGTGTTTTTCAGACTCCCTGCTTATGTAATTACCTTGCTGACAGAGGAGGCCAGGCCCGTATTCTCAGGGTCACTGTGTCTCACCTTCCTGGAGCAGCAGCATCCAGGTATACTTTGCAGAGTGCTCCACTGGCTCAAACCTTGGTGGAGCTGTGCCATCCCAGAGGAGACCTGCACTTATGATTCAGATTTGGGATGACAGGCTTTGGTTCATCTGGATTCTGGACATTCAAAACAGCTTGTAGCTTAGCAGCTCAGATTGGTTTTTCTTTTCTTTTTTTTTGGTTTTAAGACATTCATATTCAAGTTCTTTCTATCAGAGCTATTGGTGCATTTCTGAAATTAGTGTATTCAGAAACTATTTGTTTAGTTTGTGTACCGTAATACATATGATTTTCCATCAGTGTATTAAGGCACTGCATAAATATATGACTATCTGTAAGAATTAAATTCTGTTTCCTTAAGTTGTTGTAAGGATCTTCTATAAGCCTTCATATGAAAAGCAGATCTCCAGCTGGAATTCATATTAAAAGAAACATCCAGCAGCATAATCCATTTCACCTCTGTGACTGTGTTTACCATTCTTAATAAAAGTGGTTACTTATCTGTGGTTCAGTTTTGCAGTTCTCCATATGTGTTAAGCATACAATTTCCTGTTATATTTTAGTTGGCCAAAATAGAACTGATATTTTTCATACAACTTGGTTTTTATTTGCTAGTATCTGCATAAAAGACTAGATTTACTGACATAATGTTTCAGAAGGACATCCAGCTTCCCCCAAACCTGAAGCCTATAGAAGTTTAAAGTGCTGAGGGAAGACTGATGTCCTTCTCTTGTGCTGACACCTTCAGCACTGTTAATAAGGCCCTACTGACTGTGGGGACAGACAGCAAGAAGCAGGACATTCCCTCACTTCACTGAGTTAACTGTGGGTAGCACCTCAGAAATAACCACAAATACTTAATTATCTGAGTAGATCCCCTCTGACTATCCCATCTTACAGAAACAAGTTCGCCTCTGGACTTCCGAGGTCACTGTTGCAGATTTTGAGCACAGGCCGTGGGAAGCACAGAATTGTTTTTTGTCTACTAGACCCTGAGAAAGGGTGGGTTTGGACTTTCAAAAGTCCAGATGCTGTCTCTGAAAGCTGTGAGAGAAGGAAGTGACATCAGGGACAGACAGCAGCCTAGGTAGGAGCCTCTTGCAAGGGAAAGTGGGACAGGATGGAGAATGTAGAGAAGAGGTACAGCTGAAGCTGCTTCCCATCCTATTCACAGCATGGCCCTTCTGCCTGAACTTGGTCTGAAGTTTGGTGTTGCAAGGAAAAATTCCAGACACATTACTCATTTATGTTAGAGTCTGTTGACCTGATTCTATAAGCTGGGAAAACAGACTTGAAACAAAGGGGCCAGACATGAGCGAACAGAATGGTAATGACTTTACAGTAAATGGTGTCATTCTGAGGAGGTTAGTAATATGCTCATATTTTACTGAATGCATTAAAACTCTTAGTTAAATGTTGTATGTTACTGGAAGGGAAATAAAATTTTGTTTAAGTGGGAGCATTTTAATTTTATCATAGTTCCTTTGAATTCCTTGAAGTCTCCAAAACTGATTTTACAGGATTTTCAAAGTTGATAGCTTATATGTAGATTTTCTAGGTTTGGTGCTGAAAAAAAGAAAGCAAGGCTTCAAAATTAACATGGTTAAAAATCAAGCCCTGCCAAAACTTACACATGTACAGTTGAAAGCCTGCAAATATTCTTTCTCCATGCACCCATACAAACTACTCATATGGGTAAAGTTAAGAGCTTAATTGCATGCAGGTATTGTTTCCTCAAAATTAGGTAATTTGGTTTCTGAGACTGTGAAGAGCTCTGGTGTTATGCAGCTCCTATGACCCCGAAAAAAGAAAGCATTGTAAAGACTGCATAATATGACTTATTTTGTTAAAATATTACTGAGACGAATCCTCCCCACTACAATTGATATAATCTGAACATGCCATAATTTCATCTAAAAGAGCTGCAGGTTTATAAACTTCTTTGTGTAGAACCACGTGAAATGGAAACGAATGAGATTCAAAAGGTTTCTGAACATTTTTTGAAAACTTTCAGTTTCCCATCTGGAAACTTCCAGAACTGAGGAGGGAAGGGCGCTTCAGTTATTTCCACAAGACCCTCTTGAGATCTTTTGTTACAGTGAATTCACCCTCAAGAACCCACAGAGAGTCTATTCCCAGATGTTTTCCCTCACACTTCTTGGAGCAGGCCCCTGAGAGTTTTCCCATCCGCCTTCCCTATGGTCTCTGCATGGAACAGGTTAACACAGGAGGTGAATCCCATGGTGTGGATGGAACTAGGTTGTAGAAATAGCTTTTTGCAGCACCAGCTGCCTTGCAGTGGTGGGCTGTGTGAAGGCAGCAGTGGCTTCTGGTTCCAGGCACAAACCTGCCAGTGTTGTTCACTCTCCATCCTCAGGCCCCAAGGGTCTGTATATCTATTCCTGTAGATATACCCTCTTCCCTTGCTTGTTATTTGGGTTCATATCCTTTAAAAAACCTCAGAGTTGGGCCTCTTGCATTAGTTTCAACTGAGACCATATTTATCTCTCCTATGAAGGGATTTTTCCCTGTAAGCAGTTGTGATGTTAGAGATGAGCAGTTAGAGATGACCTTCTTTCCTGAGTGATATTGTCAACTGTTCTTTAATTCTCATGCATCGACTCCTGATGAAAATCATTTGCTCAGATGCCTCATCAGGCCAATGTCTGTTCTTTCCTCATGGGACAGGAGCCCTCTGATGACAGGGCTCTCCCATTTCACATTAAATTAATTACTCCATTTAACATCTGCTGGCTCCCTGGAGCAGTTAATTTTAAATATCTCTTCCTAGTTTCTCTAAGATGGCTGTTTTTGTACCACAGTTCTGGCTCCTGGGAGCCTTCTTTCAATTGCAACACCCAGTACTCTCAAAGCTTGTGATTTACTTGTGACAGAAACCCCAGCTTAAGCCAAGATCTTTTAGGTGTGTATTTTCAAGGTTGAATATTGATTTTGGGGGTAGCCAGTTTTGGGCCCCAAACTTAAGCTGTCTTAAAGTTGTTCTGAATTTTTGGAGTTCGGTGACAGGAGTTCATCCTCCAGGGATCCTGGCATTATGCCAGAAAGAACTGTTTAAAGTCTTGAAGCAAACAAAATGTTTTCTTTTCCCCTTGCAGCCTTTCCTGCTATGTATGGACTTTCACACAGATAGTGTGTGCTGAGGCTGAAGGTGGGAAGACAAGTGAAGTGCAGGGAGTCTACCACAGAGATGAGTATTTTTTCTAGCCCACCCATGGTGGAGAGAAGCTCTCTGCCTGCTGCCTTTCTATGTGCCAAAGAGTGTGTTTCTGCCTGCTTCTGCACACTGGCAAATATAAAGAAATGCCCAAGCTAAAGAACAATAGCTTGACTGCCCACTTTGCCAGTGCAAGCGCTGCCGAGAGCCAGAGTAGCAGCTGCCTTGTAAGATGGGATCAGGGCACATGTAGCAGTGGCTATGGGTAAGGGAAGACGATCCCAAAATACACTTCCCTCCCTGGGAGCAGCAGCACCACTAGCCAGGCTACGTGGCTCTGGGCTGCACTACATCTTCCCTAAAGCTGTAAAATTCCATTTTCCTTGACTTTGCATACCACTCAGCTCCAATGAATAATCAGCATCCTGAAGTTAGTGTATTTGAAAGAGTGTTGCAGCACTTGTGGATGGCTAGCTTTCTCCTTCCAGTCCTGCTCCATATGAGTGAGTCTGACTTATGTATCCTCTTCCAATGTCTGCCCCAGCTATTGTCTGGCATCTGCCTTCCCCCCCACCCACTGAAGTTCACATCTCATTGTTCTTACAAATCTCCAAGTTATTTAAATCATCTACATTTAGCATGTATGGCTCCTGATACTTCATATAACTGTAAGCTTCTTGTCATCCACAGATAGCTGTCAAATTCACATGTTCCACCAATAAATAACACACAATAAGTAATGTCACTGATAAATAGGGTGAATGGCATTCACCTCAGCGCTGATGCTGGGGGAGCTGAACTGATACTGTTTGCTGGCTTGCTGCAGCATCTCCTTAATGACTTGCTGCTTCTGGCATTCAGCTGGGTTTATATTCACCTTTATTGTACTAATAACTTGATGATAGTTCTTTGCTTTCTGTGAGCCACCTCTGTGTCAGAAATTTTGTTAAAACCTGACAAATGACTGCTATTCTGCCACAGAAGTCTTCATTTTCACTATCTGTGCTCAGCAACTGCTAAGCTGAAAAAGAGCAATCACTGGAGTATAGGTCCTAAACACAGTATTTGCTACATGAGTAAAAACTGCAAACAAGAGCTATAGGTGACTCATTACAACACTTTGGTATGATGTGTTTCCAGAGGTTCGGCAGCCAGCAGAGTACTGTAGGTGACTCAATATATATATTGAGTGTAAAGGAAAATAAGTATCAGGAAATCAAGGAGAGGCTTGAGCAAGATGCTGATAAAATTACAGCAGAAATGAAATGAAATGAAACCCAAGCACTCTCTGAAGAGCTGAGTAACACGTATGGTAGAACTGTTAATGTGCCTGACACAATGCTTTTAAAAGCAAAATCCCATTCATTTCCTCCATTAGATTTGTTTCATAGCAAACAGGACATGTAATCAGAACAGAGCATTTAAGACAATGCAAGATGTGCTGGTGATTGGCCTGCACTTCCTCTTGTCTGGCCCTGGTGCTGGGGGCAAGGAGCTGGTGGCTGGCAGAATGCTGTCTGTGATATAAGCACATGCAGGCAGGGCTGCCAGGTAGGTCTCCTGCAGGACACTGGGGTCTCAAGGAGGCCGTTGGCCTTCACCCCTCTTGGAAACAGTCTGAGCCTGCTAGACCAGCTAAGGGGCCAGCCAGATACTGGACCCCAGCCAGTCAGGACCATGTAGCACATCTGAGCAGTGATTTAGAGAACAGCTGTGCAGTTGCCTGGCTTCTTCCTTTTTCTGGCAAAACCTCTCTGCAGCTCATGACAGAGGTTTTCTTTCCTTTATCTCTCCTGGTTTCCTCATGGGTTACCATGCTCTTCCTTTTCTTGCTTGTGGCTCCTCTTTGGTCTGGATTGCATTTGGCCCCATGCACTGGCTGCCTCCCTGCCCTCTGTGGCAGACCCCATGGTGGTTTCTCCCCAGTTTGGGTTCTGTGCCACTTTAGGGAGATGCAGAGAGCAGCAGAAGAGAAGGATAACACAGGCCCGTGGTCACTGCTGTCCTCAAGTGTCACACATAAGATATATGTCTGTTAGCCATGGTATCGCCAGCAGAGCTCTTTTGCTGGGCTATGGTTTCACAAGCTGGAGTTTTACAGTGAATCATGTTTGAGCATGTAATTGCTTTATCTTGTCATAACAAATCAGGTTGGACAATGGAGCCCAAATGATAAAGTACCCAATAAAGAAAAGTGAAAAATCAGATTCTGTTACATATTTGGCTTTATTAAGTTAAGGAGCAGCAGAATTCAGGCATTTATTCTCACTGCTGGTTTGTGTTTTTTCCAGCCAAAGCTGGAAGTCAGACTACTGGTACTGTCAGAAGAGGTA
The DNA here is from genome assembly GCA_013397375.1 of Toxostoma redivivum. NCBI lineage: Eukaryota > Metazoa > Chordata > Aves > Passeriformes > Mimidae > Toxostoma > Toxostoma redivivum. Next base: position 63,593 of record VXBI01008043.1, on the reverse strand, counting down.
TTACAGTCGCTGGGGAGAGATAAGGCAAAAAAAAAAGGAAAAAAAAAAGCAGACTTTGGGAGTATTATCTCAGCAGCAAATTTATCTTTCCTGAGAAGCAGTGGCCGCAGACAGAAGTGACATAAGAGGAAGTGTAGACCTGCCTTCATGTGAGCCCCACATGTGTGACCAAGAACCCATCATAAACAGATGGAGACCAGGTTAACAGTAGTACTGTCCAATGAGGATGTTTGATTGAAGTACAGGTGGTTGTAGTGACAACATATTCCCATGTTATTTTATTCTTCATGCAAAATAGCTCCTCTTGAAGTTGCTGTTCTGAAATTTTGCCCTCCAAAATGAATCCTGAAGTACTCCAGAATGAGCCAGAGCAAGGTAGTCACTACTCCCAGTGATTTTCACTTGCGAGTACAGCAGACAAAGCTGGAGCTCCCAGCAGCACTGCTGCTCTTGGTGCCTGAACCCAAGTGCTCAGCCCTGGGCAACACAGCATGAATGCTCCCCATAGGGTTGTGCAAAATGCTTGAAGGTACAGGTTAAACCCATGTGGGGAACTGTGAGCACAGGTGACTCTTTTCTTCTGCTTTATTTTCTAAACAGCATCATTTAGAGGAGGTGTCCTTTATTTCTCTAGGAAATCATGTCTTCAGGCATGAGATTTTTTTTGAGGGTAGGCAAATCTTATGAGCATTCATTCTAAATCTGCTGGATTTATTTTTAGACACGAGACATTATTGAAACAAAAATATTTTTTGGATGTATGAAAACACTCTTCCTCTTAAATGATCTGCAATGTACTAGTATAGATTAATACTGTGAACGAAAACAAAAAATAGCAAATAGCATTTCCGATTGATCTTCTGGACACTTGAATATAAGATAGAATTAAGTGCTCTGGAATATTTTTAAAGGATGATGCTGCTGTTTTCTGATGGTACTCTATATTTGTCCACAATGACCTGTTTGTTTGGCAAAACATCTAATGGCCTGTGAGTCAAACCCTCTGGCAGACCTGCAATGTTTCCTGAAAGTGCACACATGAGGAGTCTTCCAGGGACTCCATGCTTCATGTGTTCTCAGAAAACAAGCTCTACCAGTGTGACTTTTTGAAGAAGAAAAATTCTCAGTTTAAAATAAGGTTTTTTTCATGTACTTGAAGGGTAGGTCCTTCCCCTGTCTAGTTTTTTGAGTCTGGTGCCTCCTGTATTATGGCCTCTAGCCCACTTCTCTGTGTACTCAGGCAGGCCATCTCTCCATCGCCACTGAGACTTCAGGGTGCTCTCCGTTCCTTCCAGGAGGTATGTCAAGCCCTCAGGGTGTTGAATTCTCTCATTTTTCTATCATGCTCCTTCTCCAAATTGTGGGGGCCCTGAGGTCTCTGAGGAGGGACAACTCCCCTTTCCTCACAGAGGATCTGAAGTGCAAGAGTGAGGGCAAAGCAAATTGGCAGCTCCCCTCCATTACCTACCTCTATGTCCTGCTGGGACAGGCTGAGAGCAAATACACAAAACAGAGATGGGCCACTAAATTTGATCACATGGATTACTCTGTCTTTTGCAGAATGACTGTTTAATGCATTTTTAGAGCTGAATTTTGGAGCCTCCCTGAAGTTAGGGCATGGTAAAGTGATATGAGTGAAGATGACAGCATGGTATTGCCATGGCAATTGTGTTGTCTCTTGTACGTTGCCCCTTTGTAGTGAGAGATCATGGCATTTGTATTTGGGAGGGGGTAAATACAAATTGTTGTCAATCTACTGTAGAAACTTGAAACTACTTAGTAATATCCGGCTGCACAAGGTAGTTTCTTTGCAAGTTTATTTACATTTGTTTTATAGTCAGAAGCATGAGGAAGTGCACTGTGGAAGGGAACCAGAGCAGCTCTCAATCTGATATGGGTTGAAGTGCCTAGATAGTAAAATTGCATTTCTGTTTTTTCTCAAAATAATTGAAAGGGGAAAAACCCTAACATCTTTTTCTGTAAAGACTTTGTTTATATGAAGGAAAGTTTGCACAGCTTGTAGAGAATTATTTTGTAGGAAATGAAACCTCTGTATCTTCTTCATCTTATATACATGGTCACCATCTCATTCCAAATCACACCATCACTTGGGTAAAAACTTTGGGGTTATCAGGAAGATTTCAGGTTTCAGAAAGAAATGCTTTTAATCTTAGATTGAAAAAAAAGTTAGAAAGAAGAAATGAAAAAAAGTAGAAAGAAGAAGTGTTTAATCTTACTTTATAGACTTTTTAGAGGAGCTTAATCAGTAAGTCCAGTTTCGTCTACTTTGTTGTGGCATGCAATTAATATTGGTGCCACTAGGTGCAGATGGGAGCCCATTTTGTGCTGGCCTTGCTTTGGCAAAGGTGGGCAAGGGCTGCATTGGTCTCAGCTGTCAGCAGTCCTGCTGCTGAGTTCACACCATGGGTGCTGTAGGGATGCTTAGCTATGCTGGGCAAGAATGGGGAGGCATGGCCAATTTGTGGCCATGGGAACTGGGAGAGCTGTCTGAGTCACAGGAAAGCAGCATCAAAGTGATGGCTGGGCTCTATCTGCCGCTTCCCACCAGCAAGTAGAGGGTCAGGAGAAAGCCAAACTTTCTAGTCAAAACTGAAAGGGAAGCTTATAGTGTTTGAGGTCACTTTAAGAATGTAACGAAGACAGACTCCTGAATGAACTTCTTATATCCTCTGCCTCTGCACATCCTGCTCCCGTGGGCAGTGGGAATGACAAAAGCCTGAACTATACTTGTAGTATTTTTAGTTCCAGCTGCAGCAAGAGCTTCTGGACATTTTATGGGAGAGCACATTTCCATGGACCTTCAAAAACATTTGTTTTTATCCATAAGGTTTGGGTAGATGCCAGCTGCCATCTAAAGTCTCTGTGTAGGTGCAGCAGTTAGCTGAAACAGGTATATATGTTCATGTTTGTGAAAGGTACTTAAACTAACGGTACCTAAACTAAAACTGCATCCAAAGACACTTAAATCTGTGGCCAGTGAAGATGTTTTGGTGAATGTGCAACCCTTCTTGAGGTGCAGAGGAGTAAATGAACTAAAGAGTCCAGGTGCACAGTCAGAAGTGGCTCTCTGTGGCTTTGGGAAGCTGCTGGGCTGCACAATGCTGTGAGGCCTTGGCACCCCACACTGATGCCATGTGGGACTCTGAGCATGGCTGGCTTGCCAGTAGCCTCCAGCCCTTCAGTGGTGCCAAGTGAAATCTCCTGTTGGTAAAAACCTTCTTCACACCTGGAAGTAAAACCCTAATTTTGTTAATGGGATAAACAGGAAGGAAGCAAAAGTGTCATTTCAGTGTGTTCAGTAATTTTCCAGGGAGTTTAAGTGCCTCCTTGGACTTGGTTGGCCTCTGCAGCTCTCCTGGCTTTCCTTGTTTAACCTGGCACAGTTTGAAATTTTCCGCTGAACCATTACCAGGCATTCATGGTAGCATCCACGCCCCTCTGCTCCTTTTCCCTCCCATCCCCAAGTTGTGGATGTCTTTTAAAGCCAGAATAAGAGCAATGATAAATAAATAAGTGCAATCCAGACTCCTGTGAGAGAGAAGGATATAGACTCAGTAATAACAAAGGTCATAAACATAAAGGAAAGACAAACAGGAAACAATTGAGGGTACAGGTCAGGACACAGCAGGGGGGTTGGATGTGACTGGGACATGGAACTGGCAGCTGCGTTGCCAGCTGATGGCTGCCAGATCTGGTAGCCTCTGATCCAGGTTGTAGCAGGTCATGGTACTCTTGTTGCATGGCCTCTGAGTTGTGGGGGCCCTTGAGCCAAAGAGAAATCCATGTGGTGCTGCTGTGCTGCCCCAAAGGATCACCCCAAAAGCATAGTCAAGAGGTGCAGGCAATTCCACATGGAGACTTGTTCTCCTGCAGACCATGCTGGAGGTCTGTCATGGAGTCAGTCCAGTACATCTAATGAATACTGAATTCACTGCATTTTCTAAAGTAGAAAAAAAATTAGATTTATTTTCAAGATGGATCATTATGTCTTTAACTTTCTTTTTTTTTTTTTTTAAATAGAGGTCAGTGCATAGCAGGAGGGAACCTCTGCCACAAAAAATCAGTATCAATTACTACTCTGTAAGACTAGGCACGCATACTTGCTGTGGCAATGCCCAAACCAAATCCCCTTTGTGCAGGGAGTGCTTAGCTCTTTAATAGCATTTCTGGCTGTAATGCTAGTTGAGCTACTACAGGAACAATTGATGAGGCTAGCTGACATCAATATTTGACAAGAACTTCCTGTTTTAGAAGTAAAGATAAAAATGGTTATCTGTCAAAAATATAATTTAAGGTAATCAGAATACCATATAATAAGAACTCTGAGCACATAATTGGTGCTCCTCTCTCATTTAGCATTGCAGTTTGTCTGTATTCAATTTCCTCACATGGTGTGATTATTGCTTTTGAGTATTACTATCTACATCTAATGACAAGTAAACTTCTGGGTTTTTTCCTCAATCCTTTCAAAATGACCTTGTGCCATTTTGCATTTAAGGGGAAAAATACACATGTATCTGGCTGGGCGACATCCTGGATAAGTTTTGCAGGCACAGACTGCTACTTTAGTCAGTATTCATGCCGTTTGGCTGGTTGGCTTTGGTGAGCAGCTGTGTGTGAGCACAAGGAAAGACACAGGATTCACCTCACAGGTAAATCTCTTGTACCACGCTGGCACTTTATTGTTTCAGGGTTAGTGGTCTTCTGTCAAGGTCAGTCTGCAAGTCAGCATTTTAGGCTGAGCATCAGAATCCTCATCCTATCTCCTAATCTAATGTGTCACCCAGTATTTCCCTGGATCTCCTGAACTATTCTGCAAAACTCAGTACAAGACTTGAGACCGAAATATTACCAAGTAACATTACAGTGACTATATAAAAGCTCATAGAAGCTCACAGAAGCATGGGTTGCAAGGAAGCTTTTAAACCCTTCCAGTTAAAGGTTAAAGAGCTTTTCAAGCTATAAAGAAGTAACTTTTGTCCTTGTCCCCAGCCATGGCAGAGCTCCCCTTGCTTGGCCACTCAGAGGTGTGGATGGGCATGGATGTGAGCTTCTCTCACCTGCCTCTGCTCAGATGGGAATTTTGGAGGCACCAGGGTTCTTTCTTCTGGTGCTGGCTGCAGCTTTTTTTGCTTCTCCAAAGGCAGGATGACATCTCTGTTGCTCTAAGGGTTTGGGCAGGAGAGGGTTTCTTTTACAACCTCCTTTCACCAGAACATTCTTCTCCCACAGCCCTCCATCATGGCATTAGCTGCTTGTGTTATCACAGTTCACTCCCAGTTAATCTGTTATTTGGGTCTCTGTCCAGGGAATATTAATTTGAAAAAGAAGATCATCAACTTTTACAGCTTTCCTTTCCTGTGCCAGCTGCTCTAATTTCTCCTGTCACCTCTGAAGATTTTCACTCAATAGTGAGACCAAGCTGTGCAGAAAAGGCTAACAAGTCCTTTGTTTAAAATGGGCTCTGCTCAAGGAATGCTCCCCCTCCCCAAGCAAAGGCTGAATTCTCTCCTTGGGTGTGTAGAAAGGGCCAGCTGAAATGTGCGTATCTAAGTACCATATTTTTCTGAATGTTGATTCTTACGAGATTTTTGATGAGATTACTAGATGACCTCTTAAAGCCCTTTCCCACCCAATTATTTATTATTCTCAATTGCTCTAAGATTTCATAATGGCTCCTTTATGACTTCTTACATAGTTTACTTGCTATTGAAGTTAAATGAATTGCTTAGTAAATTCATGGATGCCCCATTTTATAACTCAATTGAGTGCTGTATTTTGTGTCTCTGAAATCCTCTGGCACCTCATCTGTTCTCCATGAACTTTCAAAAATCACTGCTCAAGGTATCACACTTCCTCTACTAGTTCTGTTAGCAATCTCTGATGCTAGTCATTCAGTCCCATGGGTTTATAAATACTTTCCCAGGAATTCTTTTCATCTTTCCTTTTGATTTACTCATGATTTAACTGAATCATCTGTAGAATTCAGTCCTCAAAGTTGTTCCCTCCCCTAATCCTTGCCTGTAAAAAGGCAGCAGTAATTGGTGTAGAGACTTCAGTTTCCCAGCATAGGAGAAATGCTCTTGGTTAAGGCTGTCAGCTAAGACCCAGAAAGACTAATTCCTGCCGTACATTGAGCAGCTTTCCTGCTTGTGATTGCAAACAACACATTGGTCAGATAGCACACAAATTGTCCTTCTATGAAAGAAAGTTGTTGGTGAGCTACAAAAATATTTGGTCTGAATATCGAGACTGTCAGTGCTTGAAGAACTGACTGCTCTGACCACACCTGATTTGACAATTTTGCTTCAAAATTCAAGTTCCATCAGCACATCAGCAGATCAAATGGGCTATAATAAAATGTGATTTGACAAGTTATTGTCACAATTGGAAGAATACTAATAAAAAGCCTGTTACACATGTAATGATCCATTGATAAAAAAATATTCTGAATTCCCTTGACAAGGACATGATAATGGTATAAATCTGATCAAATCTTTAGTGAACTGGGCTTAGTAAGGAATATGTAGGCAAAAACTCCCTTTAAAGTGTGAACAATCTTAAGTAATTTGGACAAAACTGTAATAAATAAATAATTATTCTGATTAGTTTTACATGGTTCTCATATGCCACAAGTTAATGTATAGCTGAATTTAGATGAAGTTCTCCATTATATAAAGTTACATTCAAGCAGATGAGAAACAACTTTAGCAGCAATCAAAAAACTGAATTTAAAAAATGAAAGAATTCCTAATTATCAGGGGCACTTATGTTGAGGGAATCTTGTGACAATAAGCCACATGGACCAATCATATTTCTGACTATGTGCTGGACTCAAAGCATTCTGGCCTGTAGCAGAAGCTGTTTACTTCTGCTGAAAACCCTTCCTGCATGTTACAGTCAGAAAAACTTCCATGTGATCTAGAGAAGAAAGGCAATGGGGTCCTGATTCTACACACACACACACACGTTTATACCCATGAATTAGAGTGGGAACATTCATGTGCAGAAAGCTTAACATACGTGTTAATCTTTTCAGGACTGACATGCCCAGTCCTGATACAGATCCTTGATGGAGTTTGCTTTCCTGCCAAGTGTTTATCCTAAGCTCCAAATGGGCCAGTCCTCCTCACAGCAGGGTGTGAGCTTTCCCCACAGCAAGATCTGCCTGCAGAGAGATTTCTCACAGCAATTCCAAAAATATGTCCTTAGGAGAATACTTTTCCCCACCTTCTGCAAGTCTCAACCCATGTGACATTCAAACTTTTTTCTTATGTCACATCCCTCCTCTATAGTAGAAAACATAATTGGCTGGTTTTTCCCTTTCAGGCTTTTCCAGAGACTTGCTCTTCCATTTCAGTAGCTTTTCAGTACACTTGATCTCCATCTATGGATATAAAGTGCAGTAGAGTTTAATGTCATCCATCCATACTTGCAGACCTCAAATTTTACTCTAAAATTGGCAAGAGCAGGATAGGAGTTTTACAGAGATAGCCAACGCTAAATTAACCAAATATTATTTCAGCTTCTGGACTCCAGTAATCACAAGTGGCAATAACTAGATTATTAGATTTCACCAAATGCAGGCAGTATTTTGATGCATGGGTGTCAGTTTAAAAATAGACCACAATCTTTAGAAGAGCCCATGCTGTGATATTTCTGAATAGTTTGAATCCACACCATCTTTGAGCTCTGTGTCTGTGATCACAGCTCCATCCGTTTCCTCCCTGATGTGTCCTTTCTCTTTGATTAATTTTGTGAGAAATCCTGTCTGGTAACAAACAATATTTTGCTGAGATCTTTAGTAAAGCACTCATCATTTTCCCTCCTTCTTCCTCCCTCAAACTTTCATTTGCTTTCACACTTGTAAATGTCCTTTCTACAGCTGATCACTTACTGTTAAATATAAAATAATGGAGATCTAGCTTGTAGATTTGCCCAAGAGAGATTGTACATGCTTAAACAAAACCATTGCATCCAAAGACCATACTGAGTGACTGATGCACAACTTCACCAACTGTTTACAGCTGAAATATTGCTGAAACGTTTGCTATGTATATGAACCACAACAAACTTTTGATTGCCTGTGTAAACAAAATCCTCTGCAATACTGTACATCTGTACCACAGATACCATGGAATATCCACATTCATAAAGGTAATTGAACATTTTTTTCAGTTAGCCATTTAAATGGTACTTAGTAGAAAAGCTGAATTGAAATTCAGGCACAAGGATTTTCTAAACAGGGTGATAACAGAAATTCTGCAATGTCTTTAAACATAGGTAATTTTTATTCCTAGAAGTATCCGTTTTCTGAGCTTCCAAAAGTGTGGTGTGTATCTCGGTTTCCCTCATACATTACTCCATCGACATAGTCATGTGTTAAAATAGGCTCTAAATTAATCTGAGAAGCTCCTCTGTATCCAGAATGTTTGTTTTCACATTTGTGCTCTAGGCAGATGCGCAGGAGGAGAGGGTGATGGCTGTCCAAGGGGCCTGTGACACTTGGGGACAAGTAAGTAAAATCAAGACATTTGTGATGTAAAAGTCTACTCTCCCAGTCATCTTATCTTTTATAAAGACAAGTGGATCAACAAATCTAGGTGACAGGAATAACCAGATGTGTGTGTGTGTGTGTGTGTGTGTGTGTTATGTGTGTCTACGTAACTTCAGCCCCAGGACCTTTGCTTTGGCACCTCCAGAAGCTTTTCTGCTCTATTATTAAGCAGCATAGCACAATTATTACTTTCACAGTAATCACAGTTAAAATAAAAGCAGGTGTAGGACATACAAAATCACAGCCCTGACCCCTGGGGGCCATTTGTCCAAACCAAAGAGACAGTGCTGGGATAAGGAAGTGCAGTGGCAGTTTTGGAGTGCTTTGCTAGCAGCTAAAGCCAAACTCTTCTGTTGCGGATTGCTTGAGGAACATGCTGCCCAAAGCCAGGTATGTCTGCTGCTTAGCAGGATCTTTCCCTTGAGGATGTAGGCATTAGTACAGTTAACAGGTGAATGTCACAGAGGGACCAAAGAGGAGGAATTCTCAGAGTATTGTGTTTTTAATTCAGTCATCCTGTGAGCTCTCCATTGAATAAAACAGGACATCGCAGATATTCAATCCTTTATTACTTAGAGAAACTTCCTAGCCCATTGGAAACTTGAAAAGATCTCATCTCATCCTCATACTGGTGCCTGGTGCTATTGCAGTGATTGTAGCTGGACTTGGATTTTCGACAAACAGAACTATGAGCTGAAGTAAAGGAGGCAGCAGCCAGTGCTACAAGGAATGACTTGCTGTAGCTACGCCAGTGGGGTGAGTGGCTGGTGCTGTCACCTCCCCATGCATTGTGCTTGGAGTGAAGCAGGCAGTAATCTGCTCTGAGCTTGTTTTGTCTATCAATTCAGCAAACTTCTGAAAATTATTTTTTCATGTTGTTCTCTGTCTGCACAGGCCAGTTGAAGCCAGGCATGGGAAGGGCAGCGTTCCTTTGTAATATGGTGAAAAAAACCCCAAAGTTAAGTAACAGGATGCACTTTGCATGTGTGTTTTCAAAAAATCCCATCCCAGCAATGGCAGTATGGACTGTGAAAGAAGATAATAGCTGTGACTTTCTGTTCCCAGATGGCCTTTAGCTGATTGGCACTTGAGTATGCATGGATGGTAAGGTGCACTATTTTAGCTTTTTCTTTACATTTCATCCAGCTGTGCTTTGAAGGTAGATAGTTATCAGCATCAGTAGGAGTTGGAAGCAGCAAGTAATGGCATACTTCAGTGTGCTTCTACTTTGGGACACTGCTGTGGAATTACTGTTTAGCAATCCAGAGGCTCACTGCATCACCAATATTTAACATGCTCAATTACTGCCATCTTTGTTATTTGTTGTAGGATATTATTCATCGGTAATGTACCTGAAACAGGAAGGACAACAAAGAAAGCAGTGAAGAGCTCTGTAGCTCTCTTTTTTCCCCATGAAAAGCATTTTCTGTGCATGACAGATTATATTCCTGATAGAAATTGTAACAAACTAACAAAATGCAGATCCGTTGAATGCAGTAAATCTTTATCAATAGCACACATACACCAAGGAACAAATCTCCATGAAAAGTCCTCAGCGTTAAGAAGCAATTCCTGTAACAATGTTTAATTTTGCCTTGTGATAATCCCACACACCTACTTATGTAAACATTCCAGATGTGAAATTACCTGGACAGATGTCTACACAAAGTAAACATTCAGATCTTACAGAAAGAGAGAAAAATTAGGAATTATTCTGCAGCAGTCAGTCCTGAAAATAACATAGCAGGGGTTGGAAAGCATAGCTCAAGTTAATAGCTTCTCTATTGTGGGCTTCAGAGTGGCACAGATTCTTCTTTTTGAAAGGGCTAAAGAGGAGCAAATTCTCCCTGCACATCCTCCGGGTGTGCCATTGCATAAGTGCTGCGATGTGCAGCCTTTGATAGCTATTTTAGAAGTGGGCCACGTTTACAGAGCATCTCTGTAAGAAGGTGGCAGTGAGACAGGATTTCATTCATGTGTCCTCCGAGCACAGTTGCATACTCTGCTTTGCTGTCCCATCCAGCCTCTTTTTGGTGAATGCAACAACCAAAATTAATCAGGGAAGTGAGCTGGCTTTTTTACTTTGCATTTGTTTTGGTTACTTCACTCGTCATTCTTACTCGGCTGTTTTTCTTTCTTCCTGTATTTCCCCTTGCCCTCCTTATCCCTGCAGATGAATAAGTATTGGAGGGAGCACCTGATGTGCCTTTTCTGCAGGCTGGAGCCGGCCCCACAGGCAGCAGAGCCCCTGCCGTGGCTGGGGCAAGTGCCTCGCAGTCCCTTGCTGTGCCCCCTGCGTGATGCTTCTTGCCCTGCCTCTCCCTCTGGGGTGGTGCACACAAAGTCAGGCACCCACCCTGATGCTCTCATGCTTGCCAGAGTTGTAGCCAGAGGGTGGGAAATGGTATTTCTGATGTGGAAATGGACTCCTCTCTGTTCCATCCCAGTGCCCGCGGAGGAGAGTGTGCAAGGAAATGGCAAGTGAAATACTGTAACTTAGATCTGAGCCAGTGAGCCCCATGTGCCAGTTGATGTGCTAGGTTGAGTGGGTATGTTTAAGCTGAAATCAGTATCTGCAAAATGAGCTCCCACTTTTCACCTTTTCTAACAACGCATCTATTTCTATATTCTTGTAGTTTTAGTTAATAATGGTATATGCAAGTATAATGCTGTCATATAAAATGCAAGTGTGCAATTGAGATGGCCACAAGTCCAGCCTGAGAGAAGGCTCTCACTGCCTCTGGAGCAGAATTGCAGGGAAGAAATTTGTTGGAGTAGCTTCTGTGGGCTACTCAGCTCTCCCGTCTGTGAGCTGGCCCACAATGTGCAAAAGCAGTCTCCACAGTGCCCTCATGTGAAAACACAAACTCAGTTGGGCAGCTCTTGAGATTTTAAATGCACTTGCCAAGTGTATCCAAGTTTCTCAGTGATTTATACAGTGCTAATAGAAAAACAGCAAAGAGGAGTGGGGCTCCATCAGTAGGAGGCAGGTATGAAGCAGGTGTGTAAGCTGGCAGATGCTTCTGCAGTGATTAGCATTATGTTGTGTGGCTCATGTAATGGCTCCTTTGTGTAGAAAGGGCCCATAGTTTGGTACCGAAATTTTAGCAACCATTAAGAAATAGAAAATGAAATTAAATGCCTTGAAGAAGGCTTTTTGACCATTGATTTTTGAGACAAGAAATTGTGTGATTGGGAAGCTTTTCTAAGTCTTTGGAGACTATTTTATACTTAGCTTGTGGTGCGTGTTCTCAGTACATTACTGTGAATGCTGTGCCAGAGTAGTACATGGGCACTGAGAGATAGATCATACATCATGTTCAAAATTGACTTCTCACCTTCTCCTAGCTTAACGTGAATACACAGACCTGCTAATTTTACTGTAAATACTGAGACAATCAACCAAGCCAGCCACAAAACAGCTTTAAAGAGCTTAGATATGAAGTGGTTTATGGCAAAGGCTTTAGCTGCTCACACCCAGTTGTCTGTCAGCCTAGCTAGAGGGTCTCTGAGATGTTCCATGGGACTATGAAGAGTACACAATGTCATGGCACAAACAGAGGCAGTCAAATAATGATAATACCTGGATGTCCGAGGACAGAAAGACTGAAGACCACTTGAGAGCTTTTTTGGTGTACTAACTTGCATCCAGGATCTCCATGGGGAAGCCAAATGCCTAAGAAATGTGAGTGAAGAAATTGAATACTTCACATGCAGCTACAAAGCAGAAATGCCATTTGATCTAGAAGTAAATACTTGATAGATCAGGAAGCCAAGGAGAAAGATCCCATTACTATAATATTTCCATCACAAGGAGAAATATCCCATTACTCTTAACCATGTGAGAACTGTGTTTCAGGCAGGATTTATGCCAAATCATCCAGCATCAGGAGGGATGAAAACAAGGCAAATCCAAGCAGGCTCATTTCAGAGGTAAGCACAGTCTCCAGCACACCATAGTTTGAAAGTGTACCACCTTTGCATAAGGCAAGAAAATACTTGAATTAGGGATGACATTATGAACTGAGCTGCTTTACTGGTGATCAACAGCCAGGGAGCTGCTGGCCCATGAAACAGCAGCCTCTCCCTCAACTGGATGGTAGGGAGTGTGTGACATGGAGGGAAAATCAAAGCTGCCTTTTAGTTATCTTTTCTTTACCCTTTTTTCTAAATACTAAATACGTGTATTATCAAAGCAATACTAATGCACACAAGGTTTGTGCCATGCTGGTGGTTTGGAAGTTAACCAATGAAGTTATTTCCATACACACCAGGGCATTGATTCAGCCCATTCACAGTCCCTCCCCTCTCTCCCAGCATTCATCCATTACTAGTTTTAAACCACATAAATGAGTTCTAATGCCAGTCATTTCAGCAACACAGATGTTTGCAATAAGCACGCAGCTGAGAAGTGTAAAGTGAAGATGAATGTATCATTAGTATGCATAAATAAATTTTTGTGGCCCATTTGTCACATCAAGCTGAATTGCACTGAATCTGTCTTTCTAGATTACAAATATCTTATATTAAAGCAACAGGTTTTTAAGAGGACTGGGAAAATGTCCTACTCTGATTGCTCACTGTAAATAGTTTAGTGCAGAAACTTTGTCCAGTGAGTTCTCTCTCTAGGCTTTGGAAATAAAAGCTTAAGTAAAAGCTCTATTATTCCCAGTCTGAGACCTCATTGTGTGAGAGGCTTCCAGATCATTTCCTATCAGGGAGAGGTTCCTAAGAGTTATCAACTACTGTATCTATGACAGGATGCTCAAGTGATATATAGACGTGTTCCTTCATTTGTTTTTAAGTTTCTCTTAAATACATTTTCTTTGGAACAATGTTTCAGCCAAACAAGACAGGAAGGTAGATTATTTTTTTTTTTGCCTTCAAACTACTGAACATTTTTAAAAGTGAGCTATGCTTCAGTGTTTTTTGGCACACAGAATCCATCTTAATGTGGAGTACATGACAAAAAGTGCCATGCTTTCTATAAAGATCTTAAGGAGAATGACTGAGCCCCAGTACCACATTGTAAATTAACTATTGTCCTTTGTCAGCATTGAGTGTGCCCTGCTATGTCAAATAACCACAGCTGGCATCCTGTCTATGAGCATGACCCCTGTTCATTTCATTCACCCAGCAGTGAATAATTCATATAGCAAGTTTTACCCTGGGCAAAATACACTGACATTGAGTCACTAAACTATAGTCATTCACAGAACAAAATAGTTATTCATGCTTTCAATATGAACCATTAAATCTTGCCAATTAAATTTGAGAGTGAATTAATTCATTTAACATCATCTGAGCTCGCAACAATGTTGTTGCATGCTTGCTGTGCTTTGCTTTGCTTTCTCCCTCTTTTTTTTCAAATTGTACCTGGTAATTGATATGCTGGGCCAAGCAGGTTTTAGTAAATCCTGTCTGGGGGAAGAACTTTGCAGGTAATTCCTAGGTCATTATGTGGCTCCCTCAGTTTACAGAGTTAATAATCAATTGCTAGATGGTTATGTGGTTATCAGTAGCATTTTTTGCAACTAAGCAAGCAATGGCTGCTCCCAAAAAGCTGTCCTTGCCTCCTGATGTGTACCAGGGCAGAGTGTGTTGCCTGCCAAGACCAAGGAGATGAGCCTGGAGTAGTATCTTACATTTCCCCTTTGTAGTGGCTGCTGTGCTCCTAGGGACTGGGAGATGTGAGGCAGGCCTGCTTCAGAGATGAAGGGAAAGCAGTCAATACCTCCTGCTTCCTGACAGACTTTGCCTGGCACATTGCTCCTGGGTAATAAATAGGCAGTAGTGCTGTTCAAGTGGCAGAGGAGCACATGCAAGTGAGGTGGAGCAGATGAGATAGGAGGGAATTACCATGGTGGTTTTTGCATAGCTTGATTTTTGATGAGGAGTGAAGAAACCAGCCACGAAAGTGATTTTTTTGTGAGGAGCTGCTAAAAGCTTCCTCTGTGCCTATCAAAACTAATTGCTGGCTCATTCTGAGAATAGACACACTGCTAATCCAATTAGAAAAGCTGGTAATGCCTCTATGATAACATATTTAAGAAAGACAAAACTGTGGCAACTCTTGTTCTTTTTGATGTCCAAGGGGTGATGAGAGCATTGCTGGGCCTTTTACTGGTGGGGCTGCCGGGCCATGCTGCTGGGTGCCATCCCAGTACCGGGAGTGACCCCACAGCCAGCACCAGAAATGGCCCCAAGGCCAAGAGCGGCCACAGCCAGAAGCAGCCATGCGGCCGCTGCCATCTTGGCATGGCCAGCGATGGAATTTGCCTGCCTGGCCAGTTCTAGCCTGCTGCACCACAAACAGAAATGCAAAAGTGGTGGAAGCAGCTTCTGCTTTTCAGCAGCCCACATGAAGAGAGGTGCTAAATGGAGCTGGCACCACAGTGGCCAGCACGACTTGCACAGTGACAATGGGGACCATGTGATCAGCAATGAAAGGCATAGTGAGCAATTCCTCGATGCAGAGCCCAGACAAGATCAACCATTCAATGCTGCAGAACTCTATAAAAACTTTTCAGTTGTTGGAACTTGAGATTAATCTATGGACACTAATTCTCTCCCAAGTCAAAGAAAATGAAAAGGTGAAAACACATGAAGAGAGCAATATGGTGACAATAAGGTCGGTGCAAAGGAGGGAGGGGGAGGGAGGAGGAGGAGGTGCTCTGGGCCTTGGAGCTGAAATTCTTCTTCAAGCTATTGTGAAGACTGTAATACAACAAACTGTTACACTATAATTCATTAAGTGCATGGGGGCATGCAGACTTTATCCGCAGCCCATGAAAAAAAGGTACTCAGGCTGGAGTGTGTGCATGCTGAGAAGCTATGATCTGGTGAGAGGCTTGAACAGAAAGAGAGAATCCTTGCTTTTATACTAGAGCAGCTCATCCTTAAAACACTGTATCCCATGAATCAAATGGCCCATCAAAAACAGTTGTGGGAAGACTGCTTTGCCCATGGGAGGAACTAATGTTGCAGCAGGTTGGGGGAGGACTGCTACTCGTGAAAATTTAAACCACATTGGAAAAGTTCACAGAAAACTTTTAGAAGTTCCCATAGAAAGGACCCCATGGCATAGCAAAAGAAACTCCCTAAGTAAACTGAAGAAAGATTTATTTTTTTTTTAGAAGTAACAAACTGACTGAAAACCCCATGTTTTGTCTCCCTGCACTGTCAGTGGGAAGGAAAGAAGAGCTGGGGGGGCAGAGGGAGGGGGGGGAGGTGCTCTAAAAATTTATTTTAGTTCTCATTATCCTCATTTACTTCTGTTAATAAATTTTTCTTTATACCTTTTAAATTAAATTTTGACCCTGTTTTGTCCTTAAAGTGTTTCTTCCCAATCCTTACCTCAACTCATGAACCCTTTTTTAATTGTTCTTTCCGCCTCCTCTGCTCAACTATAGCAGAGAAAAATGAGTAAATTATTTCTCTGTGGGTACACTGGCATTTAGCCAGTTTTAAACCTGTGATAATTACACAAAGAACCCTGTTACCATCAACTCAAGCTTCTTTTTTATTGTTTCCTTCCAAGAAAGGAAGTGGTTCTTGTGTGCTGGTGGTGGCTCTTTGCGGTCGTCACCACATAACCACAAGCACACAGGAGGGTGAGAGCCCTCATAGATGGCTTCTGGCAGTAGGCATTGGCAGGAAGCTCTCAGGGCTCTCCCAAAGGTCTTGGGAGGGATTTATGTGTGTTTCCTCAAAATTCTGCTTCTTACAGGAAGAGAATGTTTCCTTTGGAGGTTTATTGCAAGATGATGAGGTGAGGAAGTGAATTTTCCTCTGCCATGACCAAAAGAGCTGGTGGATGGGTGGTGTCGGTACAGTCCTGCTTAGTCATGTGGAGAGGAGATGCAAGTATGGTCGGTCAGCCCTTTCAAAGTATGAAGTGGGTTGGGGGTGGCACCCAGTTAGGAGTTAATAATTGACTCTTTTGTGAGTGAAGGATGTACTAATAGTATTTTCACTGCAGGCTCTCTCCCTTATCAGCATAACTGCTTTTAACCTGTTGCATGCTGGTCATTTCAGGGATGATGGGTATCCATGGCCTCATGGAAGAAGCATCTTCTGGTTGAGAAGAGATTGATGTATGTTCTTTGGCTCTATGGCTAACAACTTTTCTTCCCAGCCTGTAGTAGCCTCTATGCCCATGTGCATCCCTTGGCTATTTCAGTCAGTCTCGAACAGCTTATATAGTCCAAGGCCCCTCACATTTTCTGGCTTTTGATCAATTACTGTTTTGGGGTTTTTTTGGTCAGATTTCAGTTTTCTTCCCAGATGTGTTTAAGTGACTTGTTTGTAAAACATCAATGGGAAGATGCAAGAAAAAGTATGGTTACTTTGCACCTGGCTGCAAGCTGTAGCCCTGGTATTAGCAATTCAGATGAAGCAGGTTAGATCCCTTGCTGCCCCCAGTCATCCTGCTCTATATTCAATGTCAAGTGTAAAGTTTGGTATGAAATCTTGAGAGTCTTCCAAGCTGACTAGTTTACTTTTGAGATTATTTATTTGGTTTGGCACAAAATAATTAGCTGAAAACTACTTATCTTAACCTCCTGGAAAAATAGATCGTATTCCAAAACACCTGCTTTCTTCTTAAATATCACAGCTTCTGATCTGTGTCATGTAACATTGACAAAACCACATTTCTGCTTTTACTGTAATTAGAGCTCTGTGTGCTGTGTCGTCCCAGCCTCTGCTCAAGACTTGCTCCCTGTGTGTGAACAAGTGAGGTGGGCAGAGACAGTAGAGAGGGTTGGATTTGAAGCTGGACACCACGTGGACTAGTCGCATGGAGACAGGACACTACTGTCATAGACTCCGGTGGCTTCATTGCCTCAGAATGGTACAGTAGAATTGTGCAAAATTGATCTGTATCTCTGTCTGATCTCCTGGACAGGTCTCGCTGCAGTAGAAGACTGGTCTCAGCTCTATGAGCCCTTGTGTCTTGATGCGAACTGCAGCTATCTTCACTGCAAAAGCTCAAATGTGCAGGCCCAGGTTATCTAATGGGTATGACTAATCCAGCAGTTACTTTGGGTTGCAGTTCACCTGGAAAAGCTCCCCTGGGAGTTGCAGGAAGCAAGGGGGTGCATGTGCATGGTTCCAAGCTTCTGCACGTCCCCTCTCGCCCCTTATTCCTTGCTGCCAGTGCCCATCCATGGTAGGTGATGGTCCTTGGGTGCCACCTTCCCAATGTGATGCAGGCAGAGGAGCTCCTAGGAAGCTCCAACAGCTCTAGCAGAGACAACAGCTTCTCACTGGGCACTCACTGAATCCTAATATGCACATTGGTGATCCATAAACTGAACCAAACAGAACACAGCTCCCTCTCCTCCAGTGATCGACTTGCAAGAGGGGTTACATGCCTGTATGGGAAATTCTGGGCGAAGTGCAGTTTGTGCGGGTTATCTGAGGGCATGGTATCTATGTAGTCAGTCTTATGTAATGTCATGTAATTTTTAAGGGTAAGGGGTATATGAGCTGTGGGTTATTGTTATTTTTAAAAAGGAAAATTGTACTGTAACTCATTTGCATTTTAGTTAATGGCTTTCTGACCTCTTTTCCTTGAAATTGCTCTGGTTTTCCTCCAAAAATTATGCTGGTAGAGAGAAGAGTTCCTGCCCTTTCTTGATGGCAGGCTCTGCTTCAGCTTCTGTGAGGAACAGGCTAAGGGATTGCTGTGGCTGGCAAAAGAAGGCATGGAAAGAAACAGTGAATAAACATTAAAACTGAACAAATAAAAGTGCACATTTTTCACAGCGAGCAGATAAAAACATTGGAGCAATTTTTGTAGGGATTTGAGGTAGTTCCCTTTTCTCTCTGGTCCCTCTGGCTAGCTCTGGACCAGAGGTGGATGGGAAATCCTCATAGACAAAGGTAAAAAAACCAAAGGAGGCTCTTTTCTCCCGTGGGAAAAATGGTCCACAGCCTATTGCAGCATCCACAGGGTGAGAGGAGAAAGAGCGAGAGAGATGGCGAGCACTTTTAAAGAGAGAAAGGGGCGGGGAGGAACAGACCCGTGACCAATGGGACACCGCCAATGGGGAGGGGTGAAAGAAGGGATTCGACCATGTCACAGACCGATGGGGGAGAACGGAAGATACCATAACGACCATGAACAGTGCAACTTAGAAACAAACAGCGCAATGCAACATGGATTTGGTGGGGATTTTTGTAGGAATTTTGTAGAGATTTTAAAGACTTCAAGGCTTTAAATCAAGCCTGCAGGTACTTTGATATGTTTTAAGCAGAACTTGCAGGCTTGATTGACAATTGCCTGAATGAGGTTTTTTGGTCTGTTTTGTACAGCTGGACAGAGCAGATGGTCAGAAAAATATCTCCCTAAGAGATCTGTGTTTAAATAAGCAAACAAACAACCCCTTTGAAAGTGATACCCACATACACAGATGGATGAAAATTACAAGTCCTTAGCAATACTAGAAAAGGAAATATTTGTGTCTGCTGTAACTGACCTGGTTTTGGTATTCCAGATGCAGGCTAATTTGCAGGGAAACATGCTAAACTGTTCATGCTCAGGATGATGTTAATATGTGGCACTTGTTGAGGGAATGACCCCTACAGCCCCATGGTGTTGACAGAAGCAGCCCCTAGTGCTTCCTGACTTTTGGATTCCCACCCACATCTGAGTTAGGCACCAGTGCCTGGATGGGTGCAGAGCAAGGCAGCACATGGAGAGGCTGCGCTTCTCTTTAAACCCAGCTGCCCAACCTGAGTCAGTCTGTATAGCTCTCTGGGAGCTTGGATCAGGCCCCTCTCCCCTATTAGCTAACCTGAGAAGGCCCCAGCCATCCCAGAGAATATCAGTGAACAGTTGAAGCTCTTCATTACAGAAAACCTAATTAGACGTTTATTTTTTATGTGATTTTACATTAATGGCCTGGCAACAAGATTTATTTCTCAACTTCTTTGTTTCACAATGTGGTCTCTTCAGCAATCAATTGATATTTGGTTAGCTTAATAACTATCTTGTTAAAATCAAATTAAATGCTGCTCTGATTTAACTGTATTAAAATAAATGTTGTCATTGTTAATGAAATGCAAATAACTATTTAAATTGTGGCAGTGCTTCATTGACTTGCCACTGTTGGATGGAAGGGTGTTGAAGAACATGCCAGAGAGGCGGAGGATGTCTGGAAGTGCTGAGACCTGGAACCCCTGCCAACACCAGCAGGGCAAATGGAAACCTCCCCAGCTCCAGCAGGTCCTTGGCAATAACTGCAGTGGTGTATGAAAGCAGTTCCTCTGTTTAGATGGTGAAAGTTATAAGATCAGGTATCCTATCTGATATGCCCACTGGGCTAGGAATTAAAACACTCTGACTATGAGCATCTAAAAGCAGATGGAGATCCCTCATGTCTAAATAAATAACAATGAGTTAAAATGAGGGATCCTCGAGCTTTCCCTGCAGTATGGGGCAAAGCCTGACAGAACATTGGCCTCTGTGCTTATTCATTTCCTGGCACTGTGTGTTCCCATGCACAGAGGCCTGAGCTCACTGCCTTGGCAGACATGGATAGAGGCAGGGATAGCAAGAGGACTCCTCTGCAGGTTTCTGCTGTGCAAGTGCTTGCCCCTCTCACCTCATTATAACACCACTGGCAAGTACCAAGCATAGACATGGAAAAAAGAATCAGTGTGGTCTGCAAATAAGGATTTATGAGCAAACAAAGCAGCTTGCTTGTCTCTGCTGTACCTTGGGTATGTTGCCACACACCAGCAGATTGTGGATCTCTGCAGACCTTTCCATCCCTGAAAATGGAAAGAATGGTGCCCATACAAAAGTTATAATGTGTTCAGAGTTTTCCACTGATATGGATGCCTACGTGAAATAGTAGAAATAGCAGCTAAAATTAGCTAGAGCTATTAGGAGAGAAGTCCTAATGTGTTGCCAAAGCTTTAAGCTTTAAGTTTCAGCTTTAAGCTGAAACTATGCAATCTGAAATGCGTGGTGGGTAGAGTTGATCCAGCTTCCTTTTTGGTGGGCATGATACCACTTGTGACTGCGGCAGGAGCCAGAGCAGGGCTGCCCAAGTGAGAGAGAGAGAGAGAGGGGTGAATGCAAAGGTCAACCACAATTAGGGTCAAGTGTACATCCCTGTGTTCAGAGGGGTCTGTGTGCTGCCCAGAACAATGGAGAAAATTAATAAAATGGTGCTGCACAAGCAACTGTTCTTGTCTTTTGTTTAAATGTGCAAATAAGTTGTTCAGTTATATCACTAGTGACCAAATTTGTATGCACAAGTCCTTTTCACTGAGTTACAAGTACTGCAAGGACAGTTGCCTGTACAAAACTGGATCAATGCCTGCAGAGAAATCCTTGAAATAACTACGTCCAAAAAAGGATTGGCCACAGGGTGCGTTCCCAGCCTTTTTCTCTGAAAGCATGAGCACATCCAGGCATTTAATATTTACACAAACATGTAAGCAGTTAACTGGGAAGCAAAGTCCTAAAACAAATCATGGTGCAGTTTGTAACACTTGGATTTTTGCTCATATGTGTTACCAGTTATTGACACAAGTGCAAGGAGCACATGTGCATGCGGTAGGGAGGCATTATTCCAGATGAAGTACTGTACTAGAACTGCATTACCTTCACAGTTCAGATATACATGCATTTTAACACAGGCATGATTTAAAAAAAATATTTTCTTTTCTTTTCATTTCTGGATATAATGATGCAAGAGATCTGAGCCTGGGGGATATAATAG
This sequence comes from Toxostoma redivivum, assembly GCA_013397375.1. Classification (NCBI taxonomy): domain Eukaryota; kingdom Metazoa; phylum Chordata; class Aves; order Passeriformes; family Mimidae; genus Toxostoma; species Toxostoma redivivum. The sequence goes on along the minus strand of VXBI01008043.1, from coordinate 42,275 downwards.
ATAGAATGAAGAAATAGGGAAAAAAAAAAAAGGAGTTAGGTTTAGCTCAGTATGAAGTGTGCAGAGATTTAGACTTGGTGTGGTTTTTAATAAACTTAGATGAGCAACATGGCTTGTGTTATATTAAACTCTAGTGCTCAATGTTTCATGTGATTTTCCAGCAGTTTTTGTTTATTGAATTTCCTACTTAGATTTTTAGTGAAAAGCAAAGATTATGAAACATCCTGTTTTTAATTCTAATTTAATTGCATGCAATTAGCTAAATACATAATTTACTACAACTCCAGCTAATATAGAGTTAAATTTAATTTTTTCAATAGTGTGCCAAATGACATATTAATAATTTTTGATATCATTAGCATTTGATTGCAAAATATTTGCATACTGTTTATTAGGATGTGATATGATGCATTTCTTCATTGGTTGACTGTGTAGGTGACTAAGGATTATGAAATAATTCTCAACCCATACCCTGGATTTTAAAGCTTCCAGATTTGTTTGTTTATTTTAGAAAATAATAAAGTCAAGTTCCTGACACTGTTTTTGTGGTATGATTTTCTAGAATAAGTGGATTCAGCCTCATTCCTGTCCTGACTACACTTTTGTAATTATATCTGAACCCTAGTTCCCTGAAATTTGGTTTCTTTACTGTTGGGGGTTGAGTTTTTTCCTTTTCTTTCTGTAGATTTTTTTCCCATTGTTATGCTAAGAATTTGTGGCTACACCCTAGCTCAGATAACTAGGGTAAGGTTTCTCTCGCAGGGGATGGGGAGAGGGGGAATACTGGAAACGGAGAGGTGCGGGCAGCTGCCTGCTCTCTCGCGCTCCCACTCATCTGGCTTGGAGAAGGACAGTCGCTAGAAACTCCGCCCTGCTCCGCTCCGAGCTGCTTTCCTTGGCTGTGGGACCCCACACCAGCCTGCTCGGATGCTGTCCCGCACCTCCTGCTGACTCCAAGCCTCCTGTTTGGCACACCGGGACCGACACTGCCCCGGAACCCGTGAGCAGCGTCTCTCTCTCCTCCGCCCTTACCATCTGGGACTCAGCCGCCATTACCGCAGCACCCCTGCACCCACGTGCAATAGCTGCATCTCTGCTCACCGGGTGCTGGCCAGCGCTGTCTGCCAGCTGGCATGGTAACTGCATCACAGAGGAAAGGTCCCCACAACCGAGAGAACTGTTGTTGTGTTTCTGCTCTGTTGTTGATTTCGTAGTTACTGTTATTGTGGTTTGTTTGCCTTGTTATATATAGATAGATATAGATATAGATTAGATATAGATATAGATACAGATATCAGTAAAGAATTATTATTCCTCCCCCCCATATCTTTGCCTGAGAGCCCCTTAATTTCAAAATTATAATAAATTGGCGGGAGGGGGGTTTCTTAGCAGATACCTGTCTTTCAAACCAAGACATTTACTCTTCTGTATTTTTCAATCTGCCAAGAATGATGAGGGCCAAATTGATCCTGCCTTGAGAATGAGGGGCTGGAGTAAATGATCTCTGTAAGGCCTTTCCAACCCTGTTTTCTTTGATCCTGCATAGTTTGGATCATGGTGGAACAAAAGCAAACTGATGTCCACACTTGGCTGCCACATCTATACTGAAAAAAAGAAAGTAGTGCAGCTCCAACCATCACTCGGGGGTTTTATAATGATTGTACCAGTGAGCAGGGCTTTCTCCTGGCTTGGGTGTTACTGCCACCGCCCTGAGGGATTTAGTACTGGGTTGAATCCCTAGCCTCCAGGCATTTCACTGAGTCCTGAGATTCTCATTGCCTCCCAGCTGGAGGGGGGCTGCTGTGGTTCCTCTCTGTGCCGAAGGCACTTTGCTGCAGGGCCTGGAACATATGGCATTAGACAGTAATACATTGTGCTGCAGTTGCGGAGAAATTGGAAGTGTTGCCTGGTGTTGTGCAGCACAGCAAACCAGCAGCAGCTTGTGCCAAGGTGGGTCAGCCACCAGTGTGCTGGAAATATCAGGATAATATTGCAAGAGAGACTTGAGGTTCTAGATTTCATCCTAGGTTTGAATTTTGTCTCTCCTAGCCCTAGGGATGGCTCACTTCAGAGCTTTGGTCTGGCCCAAAAGCAATGACGGGAAGCATTTGTTAATTTAAAATGTTAATTAAAATGACATTTGGCTTTCTAGGGCTACCCAGTATCTGGGCTTGCCTTTCCAGGGCTACAAGTACTTCCATATGTAAAAACATCTTTTTCAAGAGTAATAGTGATCTGTCACTTGTGCTGTCTTCAACGTGGAAGCAAAAACAAACAGGAAACCTTAGGGATGAGGGTCAGGCAGGAACATAGGTTCTGGCAACTGGTTGGAAACATTTAATAATATTGACTAATTTAGAAAAATCAAAATGAAGTGTTACTTTAGCTGTGGTGCCAAGTTCTGGACTGAGTGGCCTGAAGGCTGGAGCTCCTACATGTGATGAGCAGAAGCTGCAGCAAAGCAGTAGGACTCTGTATTTATGCAATACTATGACATTGTGATTTGCTTTGAAAATAACTACAAGTCGCTGCAACTCAAGAAATGCACTAATTGTGCCCCAGAACTGCCTTTACTTTTCTCAGGGATCACCTCTGAAAACAGGGGAGTTTAATCTGTGTTTTTCTGGAGTCTTTGGGCTGGATACCTGTGTTTCTACTAGTTGTAACCCCAGACAGGCAAAAGACTGTTTGACAACTGTGGGACATAATGATGACCTCATGGAGGAAGAACAATTGCTTTGGGTTTCATTGTGTCCTTCTGGATATTTGTTCAAAAGTACAGTTACAGGTCACTTGTGGAGGGTTTCTTTATTTCTTCCCTTCTTTCTTTGTCTCATTTAGAGTCTTGAGACAAAACTGTTGAGCAACAGAGCTTAATAGAGTGGAAAGTAACAGCAAAGAGTGAGCAGAGAGAGGTGAGGTGAACATGAACTGGTTTCTGCAGTCTTTGACAGCTCATCTGATGGGAATAATGAGTAATTTATGCTGCATTCCCCACTTCAGATTATCAAGTGGCTAGACTGAAGCTGGGAAACAATCCAGGTCCAAATCAGATACAACAAAGGGGATATTTGTAGTCCTTTGTGTATTCCTTTATTTTACTCATTTTTATTAATTTCCTGATACTGAAATTATTTAGGGGGGTCTGGAAGGGAAGACATCCCACACTCTGTTCTCATAGTAGTCGCTCAGGGGGTTGGGATCAGCACATTCATTGGCAGGCTTGTGAGACTGCACTGTGAGGTTCGGATGAGATTCAGCATCAGGTACTCTGCCCTGCAAGTGTCAGAATCCGTCATGTCTTTGACTGAGTCCACTGATCAGCGAAAAGAAACTGAAGAAAAAAAGTATTTAGGTTTAGTTTACCAGTAGGGAAGGTTCACTGTGAAATACCACCAAATCATTTGCTGGTCTACAAGCAAGTCAGTGTGCCTCTTCAGATCCAGGCTGACACTCAGTTCTGCTTTGTTCCAGAATCTGGGCTTCCAGAGGATGGCTGCCTCCTTGGTAGAAAGCACAGCAAGGGCAAAACTGGAGTCCCTGTCCCTGCAGTCTGAGCCCATACAGCAGCTCCTCTCCAGCTGTGTCGGGCAAAAAAAGCCTGAATTCAAAACCTAGTGTCTGTGTGTGCAATCCCATCTCACTCACAGAATCAGCATTGCTGTGGATGTCTTGTCCTTCCCTAGGGAAGGATGAAGGTCAGAGAAGAACTTGGCCAGGGATATGACTTCTCACAGCTGGCCAGGGCATGCTGAAGACAAATTATCATCTTGGAACAGTTGAAAGAAAAGCAATTAAACCTCAGTAAATTCAGAAAGCAGTGTTTTCCTTGAAAAGCTTCAGAAAAAAAGCTAAAGGAGAATGTGGAGGCACAGGGCCCAGTGAAGGCCATGGCCCTTCCCTGGAGGGGAAGCCCTGAAGACAAAAAACCTACTGTTCTCCCCCAAAGAGGTAAATTTAGGTGGGTTCCTTTTCTGTTTATGGCAAAGAGAACATCTCTCCCACTGAAATGCTGTTCAGTTGTATGTAGATACTTTGTACCCCATTAGCTCTCTCACTTTGTTCTGCCCCTGAACCCTCAGATCATGGCCTCTGTTGCTCTACCCAGCCCCTTGCTTTCTCTTTATAAACCCTGCTCCCTCAGACCTTTTCAGTCAGTTTTTGTCTCTGGGTCCCTTCACAGAAGAAGAATAAAGGTCTCTGTGGAACCCCATATGAAGGCTCCGTCCCTTTCTTCAGTGTCACCTGCAGCAGCAGCTCACAACTGAGCTGAAATCACTCAGTGGCAGCAGATGTGCCTGTGCCACCAGGATGTCCTTTTAAGGATGCTTCTCTGGGCAAGTTGCAGCGCTCTGACCATCACTACCTGCTGTGACAGGGGAATGTGGTACTGAAGATTCTAGATGCTGACCCCATCAGCTGCTGCCTCAGAAATGGTCATCTCAGCCACATCCCTACTCTCACAGTGCAACTACTCTGTGTAATGGAGATACTTACATGGGTCAGGATGATGCTCCGTGACTTGAACATGCCAGGAAAGCTGGGGTGACCTGTTCAGACCCCTGGGAGTTCTGCAGCTCTCTTAGTCCTGCTGGCCCTCCTTACTCTTTGGAAGGGTTTGTGCAGCTGAGTTCTGGTTGCTTAAATACAAATGATTCACAGTAGGCTGGGAAATGTCTCCTGTTCTGTGAAAACAAAAAGAACCAGCAAAATAAAAAAAAAAAACCTTAGAGGCCTTTTCCTACTGCAACTATTCTAGTACAAGGGGTTAGGATAACCTTTATTGGTGGGGGGGAAAAGGAATTTTGGCTGGCAGTATATTTTGCCTGTTTTGCTGCTAATGAAATCACATGCTACCATAACGCTTAAGGGAATATCACCTTACAGATTGTAAATAACTTTTTTGAGTAACTATCAAACAAATTTAAATGTGTCCTACTTACATTATTTACATGAGCTAGGATTATTGGAAGTAGTGTTACTTTTCCATTGGAAATCTTTATAGGAAATTTAACATTTCTATTAGTTTCTGAACATGTATGTTCTTGGCAAAAAATATGCCATCTGTTCCTCTGATACTGTCCAACTGCAATCCTTTTATGCCATTGTGCCCATCTTTCATAGACAACATTACTCACTCTGTTTTATACTAGTGTGTCTAGAAATAGGTTTAGAATTAAGTTTAGAATGCTGACCTCCAGTCAGCCTTATTTGGCATTAATCTTCTTTGGCAGTGGAGGCAACCAGCTTGCTGCCAGTTGCTGGCAGGTCTCTGCAAAACACTGGAGTTTGTGTCAGTTTTGGGATTTGAAAATGGGTACAGTATTCAAGGGAGAAGTATCATAAGTTTCTTTAAGATGAGTGAGCACCCTTAACATTTAACGCAGCTCTTATGTTGGGCCCTCTGAACTCCCATGAGCATTTGGTAGCTGCTAAGAGAGGAAAATGAAAGTGAATCATCTGTTTTTACAATTCTTATGGCAATTCACTGTGCTAGCATCTCAGTATCTCACTTTGTCTGTAAAATGGACAAATTGCTCATCTGGACACTCCACCACAGAGTAATGAAGTTTATCTAATATCCTGCAGTGATAATGTAAGGATAGCAACTGCCATCAAAAGGGCTGAAAATGTTGAAAGGAGAAATTTTTATTCTGTTTTTGTGAGTGGGGGAAGTGAAACAGAGAATGGCGATGACCTGTCAGAGAGGGCAAGTGGCAGGAGCCAGGTTTCCTGACACTCCCTGCTTCTCCTTTGGGGCATCAAGTGTGAAGTCAGAAGAAGCACTAGGGACACTGCCATAACACAGGAGTCTTCTTACACCTCTTGACATACTGTGGCTCTGTAAGCAGCACATATCTGTAAGATATTGGCTTGCCTCTGTGCAGGAGTAGCTCCTGCAGAGCCTCCCTGGGGCTTTGTGGATGAGATCACCTGAATTTTCCCTTCTGGATCAGAACTGGGTCTATCATAAGAAGATAAATATCTGCAATTGTCTTCTCTAGAATTTGATATTAGGATTTTCATAATGCCGTTGCTTATACATGATTCCTCACCTTGTTCTCCTTTTATTAATATAAATCTACTTTTTCTCTCCTTTTAAGAAAAAAGCTAGTATTTCTTTCCATTCTACACAAGCTAAGCCTAGAATACCTGCAGCTAGCTGAAACACTATTAATAAAACCTCTACATTTTACAAAGAGTTGAAGGCAAGATGATGTAAAATTCAAATATAAGTACTTGAAAGCCAAACTAGCCTTTGGATAGCTATGGGTAATTCTTTCTGTCCCATAAAATACTGGTAGTTCATACTGGTTTTCATACTTTAGTTGCTGGGATTTCATACCAATTATGCTATTTATTTAAAATAACAAGCTATATGAGTCCATCTAATTTCCAAGAACCCTATTGCCACAGTTCATTACAAGCTATAATTAGTGACAGGATTACATTGTTAATGTGTTCAGGTATTCTGAATATTAGACCTACCTTTTGTGTGTGGTTCTCCTTTCTTGTTACCTGGGAGTTGTCTGCTTATATTCTATCACCTCAAATTTTTACCAACCAGAAATTTCACGCTTGTAAAACAGGCATGCTGTTCTGTTATAGTGAATCTATGGCTTTGCTCTTAGTCCTCTTTCTATATGTTATTAAAAATAAAATATTTTCTACATACTGCATGGGTGTTGTTGCTGATTAGAAGTTTGCATTGTGGTTTTGTACTGGTTTGAAAAAGCAAAGCCAGTGAGACTTCAAGTCAGTAATACAATTTTAATAGGAAAAAATAGAATACATGCAATAATACAAAATAAGACCACTGACAGAGTCAGAATACAACCTGACACCCTGCCAGTCAGGGTGTTGGTGCAGTCCGATTAAATGGTGGCTGCAGTCCTCCTGGATGACAGATGTGGTTCTGTTGAAGCAGTGCTCCTGGAGAAGGTGCAGTTTTCCTCCGAAGTTCCAGCGATGATGTGGAAAAGCCTGTTTTTTTCCTCTGGAATCCAGGGGAAAAGGCCACTTTAGTGTTCTAAATCTTGGTTTTTATTTAGGTAGGAAAGGCATAGCTCCTCCCCGTGGCTGGAGCATCTCCCAATGGGATGATGTAATCTTATCAGTCAGGCAGTGGGGCTTAATGGCCCATTAACAGAAGATATCTCCCATAGAGATAAGGATCAGCCCTTCTCTTGTTTCAACAGATGGTGATAGAATACATTTTGAATTATAAGCCAGGACAGATTTGAACGGAATCCTCAGTACAAGAAAGTAAAAGTTTGCTGACAGCTTGCAGCTATATGGCATGTTTCTTTGAAGTTAGAGGTGAGAGGGGAAGATACAATGATGGATCTTGGCATCCTTTTGGACAAGGATTGAGTGATGGATTAGATTTTGGTCTCTAGAAGACTGAGTTTTGTTTTCTAGTGCAAGCTGGTGTTGGCTTAGACTATGTTAAGATGCTCAGCTGAATTTTTGGCCAACTTGTGATATAGATCTACTGTTCTGATTAGTTTGTAACATCCCTAGAGTATGGTTTAACTTTCCCACTAGCTCATACTTTCATTAAGAAATCATGTATTTACATGGGGTTTACATCCAAAATTTATGGCTCCAGTTTCAAATTCTACAATGAGAAGTCAGCAATTGTCAGGTTTGCTGTGGCTCCTTGAAGGTGTAGGACAGTACATACTACCCTGCAACAGCTGCAGAGGCTTGTTAAACAGTGAGGGCTTGTGGTCCTAGAGATTTGGCAGGTTAATTCACATGAGAAACACTTTAGTGTTTTAGGTGCAAGAAGTGTAAATCACAGAATGATTTTGGTTCTAAGGGACCCTAGAGATTATCTTGTTCCAACTCCCTTGCCATGGGCAGGGATACCACCCACTAGTTCATGTATATATAAGTAGTTATATCTAGGCATGAAGTGGTTACCCTTTCTGCTTAAATGCAGTCTTCAGAAATGTGTGCACTGCCCCACACAATTGGTAGAACAGTCCTTTCATGGAACTCTGAAATACTGGATTGGAAGTATAGTAGCAGGGTCTTGTGGTTTGGCACTGGCCCAATGCCAGGCACCCACAAGAATTGCTCACTCACCCTCCTCTGCCACAGCTGGGCAGAGGAAAGAAAAACAACTAACATTTTTTGAGTCAGATAAGGACTGGGAGAAAACACTTCAAGGGCAAAACATGCTCAACTTAACGTTGCAAAGTGAATTTATTACTAACAGAACCAGAGGAGGATAATGAGAAGTAAAATGAGCCCTTAAAGACCTTTTTCCCCCAAGCCCCTCCCTCCTTTCCACCAATAGTACAGGGAGACAGGACATATGGGGGTTTTGGTCAGTTCATCACCAAGATTTTCTTCACCGCTCTGGGAGAGGAGTCCTTCCCCTATGAGACCATGGGGTCCCTCCCATGGGAGACAGCCCTCTGTGAACTTCCCCAGTGTGGGTCCACTCTCACGAGCAGCAGCCCTACTGCACCTTTTACAAGGTGCGCCCCTCCCAGCATGGTGTCGCTGGTGGTTCGGGGGCGGGGCAGGGGTCCCCAGGTGGCTTTTCGCAGCCCTCAGCGACACAGAACCGGCTAGCCGTACCCAGATAGTTCGTTGGCCTGCTGAGCTCCATGAACCAGCAGAGTGAAGAGACCGAGATACGTAGCAAGCACAAATCTGTAGTTTATTCGCTACAGAGGTATCCTACTAATGCATCCAAAGTTTAAAAGTTTCCAGAGGTTTATATATATTTTAGGGGTTTTACAATTTGCACCAATTACTAAAGGGTTTCTAAACCTAACCAGTCCCTAAGGGATTTTACATTCAAAGTCAGCCTATTGATGCTAAAAGAAAATGGACCAATAATATTAGTAAGAGATATCAGGGGGGTCTGCATTCCATTTCTAAATTGTCACCTAGCCAGCAGTTTCTTATCTCTATGAAATTATTCTCCATGGGGACCTTTCTAGGGATTCAGGGAGATTGTCTGTTTTGGGAGTATTTTCTGCTCCATCCACAGCGTGGGTCACTCTTCCATGGGGTACAGTCCTCCAGGGACAGGCTGCTACAGCAGGGCCCCTCTCTCCACCGGGTCTTCCACTGGATCACAGCCTCCTCCAGGCCTCAACCTGCTCCTGCATGGTGTGTTAGGATGCAATACAAGATGTAACCAAAAGTATGTATTCTGTTACCATCTGTTAAAACCAGATGTTCTTCATCTCTTCCATGACCCATCCCTCATAACCTCAGAGAGATATCTTCTGTTAATGAGCCAGCTGTTAAAACCAGGTGGGGCAGTCTTCTTTATCTCTTCCATAACCCATCCTTCCTCCAGGAAGATATCTTCTGTTAATGGGCCATTGGGTCTCACTGTATGACTGATAAAATTACATCATCCCACTGTGGGATACTCCACCCAGGAGGAGGAGTCAAGCATTCCTACCTAAATATAATCTGATATTTGGAACATCACAAGAAGCCGTTTTCCACTAGATTCCCAGAAGAAGACCAGACCCTTCTACACCACCACTAGACCTCCAGAGGAAAACTACACTCTTCTACAGGAACACTGCTTCAACAGAACCACATCTGTCACTCCAGGAAGACTTCAGCCACCATTTAATCAGACTGCTAGCAGCACCCTGACTGACGGGGTGTCAGGTTATATTCTGACTGTCAGAATGTTTTTGTACTATTGCATTTTTATTTTAATTTTCCTATTAAATTGTAGTTCTGACTTGGGATCTCCCACTGGTTTGTTTCCAAACCATCACGTGTTTTGGCGTCCAATATGAGGCCCAAGGGCATTGAGAGAAAAAGGAATAACAGTTATTGAGTAACCTAACTTTTTTTTTTCTGTGCAGGATATAGAAACTTCGTTAGGTGGCACCTGTGGTTTAGCTTAGCCTGGTTCAGGTAGCACGTGGTCACAGCTATATTTCTCCCATTTGCAGCCCCTTTTCTCAACATGGGTCCTATAACTAAGACTATTGTGGCTGTTTTCCAGTTTGCTTTATGGGTTAATAAAGTGAGGAATTAATGGATTTTTTTACTTCCTCTGGAAGGTGGCACATGGATACAGGGCTATCACACACTAACTGTATGTTTTTGGGGTTACTTTAATAATGGTACCTACTGTGAGGAAATTACACTGGTGAAAGTCTTCTCCCAGCCCTTCACCCAGCTCTTTGGGCCTACCCCGCTAATTTTCAAAGGGTTCAAATCTTTAAATGCCAATGATATCCCACAGTAGCTGATGTTGCTGATAGGCTTGCTCTATTTAGCATTTAGAGATAAGTGGAGATTGACTTGGATAACCACCCTGATACCTACCCCAGAGAACAGGGATGCTACCACAGAACCTGACGTGGACCCAGAGACTAGGACTACTGCCCCACAGCCCACCTCAAAAATGAACCACCCAGATTGGGTAGGGGTTCTGGTGAAGGAGATACATGAGATGGACCAAATGCTGAAGCAGTACACTTCCCCAGCTGGTGAGAAACCCTCCCCCTGCCTCAAAGAGGGAGAGTCTGATGGTGCAGTAGTGGAACCCACAGATGTTACAACTGTCCAGGTTCCAGCTGAACCACAAGGGCAGTCACAGCCAGAAGTAGTCACCCCTGTAGTAAAGAAGAAGTCTAAGATCAAATCAGCACACCCAGTTAATAATGATGGGAAACGAAGATGCTCACACCCTGCAGGAGAGCCAGAGGCTGAGATCATCACCGAGTCCCTGTCATACGACAGTCTCTGTAATCTGCAAAAAGACATTGTACGATGGGGGCGTGAGGCTTATACAACCTGGATACTTCAGGTCTGGAGCCTTATAAGTTCAGGCGTGCAACTAGATAGTAGTGAGCCAAAGTATTTGGGACCCTTGACCCAAGACCAGGGTGTGGATCAGGTGTTCGTAAGGGAGCCAGGGCCCCTTTCCCTCTGGGAGCGACTTTTAATAAGTGTAAGAGAGAGGCTTGTTCACAGAGAGAGAGAATGTAGGAGGACCACCATAGAATGCGATAGAAGATCCTTGAGGAGGGGATCCAACAGCTGAGAGAAGTGGCAGTAGTGGAGGTGCTCTTTGGGAGGGATGGACAGCATGACAATGACCCCAACAAGGTCAGGTGCACAAGGCATATGTTGTGGAATCTGGCAAAGCTAGGGCCATCTTAATACACCACCTTCATTGCAACAATTAATGCTGATAACAACCAAGAGGCAGTGGGTTCTGTTGCCAACAAGCTTAGAAATTATGAGAGTATGATCAATGGCCCAATGCAGATTCATATCTCTGCTGTAATTAAGATGCTCCAAGAGGAGATGAGGGAAGAGGTGAGGAGGAACAGATCCCATATGGCACCAGTGCGAGTCACAGGCCCCAAAGTCAGAGCCCAACATCCCCCAGCTAGAAAGAGAGGGTACACCCCACAAGCTAACCTGGAATTCCTTTTTCATGACCTTGGGAAGACATGAGAAGGTAGGATGGGAAACCCACTTCTGTGCTGGCAGCATAGATGCATCAACTCAAGCAGGGAACCAAGAGAGTTCCACTAAAGCCTCAGCCTCCCATGACCAAGCTGTCAGGTATTACAGAAGGGAGGATGATCTGTCAAATCCCCTTGAAGGAAACTCTAGTATGTATGCCCAGGAAAGAAATGATACCAGGGCCAGAGGAGCCCTCCCTCTAGACAGGGAAAGGCACAGGAAAACTGGGTCATTTGGACGGTGTGGATCTGATGGCCTGACACTTCAGAGCCACAAAAATATGAAGCATTAGTTGATACTGGTGTGCAGTGTACCCCATCGGGACATGTTGGGGCAGAACCTGTTTTCATTGCTGAGGTGTCAGGGGGATCGCAGGAATAAACTCTGTTAGAAGCTGAGGTGAGCCTTACTGAGGAAGAGTGGCAGAAACATCTTATTGTGACTGGCCCAGAGGGTCCATGTATTCTGGGCATAAACTTCCTCCAGAAGAAGCTATTACAAAGACCCAAAAAGACTCAGGTGGGCTTTTGGAATAGCTGCTGTGGCAGCAGAGGGCATTAAGCAGTTGAGCACCTTGCCTGGACTATCAGAAAACCCATCTGCAGTAGGACTCCTGACGGAGGAAAAGCAATGAGTACCAATTGTCACCTCGGCAGTGCACCACCATCAGTATCAGACAAATCAAGATGCTGGAATTCCCATCCACAAAATGATCTGTGAGCTGGAGAGCCAAAGGGTGATCAGCAAAACCCACTCACCCTTCAACAGCCCCATCTGGCCTGTGTGTAAATCTGAAGGGGAATGGAGATTGACTGTGGACTATCGTGCCTTGAATGAAGTGACTCCACCGCTGAGCGCTGCCGGGCCGGACATGCTGGAGCTGCAGTCCAAGCTGGAGTCCAAGGCAGCAAAGTGGTACGCCCCCATTGACATCGCCAATGCATTTTTCTCCATTCCTCTGGCAGCAGAGTGCAGGCCTCAGTTTGCTTTCACATGGAGGGGTGTGCAGTAGACCTGGAACCGACTGCCCCAGGGGTGGAAGCGCAGTCCCACCAGCTGCCATGGACTGATCCAGGCTGCACGGGAAAAGAGTAAAGCTCCAAAACATCTGCAATACATTGATGACATCATTGCGTGGGGTAACACAGCAATAGAAGCATTTCAGAAAGGAGAGAAGACCATCCAACTTCTCCTGGAAGCAGGCTTTACCATCAAGAAGAGCAAAGTCAAAGGACCTGCCCAAGAGATCCAGTTCCTGGGGGTAAAAATGGCAAGACAGACGCATCAGATTCCCACTGAGGTCATCAAGAAGATCACTGCAATGTCTTCACCAACCAGCAAGAAGGAAACACAAGCGTTCCTAGGTGCCATAGGCTTTTGGAGGATGCACATTCCTGGATACAGCCAGATTGTGAGCCCTCTCTACCTGGTCACCTGCAAAAAGAACAATTTCCACTGGGGAGCAGCAAACCTTTGCCCAGATCAAGCAGGAGACCACTCATGGGGTAGCCCTTGGCCCAGTCAGGACGGGACAAGAGGTGAGAAATAAGCTTTATTCTGCATCTGGGAACAAGGGTTTGTCCTGGAGCCTTTGGGAGAAAGTACCTGGAGAGATTCAAGGCTGACCTCTGGGATTCTGGAGCCGAAGTTGCAGAGGGTCCAAAGCCAACTACATTCCCACAGAGAAGGAAATCTTGGCCACCTGTGAAAGAGTTCAAACTGCCTCAAAGGTGACTGAAGCACAACTCCTTCTGACACCCCAACTACTAGTGCTGAAGTGGATGTCTAAAAGAAAGGCTCCCTCTACCCACCATGCCACCAATGCCACATAGAGCAAGTGGATTGCCCTCATCACACAGTGCACCCATATTAGAAACCTGAATTGCCCTAAGATTTTAGAAATAATTACAAACTGGCCAGAAGGTGAAAACTTTAATATCACTAATGAAGAAGAGCAGGAACAAGTGACAAGAACAGGAACAAGCTGAAGAAGCTCCACCATACAACCAAATGACAGCAGAAGAAACACAATACACTCTCTTTATGTTCTTGTTGCATCATAGGGATGAACCGGAAATGGAAAGCAGCCATATGGAGCCCCACACAACAAGTCGCAGAAGCCACTGAAGGGGAAGATGGATCAAATCAACTTGCTGAACTCAAAGCCATTCAGCTGGCCCTAGACATTGCTGAAAGAGAGAAGTAGCCAAAGCTCTACCTTTATACTGATTCGTGGATGGTAGCCAGTGCTCTGTGGGGTTGGCTAGAAAGGTGGAAAAAGGCCAGCTGGCAGTGTAGGGAAAAACCAATCTGGGCTGCTGATAAGTGGAAAGACATTGCCACTCAGGTAGAGAAGCTACCTGTAAAAGTCCTTCATGTAGATGCCCAAGAGTCAGGTAAGGAGCACCAAAACAATGAGCAAGTAGATCAAGCTGTTAAGAGGTGTCACAGATAGATTTAGATTGGCAACACAAGGGAGAATTGTCCTTAGCTTGATAGGTCCATGGTACCTCAGGTCATCAGGGCAGAGATGCCACCTATAAGTGGCACCACTGATGGGGTGTCAGGTTGTATTCTGACTATCCGTGTTTTTGTACTACTGCATTTTTATTTTAATTTTCCGATTAAATTGTAGTTCCAACCTGAGATCTCTCACTCATTTACATTCAAACCACCATACATGGCCACCTTCTTTATGGGCTGCAGGTAGATCTCTGCATTCCCCGTGGATCCCCATGGGCTGTAAGGAGACAACCTACTTCACCATGGTCATCACCATGGCCTGCAGAGGAATCTCACCACCAGTGTCTGGAGCATCTCCTCCCCCTCCTTCTCCACTGACGTTGGTGTCTCCATGTTGTTTCTCTCACATGTTCTCACCGCCTCCTCTTCTCTGACTAGAAGCAAGCCCAGTTTTGGCCCACAGCATGTCCATCTTTAGAGCCATCAATGATTGGCTCTGCTGGACATGGTGGAAACTTCTAGAAGCTTCTCAAAGGAGTCATCTTTATGCCCCCCCTGCTACCAAAAACCAGGCTGTGCAAAACCAGTACACAGGGGGAGTAGCATTTGCCACAATCATAAGACAGTATTCAAATAATAGGTTCTTCACCAGAATTTATTTCCAATGGAAACCTAATGCAGATAATCTAAACAGGACTTGCAGAAGATTTTTAGTCCCTACATCAAGATGATCAAGACAGTTTCAGTTCAAGTGAAAAGAAACCCTCATTCTGAGCCCTATATTAACATATTTTTCACTTCTTTCTTTCCAAGTTGACCAAACTGAAAACTATCTGCCTCAGAGTTTCAGAGTCAAGATTTTGTGCCAAGATTAGCTATAAAGTGGGTCAACTATACAAAGCTGGTAATTTATGTGAATATGGGATTTGTACCAATTTGTTGTTATCTAAAATGACTAATGTTTCATACAAACAAATTTCTGCTTGTGGATTCCTGTGAGAGTGGCAAATACTGCTTTTGTACCAACTGCTCATGGGTGACTGGTGACTTCAGCCAGGAAGGCCTGCCTTCCTCCTTGGGCACTGATGGTTGAGGTGAGGAAAGGCAGAGTGCTCCGTGTGCTGTAATCCTTGCACTTTACAGCCTGCCCGGCACCTAGCCTTCAGACACCGTTCCAAAAACCCTGCTTTTTGCCAGGGAGCTGGGGAGGATATTGTGCAGATTTGGCTCTGTCAGAAAAACAATTTTTGATGATTTATGTTGTTAGTGTGATTTTGAAATTGCCTCCGCTACTGATACTTTGTTGCTAGCATCCCGTTGCAAGTGACTACCTGTAGCATGTCATTTCTTAGTCTCCTCTCTGTTCACTATTGCCAGTTAATTAAAGCATGCTTCCATGTATTTAGTCAAGTCCTCTAATTAACGTGTTCTTCAGGCTGAGGTCAGATGGAACAGCCTGTCTCTGGTAACAGCAGGGCGTGTTCCAGTGGAATACACACTGCCGCCGCCAAGGGGGACGGGAATAGTGACGGGGTATCAACCGCCCCGGTAGGGCGAGAGAGGGGCTGAGAGCATCCCGCACCCATTCATTGTCAGCCATCACCACCTAGTGGCAAAAAGGCTCAGTCTGGATTCATGTGCCAGCTTACGTGTCTCTTGAAAAACTGTTTTTGCCTAAACCCGAATTTTCAAGAAGGGTAATTTGCCGATCTTATCCTGGACTCACACCAGCTTTTATAACTATGCAAGATTTTCTTCCGTGCAAATAATCGGTTCTGCCCCCTGCAAACTGACATCTAAGCTGGCTCATATATGTTGTCTTCTGGACACCTCAACTGTGTACACAGTTGAAATCGAAGTGTTTTATTTACATTTTTCTCAGAAAGTGAACTGCCCTTTGACATCACCCAGACTCATACACTCAGATTCACAGCACCAATCCTGAAATCCAAGGAGATGGGTGTCTGTGGTGTGGGTTTTCATCTACTTACATCAAAGGAGTGTAAATCCCCGTCTTCAAAATAAAAAATAATCTGGTTCTAAGTCCTGTAGTGCTGTACGCTAGAAAACAAAGGTGGTGATACTATGTGGTATTGAGATGGGAAGGGCAGCTCCATTTCCTCATTAAAACGTAGTTAGCAAAACTAAAAACTTCCTGAAGACCACTGAAAGAATAAATGACAATAGAAACACTGAAAGAATAAATGAGAACAGAAACTATATTGCTGTCCTGCTCCTTTCTTTAGCACAGGCCATGTCTGTTTCAACTGCCTCAGTTGCGTCTTCATTTTCATTCTCCCTGCCTATGCTTCTGAAGTCTTAAGCTTATGCCTCTTCCCTGGCAAATGCTCCTCCTTGTTCTCTTGAACTCAGGATTTTGTCTTCTGCTTGTTGCACTCAGCTGCACCCTTGGAGGGGAGTCTATGGATGAAATCTGGATAATTCTGGCAACATTTTCTTTAGAAAGGGACTACAATAAAATTTGTCACCAACAGCTCAGTGTGCTCACTGTGGCAATTAAATTAACTGACAATGGACTTATGGCTTCTTCATTTAGTTGCAATTATTCTTTTAATTTCATTATTTCCTAATGGATAAAATGTTTAATGCCCTTAAGAAGTATGTTGGCAAGGTGTTTGCTGGCAGAGAAGTCTCCCTCTCCCCATCACTGAACTAGTTGGCTCCCAGCATGGCTGAAATACTCTGCCAGAGACCAGAGAAACATAGGATGAGCTTTGTGTGCTTGAAAACTGTCCTTTGAGATGGCCCCTCTGTGCCTTTTAAACTCTGTTTTAAAGCTGCTGTGTGGAAAAGACTTTTTAGGCCTACCCCCATGCCATCCATTACCCCAAATCTTCTTAGGGTTGATGGGGAACCTAGACAGGCTTGGGAAGTGCACAGCTATGCTGGCAGCCACAAGAGAGTTGTGGCTCTTGTCACAGAAATAGGTTCAAGTCCCATAAATCCAATTTGCTTCACTTACCATTGCCAGGCTTTGGGTGATGCCTAATCCATTCCTTGGCTTGTCAGGTAATCCCCACAAAGGGCTTCTGCTCGGGGGTGGCCCCAGCATAGCTTGGCATGAACACCATGGCATACCTTGGCAGCATGCAAAACTGGTGACTTTCACGTGCTCCTCCTAAACAGGTGCCCGCACAAAGCTCGAGAGGATGGGATAATTAAACCATGCCATATTTAGGAGGTCACCTCTATAGCCTGGAACTCAGAAAGGTTGGTAGGCAAGGCAGGCTGACAGAGAAACAATTTCAAGCTCACTTCTGGATGCGTTTCTTTGTGTAAAGCTTGTGGATTTGGGGTGATGCTGTTCATGATAAAATACCCATTTTCCTGCCTGCTTTTTTTCTTTCCCATGAGAAAGATTTTAAAAAGTATCTTCAGAGCCTACTATTTTCTCCAAGGATGAAAATTTTCTGGAAATTTGCTGTAGATGAATATGATCTGTGATGCCAGAAGTGATTTTCAGGGAAAGGCTATATACAATTCTTGGCCTAGTTTGTTGGTAGTTTTATTTTGAAAAGTTACTTTTGAGGTTTCTCTCTAATAGTGATAGAATATTAATGTAGAGTAAAATCAAAACAAAACCAATCTTCTTTTATGTGTTTTCTTGACCACTTCTTGTGTGCACACCTGAGCATGTATGTGTTCATATGACCAATATTCAGCTTCCCTCTCTTACAAAAGTACCCCATTCAGTGCTGACTGGTGGGAAATAATAAATCCCTTCAGGAGCAGAGGTCTGTGAGATCTACCTGAGCTGTATTTCAACAAAGGGCAAGTACCACATATGTAATATTTTTTGTGAAAATACTTCTGAAGTGTAGGACACTCAGCCAAGGTTACCCTTGTTCTGCAGCTGTGGGGTGATGGGCTGCAGATGTCCTCTCAGAAGCACACCCCTCTGACCTTTAGTCAGTCCATTGCCTGTTTGCCAACAGGATGAGAAGCACAAATGGCGACAGGCAGACTTGTCAACCAGGCAGTACAAAGCTGGCAGAACAAGTGGGAATGTGCTACCTTAGTGCCACAGCTGCCCATGGGCTCACACAGAAAGCATTTTGCAAGGGTCTCTGGTGCGATACAGTGACTTACAAGCAAGCTGAGGTTCAGGGAACACATCTACTGCATGAGCCTCCTCTCATGTTAATGGTACTGAGCTGGTAGAAAGGAGGAAGGAACTAGGGTAGGGAAGCAGACAAAAAACATCAGCAAAGTCCTGTAAAGGAAAGCACTGCTGTGAGAACCAGCTGACAGTCAGTGGGGTGAGAGTCCAGCAAAACTGCTGGCACCTAGCCAGCTGTCATCAGTCACTGAGCTGAGACAGAAGACAGCAAGGATGGGAGCACACAGAAATCCCTCACTGCTGACAAGCCTTCATGAACACAGGTTCCCACTGTAAGGCAAATATGTATGGTTTGAACAAATACTATGTACCGTGTTTGCGGAATTTCTTGGAAACTCTAGTGCTAAAGTCTACTACTTTGAAATTAGTAATTAGGCTGCAAAACATGTCTGCAAAGTGTGATTTAAGGATTGAATGTGTCAGGCTGGATCTATGCTGATGTTTTGTAGGTCAAAGCCCCTAAGAAACAGCAGGCAGTAATGAGGCCCCCATCCTTTCACTGCTGCCTTATGTGTGACTCTGGCTTTCCCTCATCTCACACCAGCACACAGTAAATTCCTCCAATCTGTCACATTTATTTTTGAAAGTGACTTCTCTAGGAAGTGAAGTATCTCTCATCCTCTTTCCCTCTCAGTTCAGAAGAGCCTCTTCCTCTTTCATAACATTCTAATGAACTCAGAATCTGTTGTATATACTTTTTTTCATGATTTTATGAAAAATTCAAACCAACTTTTACCTGCTTGCAGTGCAAGATGCTAGGACTGAGACAGTGAGAAGTGAAAAGCCTGTTAGACCAATGACTGCATTTAATTTATGCTGCTTGTTTCTCCTTCTCCTTGGAGAGATGTACAAATGAAAATTCAAGAGATCAGAATAAAAAAAGCATGACTAGATAGAGGGTGGCATTAGCAACCAAATGGGAAAGGACATTTTGTTTGTGTTGCAGCAGGACCTATTTTTAAGAGCTTCATGTAGTAAAATCACTTCTGGGATTAATTTTTCTAAAAAACAATAAAAAATAATGCCCATGCTCACTGCAGAAAGCACTAAATAGTCCACTCCAGCCACTTCAGACAGGATAGATGGAAACAATCAGCAATAGTCTGAGGTAAGCACAAACAGAGGCAACTATCTGATGACGCAGAATAAAGAGAGAGAAGAGCTGGATTTTGCTCAAGTAGCTTGAAAGAGCTAGTGGCATTGGAAGGATTATTAGGGATGATAGAAATGACAATCTGTTTGACTTAGTACCAGCTCTAAATGGTGGCCATCTCTTTGAATATGAATATCCCATTGAATATTTGCAGTAACTCTCCTTGCAACAAAACAAATGTGTTCAGATCTTCTCTGGGTAGGGGGAGGCTGTTGTTACTACTGAGTCAGAGCTGGGCGACAGGATCAGATGTCATTAAGTGCTCTGAAAACATGCTCTCTTCAACTGGCAGGAGCATCTCAAAGTGATTGAATTTTTCTATGTAAGGCTCTAATTAAAGGTCTGTGTTTCAATTAGTCTCTTGTTTTCCTGGCCTATAATGTCACATGTCTGTCAGAACATTTTGTTTTAAGCAGAAAGCTCACCTGTAAAGGCCCAGCCAGTACATATACTACTCTGAGATATTTTTAGTTATAAATGAGGTGGGATTTTAAAAATTTATATGGGAATGAGGCATCCAGGTCGTAATGAAATTCACTTTGATGAGAGCATACAACTTAGCAAGGTGCCTTCAAAGCATTTCAAAAGGCAAAACATCATAACTCTGCTTCAAATTAATTTTCAAAGGTGAGTGGTCAACTTTGTCAGAACACTTTCAGATTTAAAAAACATTTAAAAATTGACATTTCCTGACTTCAGAAGTCTTTGCAAGCTAAAGCTGGTTACACTCAGCCTGGTGCAAGTACCTGTTTTTCTCAAATATTGTCTCTGTTGATGAGAGAGGAACCTGGTTGCCCCAAAGGAAAACCTCTCTTTCCAAGTTTAACCAAGTCAAGAAATGATGCCTCTGCAACTGGCAGGGTGTGAGTGAGACACCATCACTGACATTCCCTGTCAGCCCCTCTATCCTTAATTTCCTTCACCTGACCCTCCACTCTAATCCCCCTGCTTCTGCCTTGGGAAGGTTATCTGACCCTGTGGGTCACCTCAAGAATGATTTTCAGGCACCATTACAGTAGGAGAGCAGCAGGTGACACATGTGAGTTGTACAGGTAAGATGAAGTAGCTGTCTGCAGGTTAATTGCTGGGAAGGGTCACAACCCAACTTCACTGCCATGCTTTATCTGAGGGATAAAACAAAGTCCAAGCTGCTGCTGCTCAGCTTTTCTGTGCTGTTTCAGAGGCTTTTGTAAGAAACAATGTATTTGACAGAGTTAAATGACACAGTAACTGAGAAATATATCTTTATTATTAGAATGTTTATATTCTAAAATCTTTTACCTGGGTTTACAGTACAATCCAATTTCTTTCTAACTAAACTGGCATTTGTTTAGCAAGTAAGTGTAAATTAGACTTTGAAAAGTTTAAAAACATGCAACTTCTCTTACTCTTTTCCTCTTCCTCCCCCAAAAGGATGACTTACAGTCAAGATTTTGGCATGATAAATATAAAATAAACATCTCATTTGTGAACTAGTAGTTGCACTTAACTTTGGTGACTAACAGAGTAGACAGGCATTTAAAAATAAAAATATTCTTTCAGTATCAAGTGGCTAAAGAAATGAATTAATATATTTTACTTTATTATCTTTCTAATGTTCACCTTTATTATCTTCAAAAAAGGTCATTTTTTCAGGTTTGTCGAAGGATGTGAGAAGCTATAGAAAAAAACTCAAGAATGCTTCAATTTTAGCTTGCCTATAAAAGTTGTAACACATAATCTGACCCGAGCCCATACAACACAATGAACAACTCCTTTTCACCACACACAATGCCTAGCAAAAGGCCAAGTGTGGCCTTGTGACATAAATAAATATTGAAATATCATTACAACCTAAGAACCTGAATTGGTTTTACACTGTGACTTTTATTGAAACAGTGTTGAGAAACTTTTAAACATATATCTGATTGTTTCATATACACTATTTAAAATAAAAGTGGGGAATCATACTCTTTCTTCTCTCTGCTACTTTCTGGGAGCTCTGTATACTGACAAATATATGATATCTGTAGTTACCTGATCCTAGCTGACTGATTGGTCATCTTCTGCTTTAAAATATTGTAACTCTGGTGCTTATTGCAGCAGAAATCATAGTAATACACTGTCTTTTAATACTCAGTTCTGCTTACAGACATACTTATAAAAAATGAAAAACATTTTTCACAAATCTTTGTACACATACTGTAAAAATCACCTTCCACATAAACAGTTTGCATCTGTTATGAGCGTTTAAAAAATAAATCACATAGACCTGTCTCACCTTCCTTTCTTTTTCTTGAGAAAACAAGAGAGAATCAGTAACATCATCAGGATGTTGATATCTGTAAACATTGCATGAGGATTCATGTTACCAAAAAACTGCTCCCACAAAAAATCATCTTGATAAATAAATTCTCTGATAAATAAGGATCATTTTATGTGGCACAAACCAGTGTAAACACATACATTCCTATTCTGCAGTTATCTCTAACTGCCTTGCACTCAGGTTCTCAGTTCAAAGTCACTGATCTCTCAGCCCTGTAAAGACTCTTCAGAGATAAAAATGCAAAGGATTTGGGTTATAATAATGGTTATTTAAGCCTCTCATGCCTGAGACCAAGCACAGACATTGAACACAATGCCATGCTGCTTTAGCCTGTCACTTGCTGTACCACAGCTGATAACCTGCTGCTGGCACTTGGCACTGTGCCAAGTGGCACTGTGCCAATTCCTCCTCTGGCCCAATTTCGCCTGTGGTTGTCAGGGCAGCTTCTGGTCTCTTTGCTAAGGGACACCTCAGAGGAGCCCAAACTTGAACTTGTACCAATAGACATGGCTGCTGGCAGGATAAAGTAGTTTAATGCATTTAATAAAAGATGGAAATGTGCTTATAGCCAAAAACCCAGGGTAGCAATCTACAGCTGTAAACAGCCTTCAAGTGACTTTGAGTAGGCCTTTTGCATCTAAGTATGTCTGTTAGTCACTGATCTTACACCTACCTAAGCTGAAAGATTGAATATTTAGGTGCTGATTAAATGGATTCCTCTGAACTTCAGGAATAACATAGATGGAAAATAAACTACCAGGCCACATGCTACCACTAAAATAATTAAACATACAGCCACACAGTACTGCCCAGCAAGATGACTGCAATCAATTAAAATATACTCTATAAATGACTAAATAAATAAATAAATAAATACATTAATAAATAGAAAACCCTCCATGTAAACTGAATAAAATTTCACTTCCTTTATGGCACCCAAAGAGGGAATTGTATAACTAATTAACATAAAATTTCCATATTCTATATAGTATATCTGATATGTTTTGGCATGGCCAGATGGATTGGAAAAAGTAGGATGACTAACTTCATTCAATATTTGTTGTGTTGAAGCCGAGTTCTTGTGTTGTTGCATATTGCTCACTGTTCCTATAGCGGTTTGGCCTTTTTACCTGTCTTTGATTTTGCACTCACTTTCCTGGCAGAGTAGACTGGTTCACCCTTATTTTGTGCTCTCCATATTTCTCTTGGGCAATCAACAGATTCATAGAAGCATTTCACTGGCTGTAAGCTGGCTTTTTCATCCTTTGCTTTTTTCAAAAAGATCCTTCCTTTTTGAAAGGAATGAGGCTTTGCATCAGGGATGTTATATGAAGTGTGTTGACTTCCTCGGCTCCTGAAATTAATAACAGTGATTATTAATAACTATTGTTCAGTCTTGCTATTATTCAGTCTTGAAAACTGAGTCCCCAAAATATCCCAAACCCTTACATTTTTGAAGATAAAAATAGTTTTGTTTTACAGAATAAGGTTGCATGTTAAAAACAGAGTTGCAAGATGAATTACATTTCTCAGTATTCAAAAGCATTCCTCACAAAAATAATCCCTACATGTGTTACTGGTGCACTCTTCATGTGTGTTCATCAACACTTTTATTCCAATTAGTATTCTGCTGATTTTGGAGTGCTGAGACCTTACTGAGGTCTATATTTGGTGATCTGCAGGGATTTTAAAGACACATATGATCACATCAATGTTTTGCAAACCATGAACATCCCTTGGCTTTTGGAAGACCACAAAACACCAGTAAGAGTAGAAAGTAGGTGCAGGAACTGTAAAAACTTTTTTATGGAATCTCAATGCTGCCCTGGACTGCACCCGGGCCCTAAGGAGCTGCTTCTACAAATGGCCAATAGCTCAGGAAACTCTATGCTCTGCCTTTGTGCTGACCACCCATTCAGGGAAACTTTAGCTTCCCTTTTAGGCTTTGATTTAAAACAGAAGAAGAAAGGGGAATACAGAAACTGGTGGGAAGAAGGGTATGAAAGCTTAAAGGGCAAAGTAAGCTGAATTCTTTGTTCTCTCTGTGATGATTCAAGCCTAGCAAGATTTGCAGAAATCGGTGAGTTCAGGTGGAGTGCCCAGTGCTGCAAAGGCTGAACCATGCACTCTGCTTTGAAATATGACATCAAAACAGCAGTTCCACAGTTTAGCTAAGATCATTATATTCCCTTTTAACATAATCTTGAAATGTTTTATAGCAAATACAAGTAGTGTAACATCAGAATTACGAACATAAGGCAGCAGCTCATGTCTACCCAGCTCCTGTGACTGAAGTGAAGAGCAGATGTGCTGATATACAAGTTGATGCCTTAAGGGATCCCATAGGGCTATTTTCCATAGCCTGTTATTTTTGAAAACCATATATCTGCAGTATTACTTCTTCTGGGAGTTAAATTATACTGCACACTCGACAAAGCCAGTTTTGGTTACTCATGTGAGTACAGTGTAAACCCTCTCCTGCTCTTTAGGAAGATGAGAAGGTTGTCATGGAAGTCTGTATTTGTTGGTAGGAGGCAGTGAGGGCCGTCTGACATTGTAGGAACTAAGCCTTACCTATGTTACAGAATTACCTGGTTGGCAGATTTGCTAAGCAGATTTTACTCGGTGGAAGTTTAGGGGTGTGAAATGCTGTGCAGGTCCAAGCTGGAGCTTGCAGGAACTGTGTCATCCTGGCCTGGTGCAGGCCTGGGCTCTGACCACTTGCTGGGGTTTAGGAATGACCTGTGTAAATGCACAAGTGTTGGCCACTCCAGTTTACTATCAATTCTTGGGTACTGTTTTTTACAGTCCATTACTTTGTCGTTGTTTTAAATGTGCAGTGTTCTGTTTTTCTCAGATGTTGCTATGTTGAAGAAGCTACATCATATATTCCCAAAGCATACGTAGGCATTATTGCAGATGATGTTAGGCAGTCCTCCGCTGCACTGAATGAAGCTATTAAAACCAGAAGGTCAAGGTCAATATGATCTGAGGGACTACCTAAAGGGGCTAAACTGTATTTAAATTGAACGACTTTATGGTAGAGAAGATGGATGACTGTCCCCAGCTCACAGTCAGGGTAAGAAAGTACCCAAGATTGAGGAAGATACAGGTCACTGCACATGAAATGCAAAGCTGCCAGCTCCAGATGTGGGAAAGGCTTTTTCACTGAAAGCAGCAGCTCTGCAACATAAGTGACTGTAAGAGAGTCTGAACTCCTACTCACACACTAACCTGGTGTGTTACGGAGAATGACTTGTGGTAGTGCAATGGGAAAAAGTCCTAAACTTGTGTCCCCACAAGGAAAGGCTGCCCTGAAGAAGGGTGCACTGCCTGACTGTCACTTGGCCAAGCAGCATGTGATGCTCCAAACCACCTGCTGGGACTCATGACCAAATCACAATGACATGGGAAACCAGCCCTAATTAGTTCTGCTGCTCCCAGGACAGCTGCTTTAGTAACCTGAGATTGCTAGTGTTCATACTTTGTCAGGGCACTTGTTTGGTTATATGATTGTTACTATCAGTTAGGAAATGACAACTGTTTCTCTCCTACCTATAGAATGTTAAAGACATTTTCAACTGAAACTTGGACTGTGTTTGCCAAAGAGATTCAACTCCTGTAGCTTTGCAATAGGATATTATAGTGAGCAAGAAGGAGTAATTTGTTTAACAGAAAATCAGCATTCTTTATTTTCTTTAGAGAATATCTGATTTTAGTTTAGTTTTAGCAGAAATCTGTTTTTCCTCAATTACATGACATAAATATAGACCACACGCAGGTCCCAACCTAAAAGGTAAAATGCAAAAGCAGGAATGCGAGCATGTCAACCTAGTGTATTTAAGTTTCTAAAAAAAGGAGATATACATACAGGCATCTGGGTTTCTTGTTTAATGAAGTGTCTGTAAACTGCAATGAAAACAAGACCAGGTTATTACTATTACATTTTCAAGTAATTAGAGTGTGAGGATAGAATATACACAATTTTAAAAATTGTATTTCCATTCTCAAATGCTGTTAAAACAAGAACATTCAGGAAAGAAACTAAAAAAGCTGCCTCTTTTACAGATTATTACTCTTCCATCTTATGAACATATTTATAAAAATCATCATGTGTGAGTTTTTAGTGGTTGGATTTTTCCCATTATTTTTATTGTAACTATAATCAAAGTAAATTGCTAAAGAAGTCTGGGCTGAACAGAGATCTTTCACATTAGATTAAATAGTATGGGTACAATGAGAAGTAATTATTGAGTTCAAGATAATTAATAAAGGCCAGTGGCTGAACTAGCTGTATGTAATTTACTTTCTCTCAGATCCTTTAATTTTTCAGTGATACATTTCCTTTACACAAGTGGGTAGGAAACTCCAGCTACAAGCCCTTGGCTCTGCCAGACTTGCACTGAAGGGCGGAGAGCAAGGACACAAGCATTTCTCTCCTCTCCTCTCCTGCATGCACATCCTGAGATGAGCTAGGGACAGCATTGCTTCAATGCCAGCCCAAATCTGCATGACTTCAGTTTTTACAGCAGTTTGGTTCACAGTGCAGAAACACTTTGTCTAGTCCCTATTTTGGCGGGGGTCAGAAAAGGAGGTGTTTAATGCCAGCTCAGCTTAAATCGATTTTAGTACTAAACAGGTTCTTTATAGTGAGCTCTCATAAGAGCTTCTACACTGAGCCTTTGAATATCATTTAATGAAATCATTAAGACAAGCAAGTCAAATTTGTCATCTGAAAATGATTATGTTCTTGTAAATGTTCCTTCTGTCCCTGGTATTGTTCACACTCTGCAGATGGGTTTTTGCCCAGCCTGACTTTGCGTGTCATCTGTCTCGGTTGGAGTTTGGAGCCATCTCATGGTGTACTTTCCTGTACCTCCTGAAGGTCAGGATGGTCAATATTTGGATGGATGACCTTAGAGAAATGC
Organism: Toxostoma redivivum; assembly: GCA_013397375.1. NCBI lineage: Eukaryota > Metazoa > Chordata > Aves > Passeriformes > Mimidae > Toxostoma > Toxostoma redivivum. Next base: position 15,807 of record VXBI01008043.1, on the reverse strand, counting down.
TGAAGTCACCCAGAAAGCAGGGCAGGTGTCTTAAAAATTAGAGCCCTCCCCAAGGGACACTGCTGAACCTGGCATCATGATAAACACATGCAGAGCAAGAGACATGGTTTAATATTGAGGACCATCTGTACAGTGCCCCATAATCTTCTCACAGATACTGTTTGAGATGCCTGCACTGGATTTCAGGTCATCTACGTTTATTCAGGTCTTACCTAAACCTAGCTGTCTTCCAAGTAGCTCTGGGAACTTTTCCTTTCCACTACTGCATACCTGTTCAGTGCTGTACATGATCAAATGCCTTCTTCTCACATTCCAGGGTGAGCAACTACTTAGCACAGGCAGCACAGGGTATTCAATTAAACTGAAATGTTCCTTGGAAGTCCTGTGCCTAAAACTTGTCGTATAAATGTAATGCCTTGTAGGAAAATACTGAGTTTAGGTATTAAAGAAATAATGTATTTTAAAAAGTAATATTCTTGGATTTCTAATCCATGGGGTATGGGCCTGTGGGAATCGATTTACCATTTCTAAGAGTCCCATGATAGGTAAGTTCTACAAGCAAGATGATTTGCCAGTAAGCTGATACATGACCTATAGGATCTATGTCCTTCCTGAAAATCCTTAGGCATCCCAAAAAGACTGCCAACACATTAAAAAAAGTGTTCGTGGCAAAGGCAGCAGCAGCAATAGCCAAAGCTATTTTCCAGCAAAGCTGGAAAAAGATTTAAATATCTTTCAAATATTTCATCACTCTCTGCTCTCCCTTTACCATGTTTGGCTATTGCTGCTCTTATGCTCTCTGCTCCTTGTATGCTCTCTCCTCATGTAAAGTGGTGGTTTAAAACACAAATAAAATACACATAAAGAAACATTTCACAAATGCATATCTGCCTTCAGCAGCAATTAGCCTGAGCCATTGAGCCCATCCATATTCAAACTCCAGCACTCTGGCTTCAGGGGGAGGGTGACAGTAAAAGGAAGGACTCCGCTGGCTTACCATGTGCTCGTTGACGCTGGTGTGGTTGCACACCATCTGCTGGTTTTGGTAATATTCTAGCTGCCTTTCTGCCACATCCACGCGCTGCAACAGGTTCTCAATGAAGTGCTGGAGCCTGGCTTTCCCCCGCACTTCTTTTTCTGCTGCTTCTTCCAGGAAGTGGTTGAAAGTAACAACTTCTCTGCAAGATGGAAACATTGCAAAGAGGCCACATTTAGGCAACAGCAGATCCCTGTTCTCACCCTTGGTAAAAATTACTGATGCTTCTCCAGTTTGTCATGGTCATAGCCTGTGGTGGCTAATTACTGTCCTTCACCACTATCAAAAAATTTCAACTTTTTTGTGGACAAGGTGAAGATCCGTAAACCTGAATGCTGAATTTAAGCTTATGGGCAGTGGGTTTGGTGTGGGGCTTTTTCACATTATTTGGTGTCTTGGAAATAGTCTTTAGTGGTCCACAGGGTAGAAATATCATTAAGCATCACCTCTCAAGGTATCTGGAAACAGCTATATCTGCTTTCTCTTTTTTTACTTAACCATGAGAATATCGGCTCTGAAACATGAAGAGAAACAGATGAACTCCCAAATTTATCTTTTCATTTCATCACAATGTAACAACAGTTGCTTAATGTTGCTGCTGGGGTGGTTCCTAACTCAAAAGAGCTACTGTGGCCATTAAGCTTCATTTGGGCTGCAATCCTACAAAGCATTTTAAGTAGAAACAATGAAACAGTTTGTGGCAGAAATAACCTTTCAAAACTTAGCTTGTTTATAACAAATCCAAAGTTTCTCTGCATTTTGTTGTTTTAACTCAGCATAGTTGTAGTTAACTGGTTTAATGTAGTATAGTTGTTGCAACAGTGAGCTGCTCTGTGCTAAGAGTTAGGCACAAGTGGTCAGCCATGGAAATTCACCACCCAGGATTCAGGCTGTGCCTGCCCGCTCTATACTAAAGCAGAGATCTGTTTGCATGGCTGATCTAATGGTAGGAATGAGGTAAAAAACAAGCACATATTGTTTGGATGAAGAACATAGATGAATATTAGTTTATATTAGCTCACCCATAAAATCTGGCTTAAGAAACAGAGAGGTAACTTCTTTGTTAAACTCAGCTAATCCATTTCATTTCAAGGCTCTGACAGTTTTAGTGATTATTAGCTTGCCCAGAGCAACAACCTGATACTAAAGAGCCACTGAGGAATGCTTAGGGAGAAACCAATCTAAACTCATTAAGCTCAATTTTAGGGCTTTATTGTCACCGCTCTGTAATTTCATTATGGTTTTGGGTTAATGAAGGAGCAAGCTGAAGCCCTTGCCATTTCATCAGGGTCCTCTTTTAAAGGGGACAGGGAGCTCAAAAGGACAGCAACTCAGCAGGTTGGCTCCAAATTCCTTTCCTTTCAGGTAAGGAAGAGCTGTGCATAGCCTGGCAGGCTGCTGACCCTCCAGTGGGAAGGTGGGAGAGCAGGGAGCTGCCAGCCTGGAACACCATGAGGATGTCCCTCCCAGAGACACAGTCAGCTTCTGAGTTTTGCTGTTACACAAATATGAGTAACTGGCACTTTTTTTAAAGGGTGATAGTTTCAAGAATGCTAACATTTTTGTCTCAGCAAAGGTAATTAATAAGAATTCATTAATTGCCTGTTCTATGGCATGAATAATCACCAACAGATTTTCTTTTCCTACAAATATCTCATTAATATGCCACAAGGAGGCCAGGGGGAAGCAGTGTTTTATTCAGGAAGATCTAGATGACTATCAAGAAGAGAAGAGACTCATAATGTCAATAAATTCCCTAGTATTGTCCTTGCTTTCTAGACTAAAGATAACTTGGCATCCTACATGCCATTATTTGTAGGAACTGCTCTTAGCAGTAGTAGTAGTATTTCCATAACTTCTCTCTGTTTAGCTGCCTCAGTACAGCCTATGAACTTCTAACAACTTTATTCTAAAAAATTTCCTTTGGGCTGAAATGCTCTCTGTAAATTCCCTTTGGAAAGACAGGAGCCAGAACACACCCACACATTAGGGCTCTGTTACACACCTTGCACTGATAAGCAGTATTTCTGTTAGTTCAGCTACTTTCTTTGTTTCCACTTCATTCTCATCTCTCAGAAGAACAAGATCAAGCCCTGAGGAGTGACTGCTAATAGGTCTCTCTACTTGCTCCATCACTTCTTCCTCAGAGAGCTCATTCCATACCTCAGCTATCCCTTGGTTACCTAAAGGGAGCTCCCGGAAGAATTTTTACCTTCCTCCCACTGTAAACAATAGGGAAATGGTTCAAAGAATTCATGTAACTTCCTGCAGCTGTTGTTTATCTCTCTAATTGCTTTTCCTGTTTCTTGTAGTTTGCCCAGACTTTTTCTTAGCCATACTGATGACCCTCTCCCTTCAATTTTATTTCTGGATATCTGTGATGATTTTTTGTTTATGTTCTTTATTTTACTTTCAATTTATTTCTCCAGAGCTCTGCCAACTTTATGAGGATTATGTGACAGGATTTCTGTCTTTCACTCTCTATTCTTATGCTTGTGGAAAGATGGATGTTCACAGAGAGCTGACACTGCTCTCCATGAAATCAGAGGGAAGCTGAAACCACAAATATTGTGGGGCCCACTTGGTAGAGGCATAAACCAGAGCATAGCAGCATGGGCCCACTGGGCTCTGTGTCTTGACAGCACAGCCTTGTGAGCAGCGTTTACCTGAAACAGAAGTCATTTTGTTAAAGCCTGGCTCAGACCTGAGGTGTTACCCTTTCTAATTAGAGGTTTCTGCTACCCTGCACTGACTATTCTACATCTGGAGCACTTCTGTTATATTGAGAAAAAGTTACATGGAGTTATTAACTCCCCATGAGAATTCCTCTGCTCTCAGCATCACCTCTTTACCGCTCTGCTCTGCTCCTCTGCCCAGCAGACTCCTGCTCCCTTTCACCCAGCTCTGCACCCTGACACTTGCTTATAGGGGTAAGCAACAGATCCTGACACTACATTTTTTTAAGTGGTGTAGATGATGCTCAGTGCACTCTAGATCTCTTAAATTTCCATAATCTCATCTGTTCATAGTTTACTATACCAATACTAAGGTGTACTGTATGCAAAATGCTTACAGGGCTGTGACTGGGCAGCAGGGAGAAAGTAGGTTTCTTGCTTTGTCTTGATGGGTGCTCCTGTCAGATGAAACCTTTCAGGAAGGGGGAATTGCTCCTGCTGCCCAGAGAGCAGAGGGTGTATTGCCAGCAGCAGGGTGAGGCGAGTGAGAGGGAAAGACAAGGGGGATGCAACCTGGGAGGTGTCCAAGAGGAGCAGGAGATACCTGTACTGCCAGAGTGTCAGAAAGACCAGCCAGAGGAGTCCAGGGGAAATTTATTGCAGCACAGCAGACACCTAAGGGGTGTTCAGCTGAAAAAGCAAGTGCAGGGGGAAGAACTCACTCTAAGTAAGAAAGACTTGCTGCCAAAGCTCTCATTTTAATCTGACTCTGCCAGGGAGTTAACCTGTTACAGTAAACTAGATTTATGTAGTTTGGCATTTTGCATCCCAACTGCAGCCTAGCCCAGAAACTTCTTTATGGAGGCTGTTACCATGAAACAACTTGAGATGTGGTAAATAAAGTTATAAATCATAGGCTGACTGGGTGACATTTATTCTTCTGCCTTTACCACTAGATTATTCAGTGCTCCTTTAGGATGAGCAAGCTGCAGTTCTTGTTTACTGGAGCACTTGCCAGCACAGAGATCCTGGGATATGCTTAGTATTTGTATGACTTTCAGCAGCTAAGTATGTGATGCACTGAGTAGATGCAGAGGGTGGGACAACTCCAGCTCCTTAACACCTGACAAGAAGGGCTGAGTTCTCACACTGTAACTAAGCCCTCCCACGGATGCATAGCACTGGCCTCAGGACTGTGCACAGCAACACTGACACCTGCAGCTGCTCTGTAGGTGGAGATAGGAATGAGGCTCCATGCAGATTTTGCATCCAATATCAAATCACTTTAGAGAATTACATTTAGCGTAACTGCCTAAAATCAATAGAAAACCAAACACATTATTTTATCTGAAGGTGGGGAAATTCCTACCACAGTAAATAGTAAAGTGATTTGTCAAAATATTTAATATGTCTATTCATTAAGTATTAATGCCACTGACCATATCCATCACTCAGCTGGTGTTTTTGCCTGAAGGCTGCTGTTATTAATTAGGTTGTGGTTTCACATTGCCCCACCACTAAAAGCACATTTCATTTAAGAGATTCACACCTCCTCCCTCAGAAAGTTATTGCACCATTCAGTAGGCTGTGTTCTAGATCTGAGCCCTGAATTTACTGGGGTGACACTGAAGATTTTAAGCTTTATTTCACAGAGTCATTCTGTGGGACAGTCATGCTAAGCTTAAACCTGTGCAGCTGCATGGGGGGAGTAATCTCTTGAGTAGGAAGATGAAAGAGAACATGAAAGAGGGAGCAGGATTACCTAAAACTGAGGATGGAAGAACAGCGTGTAATTGTAGTTGTACTCTGCTTAAAGCAAATCAAAACTGTTTTGTTGTACAATTGAAATTCCTGTTTTAAGGAAAGCTGTTTTAAAGTACAAATTGCAGTGATCTCTAAAAGCCAGTTCTTAATGCCATTGTCAAGATGTTATCTGCACAGATAATTTCATTAATTGCACACTTAAGGTGAAACCACTGGCAAGAATAACTACTGCCCACAACAGCTATTCTAAAAAAATCCTTACATTCCAGGCTATGTCAGAGCAGAGGCAGGACCAGCCTCAAAACAACTGCATTAGACTGGTTACAGTAATTACTGTCAGAGATATGGCAAGGTGCAGCATTAATGATCTTACTCTATGATTAGAAGACAACGAGAAACTCTTTAAGTTACCATTGAAAGTTAATTCCAGCCAAAGACCATAATTTCAAATGCTTACTCTGTTCAGACTTACTGAAAATCAAACTCTACCAGTTTCAATTTTCTTAATAACATCCAGAAACAAACCTCTCAGTGTCCTCTAGTAGTTAAGTTCATAGCTGTTTTTTGTTTCAATGGTTTTCTTGATATCTTATTCAACAAAATCTTACACCCTTTGGGCACACTTCTGTGTTATCTTTAAGATCACAGTAGTCACTCTGAGTTGCATTCTCCTTCATCAAATATTGAATAATCACTTTCAGGGCACATTTTCTAGTTGTGTGCTTAGAGTACTTACTCTGTGCTTAGAGTAATACTATTTCAACTATGTATTAGTATAGTCAGTGTTGTACCTCCAGCCATCCTACTCCTCAACACAGTTCACCTCCATGAGGGCCTCACACCAGTATCGCAGCACATACCTCCATGCATATTGGCACCGCCATTTATGTAAGGAAACAACAAGAAAAATTAACTAAAAAGGTATCTTCACTTCATTGGTGTCCTTGTTGGACTGCTAAAGGTCTTATTTAAAACAAACAAAAAAAATCAACTGACAAGTCTAAAGAAATAACCCCACTGATCCTACAAGCTCTTCAAATGTGCAGCCCTCTTCCTGCTGATGTCTTAAACCAACACTCGGATGTTTCAGAGGTGTTTGCTTTTTTCTGCTGCTAAGAGGAAAAGATTTGAGCTACACTAGCTCAATACCAATGCTAATTTTAGGAAAAGTTATCCATATTTACAAAATGGCTTATGGAAAAAAAATCCAAATAAACTGATGGAAGGATTTATTTCTGAAGGTCAGCAAGTATCAAAACAGTCCCTAAGGGATGCCTTTGACTTTCCACAACCTGCAGTGAGAACTGCTTCTGCAATTTCCATTTAGCAGTCTTGTTTGGCTTTCTAATCAACTGGACTTATTCCAGAAATCAAAGCCAAAGTTGATATCCTCTTTTTTTGAAGGGCAATGTCTTTTTAGCAGACCAAGTAAGTTTTGAACACACAAAGGATTGAATACATAGACAGGTCTCAGAGTTTACCAATGGCCTATGAGAAAGCCAGACAAGTGTCACTGCTGTTACCGAAGTCATGAACATCCTTTTTTCTCTCCTCTACTGCAGCACATCACCCAGTGCCTCTCTGCTGCTGGAACAAAGCTAACTGTCCCAGGCATTTTTAGAGAATCAAATCTGAAAAACTGCTCTAGAACTATCAGTCCTGTTCTTACAAAGCATTTTTTAAACCTACCTTTTTTTCTTCTCAATTTGCTAATTGTCGGAACTCAGAACATCCCTCTGGGTGTCCAGAGTTGCCGGGACCCCTGTCAGGGGGCTCTGAGGCCCTGGCAAGCATCCAAGACCACCTGTGGGTTCAATTATGAACCGTGGAACACATTACCAGCCTTATATGAGAACCTGAAAGTCACAAAAGTTTAAGTAGTGTTATCACAGGGTGAAAATGTAGATTTTAGGATTTTTGGGAATGGGGGTTTATGGGGACAAGATGGAGGAATTTGGGCGTGTTTAGTCCTTCTTCTTCTGCTTCGTCTCCATTTTCTCCTGTGATGTTGGCACGTTAGGATTGGTTTAGAGTAGAATTTCACAGACTAACATAGATGATAGGCATTGGGAAATAATTGTAAATACAGTATACGTAGTTTCTAGTATAAAAAGATAACACTGCCCTGAAGGGACAGAGAGTGCTGCTGGCTGCCCTGCTAGGCAGACCTCGGCTGGGCTGAAAGAAAATGTTTTAGATAATGAATAATAAACAACCTTGAGAACGAACACTGAAGAGCTTTGACTTATTCTTCGGACGCACGGGCTGAAAAATAAGATCTCCTACAAATCTTGGGGCAGCAAAAACCCACTGGACCCCGAGAGCTAATTATACAATGACCGTTCAATTGGAAAGCCAAACAGTGCATTTTTCTATGGTACTATCTCTTGTTATCCCCCAAGATTTGAAATGCAGGAACCATCTACATAAGAAAAAACCCAACACACTTACAGTTTTTCCTAAGTGAATTCAACCTATTCTTTCACCCTGCCTACCCTCCTAGCATCCTCAGAGTAACTTCAGAGGCAATGCTGTGGGGCTGCGCTCAGATGCAGGCAATAACATACTCTGACTCCCTTCCTCCCCTCTTGGTATTCCGGGCTGATAATCTTCCATCCTACCCACAGCCATGCATTATGCACATTTACCTTGAGAAATTAACACACTACTGTGTAAGAGCTGTTCATTCATTTGCATTGCTTCTCTTGCTTCAAAGTCTTTTTGTTGAAAGTGGAAGCAAAACCCTAAAGAGCAATACCTTGTACTCTGTGAACTCTCTTGCCTCTTTTGGTTAGTGTTTCTTACTAGCCAAGTAACCTTCAGCCTTCCCTGTAACAGCAACTTAAGAGCTACTTCATCATTTGTTTATGCATTCACCTTCCTCCTTTCAAGACTAGAATTCTAACAGCAATCATCTGAGCTCCTTCCCCTTTCTTGAGCCTGGCAATGTCCTAGTGTGAAGAACAATGTTTTCCCACTTCTTCTCATTCTGTATTCAGTCTTTTCTGGCCACAGAACACCAGCCTGATAGTGCTGCTGGTAAGTAGTCTGCCAGAGAACAAGTGGCCTCTTCCTTGTTCCTTTTCCTAATGCAGTTAAAAATCACAACTTTAGCCGTCTTTTTCTTTTCAGATATCAATGTCCTTTGCCAGCCTCCCATATCATACCCATTCCTTCTACCCAGATAACTTAATTCCTCCTTTCCTCTTTTCCCACATCTCTTCTTCTTTTACGGCATAGCAGACCTTTGGGTTTGTTCCACTGAATGGTTTCTTTCTCCCAACAGTCATGTTTTTCCTTTTGAGATCCTAGTCTTGATTTTTAAAAACACATTCTGCCTTTAGTTTGGGGTAAGATTCATGCCACTTTACTTGAGATATCTGAAATTCTGCATCTAGCCTAAGACAGCTGCTTACCTGAGGTCTTCTGGTAGTCTGCAGAAGGAAGAAGGACCTTCACAGAGCAATCTCTCCCCCTCTAAGACACTTTTCTAGAAGAAATAGAATGACTAACACTGTGAAGGAACCCAAGAGGGTGGTCTGGCTAGATGGGAATACTGCTTGAAACTATGTTATCTTCATGGTTTCCTTCCAGCATAGTTTCAAATCAGCCTCAGTTACACTACTATCTTCAGCTTCACCTTAAGTCCTTCAACCTTCTCTTCCATGAGGTTCACCTGATATTTTAAAATCAGAGGTTCTGTTGAATATCCCTTCAAGGAAGATCTCAGAGGCTCAAATCCCTTAATGTACCCCCTCTTCTGGAAAATCTAGAGCTCTGCTTCAAGATAGATGGCTCCTACTGATGTGGGAGCCATCCTCATCTTTTCTTTCTTGTCTTTAGACTACAGGAAGGAATGATGAAAGCCCTCCAAACTTCCTACACTGAACTCCTACACCACCTTCCTTATTTCTTGCAAGATCAGTGTCATGGCAACTACCACTTTTCATCTTTCCTTTGTAAGCTGATGAATTGGTTTAGAGGCACACCATTACCACAGATCTTTATTTCCATTTCTCTAAAATAAGTTGTGTTGCTCTGAAAAGCCTGAAAGGTTTCAGCAAGTGCTGAATAAACTAAGTAGCTCATGTATAAATTATATATCAGCTATCACTACATTTTTAATGGATGCATCACAAACATATTTTTAAATGGCTTAGGTTAGTCAGAACTCTGGCATCTGCTACCCAATCCCATATAAGTGATTCCTGTTCCACGGTTCTGCGTCCATCTAAAACACTAGATATGAACTACTTGGACATGGCCTTTTCAACACTGCCTCCAGTAAAGCCTCATTGATGTGCAGGAGACTATCGCACTCCACAGGCAGCCTGCTGACCACGGTGAGATGGCTTAAGGGAAAAGGTGCTATTTGGTATTCTCACATACTTCATCCAGACTTATCCACCCATATCTTCTTAAAAGACGATGCATTAGAGGTGTCAGTGTAAATCAGACTACATGCTGATGAGAGCTTCTACTTGTCCCTACCCCCATGAAACCAGAGGTACAACACAGGCATTACAAGTGTAGAAGTTAGTCACTGGGGAGCCAAGTATGAAAGCTAGCTGCTAAGGGATCTGTCCACTGTCTTGCAGGGGACATGGTCACATGGGCTACAACTCTAGAAATATCGTGATCTGAAGCTGGTTAGCTCCAGGCCCTTTCATAATCAGCAAGCAACTGAGCCATTCCCTCTCTTCTCCTCCAAAGGCTGTCACTCACGCAGGAGCTGGCCAGCCCTCGCCAAGCCATCGGCTCTCGCCTCCCCACTTACTCCTCTTTCCGGTGAAGCTCCTCCTCGGACTCGCTGAGCCGCTGCTTCAGGGCTGCGATCATCTCCACCGCCACATCCACCTGCCTACTCAGGGCCCGCTCTCGCCGCTGCACCTCCTGTTTCTTCTGGGACAGCTGCACGAACGCTGCCCGCACCTCCAGCAACTCCGCCGTCTTCTGGGACAGCTCTTTGGTAAGCTTGTCGATCCGCTTCTCGATCGTTTTGTCCACGGCCTCTACCATCCTATTAAACTTTTCTCTGACGTGTGCCTCGAAGGAGGCTTTGGAATCAGTGGCCGGGAGGCCGGGTTTGGAAACCTCGCTGAGAGACTCAGCCGACACATAGTTGGCCAGGTAAGAGCCGGGCCGTTCCGCTGCCAGCTCCCGCGGCTGCTCGCCCTTCCCGCTCCCGCAGGACGCACCGCCCAAGTTCAGGTAGGGCCCCGCGGGCTGCGCGGCAGAGCCGCCGGGGCTCCCCGGGCTGCCCTGGGCTGCGGGCTCCGGCGGAGACACCAGCTCTGCGTCGTTCAGCGGGGAGAACAGGCTGCTCCTGGCCAGGAGGCTGCTCTCCTGGAAGCTGTGGCTGTACTCCAGGTGCACCCGCAGCGAGGAGAGGCTCGGGAATCTGGTGTGGTCGCCGCAGCGCGGGCAGCGAAAGGGGAGGCTGACGCTGCCGAGCGGCTCTGGCCAGAGGTGCCCGCCTTCATCCCGGGCTGTCTGTTGCATTCCTCGCCCGGAGGGAAGAGCCCACGTCCGCGCCCCACGGGAAACTTGGAAAACTTTTCCGGCGATTCCTCAGGAATACCGCGCCATCTCCGCCCGGCGCCCGGGGACGCGCCCACCCGGCGCGGCGTTCCAGCCGCACGACCCCGTCGGCTCCGCTCGCCTCGTCGCGGGCTCCGCTCGCCTCGGCTGCCGCCCGGGCCTTGCCGGAGCGGAGCAGCGCTGGGCCGTGGCTCGGCGTGGGCCTCGGCCACCAGCAAGGTCGCCGCACTCACCCGACTTGTTGCTGGCGGCGGCAGTGGAGCGGCGTTTTCAGCAGAGCCGTAAATCAGCCCGCGGGGCGGGGCGGGCGGGGCGACGATACGGAGCGCGGACCGGCGCGGACGCGGAGCCGTGTGCGGGGATGCGGAGGGGCGGGGATGTCCGGCGGGGGATGCTGCCGGCGGGCCTGGGTGTCAGCAACCGACGGGGTTACTATCTCGGGGCCGGAGTCGCTCCCCTCCCCGGAGCGACCTCCTCCTGATGCGCCTGCCGTGAGCACCTAGCCGAGGGGGTTCGCGAGGCTTTGCGGGCCCTGTCAACACAGCAAAGCAGTGAGTGAGCTGCGCGGGGTGTGTTGAGGTGTTGCTGAAGGATAACGCAATTTAAAGCACTTAAGCAGCAAGACAGGACTGTCAAACGCATATAAGTATAATCTGGCCTTGGCTTTCGGGGAATATAATTATCTGTGTGACTTTAAAACTATATTTAAAAGCCAGAAAGTTGTATGGGTTTTTTGTTTGTTTGCTTAGGGTTTTTTTACTTTAATATGACCCCAATTTAGTCTCAGTATTTAGGGACGGGAAGTAATAATTTAGAGTATGACAAATGGATGAATCTATGGATGTCTATGACATCCATATGGATGTCATCCGTATGGATGTTCTGTAGACATATAGAACAGTTTGGGTTGACCTTCAAAGGCCTCTAGTCCAATCCTCCTGCAATAAGCAGAAATATATTCAACTAGATCAGACTGCTCAGAGCCCTGTTCAACCTGACCTTGAATGTTTCCAAGGATGGGCTATCCACAACATCTCTGGAAACCTGTGCCAGTGTTTCATTGCTCTCATTGCACGAAATTTCTTCCTTTATCTAGTCTAAATATACTCTGGGTCTAAACCCATGTGATTGATGTTAGAGAACCCTGCCAATGATGTTAGAATACTCTGTCCTCTGAATAGGGAGATGTGTTTCTAAGCTTTTTTTAATGCCACAGATATGTGTCTGTTTTACAAATTTTTCAAAACATGATCAAAGCTGATTGTAGATTAGCAGCCTTTTTCAGGTAATAGTGAAATGTTGCTCTTCCTAAACCTAGTCCATGAGGCCATACTGGTAATATGTTGCAGATTTATTTTTTATTACTCTGTGTGAGTACTGCAGTAAAGTTTAATTCTGTACTAATATGTACAGGCAGAGTCTTAAACACTGAGAAAATCTGAGCACATTGATAGCTACTTTTGATGTGATTAAGACATTCCCAGTAAATTCACCAGATGGTACATCGAAAGAAGTCACTTAAACTGCTTTTGAGAGCTTCAGCTAATCTCTGAAGTGTGTGGGCTACCATCCAGGCTGCAACATTTTGCATGAGTTAGTTGTCCTTTATTCCCTTGCCTAAACGTGGTGATTTGCCCTTCTTTTGTCATCAAGCAGTACCAAAACGCAGAAAAGAGGTCAGGAGGGAATAGCTTTGAACCATGTTTGCCTCCAGATCTGGGACTCCCTATTGTTTCTTTTTAGGGGGCCAAATTGCTAGAATGTAACCATGTTTTGGTTCCCACTTTCTTGGCTGTTGTCCGCTACTGTCCATTATCTCTCTCTGTTGTGCCCATTTCCTTCCTACCTCCTCCATATCACAGGTACTCGGTGCTGGAGCTCCAAGGTACAGAAGGATGCTATACAAGTGCGGTGAACTTAGCATGATGGTGTGATGATTGATAAAAGATTTGTGTTAATCACAAAAGTATTGGGGTTTGTATAAACCAGAATACTAAGGTCTGAAGTGAAGCATGGACACTAGGTAAAGGAAAATATATGATTAAATCATTCTGTTTTAAATCACCTTGTTATGTTATGTTTTCCAAATAAGTTGCACCAACTACCAGCTTGCAAAATCAGACTTCCCAATAGTCTTTCCTGCCTTTGTCTGTCTGATCAGTGCTGCCTATCTCAAGGACCAGACTTCCAGATGTCACTGGTGGTTATCTACAATTATCTGTGAGACTGACTATCGCCCAGAGACTTTGTGAATTTGGCTAAGGATGTTTATTCAACCACCACTGCTTACCTGGCAAAATTATGACAGCAAAAAACCAAAAATTATTGATTACAATGAGAAACCATAGTTTAAGAAGAGGCTTCAAACCAAGGTTCAATGGAGCATGGAGTGGGCAGTGACCCCTCACATTCCCCAGGGCTGCTTGCTTCGACTATATCAGATAAAGCAATCTAAATTTTGGTGAATATCAAGACGTTTGTCTCTCATTTATAACAATTTGGTGCCGAAACCCGGGACGTCCTCAGAGCCCTGAGAGGCACTGTGATTTCGGGGAGGTGCCCCATTACTGTGGCCCCGGTTTGTCAGTGATTCTCGGGACCCAATGACATACCTCACCATATAGACTGAGCAAGGAAAAAGCTCCCCAGAAAACTGCGGCAAAATCACCTGTAATTCTTGTGCACAAAGATCCAGACAGGAGCATTGGACTGTAAGTATCTGTCTGGTTTGGTGGGGATGACTGTGTGCTTGCCTGAATGAGACGCGGCTTTTGCCACGGAATGAGAGTGGAGTCGTTCGATCCACGTTTCCGGTGTCCCACAAGGGACCTGGCCGGTGAAGGGACGAAGAGAGTGGGCACAAGGGGAGAGGCTAGATTCTTTCCAATCCTAGTCCAGGTAGAGGCTAGGTTCTTTACCATCCCAGCCCAGGCAGAGGCAGGACCCAGGGGGGGAAGAAGCAGATTGCGACATACCAGTCACAGAGGGAAAAGGGAAAAGCTGCTTTTCCCATCCCAGCCCAGGTAGAAGTGTGCTCCTGTCCCATCCTGACCCAGGCAGAAGCAGGATCCGGGCAGAACACAAAGGGGAGTACAAACACCCCAAGACAGTCCCTCGAGGTAAAAATGGGACAAAGAAAGAGTAGGACTCTGAATCCCAAGGACCCACAAAGAGGTCCAAGTTCATTTGGTCCACAAAGAGACCATGAAAATAAAGATAAGTAGGTTGCCAGAAATACCACCAGGCAGCCCTTTGGGAGTAATTTTGAGATGTTGGGACACAGGGGAGTTTTACAAAGGAAAAATTAAAGAAAAATTGATTCAATATTGCATGGTGGAATGGACCAAGGAAATGATCTGTAGAGATAACCTTTACTAGCCCATGTTCGGATCATTTGAATTTGTCGAGCATTAAGCACATATGTTGCTTGTAAAAAAAAAATTAACAAAGAGGAGTAAAAAAAACATCAGAAGAGATTGTATCAGCAGAGAGGAGGGAAATAATTACACTAAGGCTCGACTTTACTCCCTCAGGAAAGTCCCATTAGCAGGACAACAGGCTGTGAATGTTCCCTTAAACACAGGGAAGGTAAGAAACTTTAAAAAGGAGAGGGGAAAATTATTAGAAGATCGTATAGGGGTGTCAGGGGCTGTATGTATTGGGGACCTTACCATCTAAAGAACCCTTGATAAAATTAGGAATTGGTCCTCAGGGAAAGGGGGTGGAATTTTCAGTAAATATAGGAACCGAAAATGCTCAGTTAAGCATCTACCAAAAAAGTGTAAACTTAGTAAAGAAACAGCACTTGTGGTTAAAACAAAAGGTAAACCATTTAGGATCCTTGTTATTAAAAATGTATAAATTGAGACCCAAAAGCAAAATTAGATTAAATTATCTGCTGTTACTGTCAGACAGAAAATAATTTATTGCGGAAAGATTTAATAATAGCATTGAATTTGAAGATTGAAGTATCCCAAGGGCAACTTAAAATTTATGCCCTAACCAAAAGGATAAGGAACAAATATCTCCTGAGTTGTGGCATAACCCTGGGGAAATAGGGAAGCTAAAAATAAAACCCATCAAAGTGAAAAGCACTGACCCCGATTTGCCTATTTGAGTTCATCAATATCCAATATCACTGGAAGGGAGACGGGGCCTTAAGCCTGTCATAGAAAACCTTTTGCAACAGGGGCTTTAGAACCATGCATGTCCCCACATAAAACTCCTATTTTGACTGTCAAAAAGACAGATGGGAATTACAAATTGGTACAGGATTTGAGGGCTATAAATCAACAAATTGTCACCAAATTTCCTGTGATAGCAAATCCTTACACCCTCTTAAGCCAGCTGTCGCCTGATTACACTGGTTATAGTGTAATAGATCTAAAAAATACCTTCTGGGCATGCCCATTAGAGGACAGTAGTAAAGATTACTTTGCCTTTAAATGGGAAGACCCTGATAAGGGCAGAAAACAACTGCGTTTGACAGCATTGCCTTAGGGCTTTACAGACTCCCCCAATCTCTTGAGGCAGGTCCTAGAAGAATTGATGCAGTCTTTTGAGCTACCAGAAGGGGTGAAATTGTTACAATATGTAGGTAATCTATTTATAGCAGGAAAAGACAAGAAATCTACTAGAAATGGGACCATAACATTTTTAAACTTTTTGGGACAACAGGATTTGAAGGTATCCGAAGCTAAATTATAATTCACAGGACAAGAAGTAGAATATTTAGGACATTAGCTAAGTAAAGGAAACAGCAAATTGAATCCTAACAGAGTCTCTGGAATA